>CM049795.1:12917399-13307037 GCA_027422405.1 Ptychobarbus kaznakovi | reverse complement strand
CAACCATTGTCGTCTCTACTGACAGATTGCTTGCAGTGTTCTCATTTGTAAGACGCTTTGGATAAAGGGACTGCTAAATGAATAAAATGTAATTAATCAATCAGTAATACATCAAGTGTTTGGTCATATCTATTAGTTATTTATGATGTATTACCTCGCTGTTATGAAATGTCAGGTATCCTAAATATATTTTTCATTGTTATTGACATTTACAAGAGAGCTGAGGAGTTTGGTGATATTTGAGCATTGCTGTCGATTGTTGCAGAAGAACACAATGGACGTTAAGAATGTTTCAGAGACCTAGTTCAACTCCGTTTATAATTCCCACAGAGGCTCATTATAAAGCCAAGACTGAGAGAAGTGATTAATTCAGAGGGTTTTGATATTAGTTTTGAGGGGGCAGGCAGTCTACTGGAGCGTAAAAGCAAGATCTGTGAGCAGAGGATGCAAGGGAAAGGACTGAGGTGACAGGGCAGGCTGCTGTTTTAAGTTACCTCTACAGTCACCACTGAACTACAAAGTGAATCCATACTGCTCTGAATTCATGCCATCCTCCTTATCTTCAAGCCATCACTGAAATGGAAGGCTGCCTCAGAAAAGAATATGCTGGCTCTTTATTCCTCTCTAGAATTTTGGATAAGACACATTTGTCAGGAGAAATATGTGTGCTAGTGGTTCCAACTTCTTTCTTTTTTTACTCATGTTCTTGTTACTTTGAGTCTTTTAGCTGTTCTGTTTAGTTGTAGAAATTCTCTTTTTAATGTGCTGTCAAACACAGGGCTCCTGATAGTTCGAAAGTAGGTCCTGTTACTCAAAATAGAAATAGTGTCATACTCAGGTTAAACGAGGAGAGTGGTCTTTAACAGTACTATTAAGTTTTTTTTTGTCATTTTGTATTTGAATTGCAACTGGAGATCCCCATTCTGCTGTTAATTGTAGCACATTAATTGCATCATATTCTACACATTTATCTACAGATAAAACACACTTTTTTTGTTTTTCAAAACACTAAAAAACCCATCTACCCATTCTATTTCCATTGCAAACATAAAATATATCAACTTGTTTTCTTAAAAAACATATAAACAAGACTTAAAAAATATTTTAACCAAATAAAAAACAAATTCTTAAATATACACCATTGATAGATATTTGTTTTAAGCAAAACACTTTATTCTGATACATTTTTAAGAAAACAAGACTTAATATGTATTGATCTGTCATATTACTTTAGTAAAGATATAATGATTATGAATTAATTTAAATAATATGTACATGGAAAACAAGACAGCAATACTCAGAAGGAAAATCGTTTTTTCAGTGTTTACTTTTTTATTTATTTTTGCTACTGTACAAGCCTTCTGTTAATAATCTGTTAGTCTTGTAATGTTTGTTATTTTCTACATAGATAATCATGTAAAGGAGATATTTTTACTGTGTTCGCTTGTAATATATTTGATGGGGGGGGGTTGTTGCCATGGTTATGTTTTTTTCATGTTCAGGGTAATACATTATGGTAACCCTGGATTTCACATTATGTTCCGTTCTCTACAAACAGTATGGAAATACGATTAGAGTGATAGATATATTCATCAATGGGGTGTGTCAAGTGCAATAACCCCAGTCATGCAAATGCAGAACCTCAGATGGAGGCATGGACAGTGGGTGAAGGAGAGAGGCTATTTGCCTGCTGATAAAGCTCTTGATGAATGCAAATTTCATTCCTTGTTTGGTGTATTTCCGATTGAAACTGTAAGTTTAGACTGTACATATTGCGAGATCGTAGCTTCTTTTAAATAGCTAGCTTTAGTTTACAGCACATCTCATTTGATTGGTACAAAATGTGTGTCATTTTTTTGGCACATTTTTAAAAGTACAAATGATCAGTATTTTTTCCATTATAATTTTTATTCTTCAGACATTGTTTTGGTGTAATTTGTCATTTGAAATTGGGGGATGAAATGGTTATATTCTTATGTGAGTAGATATTAATTAGGTTAGATGCAATATTGAATTTAGCAAGTATAAAAATGAGTCTGTAAGGGATAGACTTACAGTGGCACACTGTATAAATAAAGATTCTGGATTGTGTTATTTACAGCTCACAACTTTCAAAACTGTTTTATGGAGTTTTTGTCTACTATTCAGAAATAAGTTGTATCAACTGAATAAATGGTACAAACAGCCCAATCCATTAAACTCATTTTCAATCCTGTCAAATATTAAAAATGGCACTACCTTGACTAAAGTCTATTGGAGACAGTGAAAGGTAAATTTACTATGGGCTTTCACTCGTTGAGCCCTGTTAGAGATCATGTGTGATCAGAAGTACTGCTAAATCAGTCCTGGCAATTTGAAGATATCAATAAATGATCATTGTGATGCAATGTGCGATCAAACAGTAAGATTATTAATAAGAGCCCGTACGAGGTCATGACTCTCATGACACTCTAATGTAAAGAGTTGTGTGTTTTTCTATGTAAACCTGCATGTTTGGCCATAGTGCTTGCGTTTGAGGTCTGCGCAGGACTGCTTTTTTACTCACACTCCTGCCTGCTCCCGCAAGGTTATATTCCACACCCACCTGCTCCCGCAATATGTTTACTTTTTGTTCACTCGCTGTCTGCATAGATGAATTTTCTTCCCGACCCGACGGTTCCTGATAAATTTAGATCTCGTTTCCAGAATCTCACATTTAAAGGGGTCCTATTATGCTCTTTTACAAAGTTTTGATTTTGTTTTGGGGTGTACTAGAACATGCTCTCGTGCTTGGTGGTTTGAAAATCACATTATTTTTCTCATAATTTACATTATTACAATAAGAAAGCCTTTCTCCCCAGCCTGGCCACAAAGGCTCGATTAGTTCTGGGTTTGATGAAGGCTCGCCTTTCCAAAAAACGAAATGTGTTGTGATTGGTTAGCAATCCTTTGCCTTGTGATTGGCGAACAGCTTAGATGGTATTTCAGTACTGCCCCACCCCTTGCCAAATATTGCCATATTAGTTCAGACCCCGAGAATATTGAGGATCGCGCAAAACCCTTGAACGCACGGATATTTCAAGACATATTAGAGTGGTAACATTGTTGTTGTTGGCTAAATCACGTTTTAGATAGGATGTCAACAACAGCTTAAAAACTGCATTTACTATGTACAGATAAGTGCAACGGTAATATGTATTAATTGCTCTTTAATTCTAACATTATAACATGAATTGCAGTGAAACTGTTATACAGTTAAATTGATCTATACCATAGTCCCACAGAGTTACACTATTTTGGCATATATATGCAAATTAATTATCTGCACTGGTAGAGGTCAAGGTTTCCTCGTTAACGCTGTTCACAAAGCAGAGCTCCACTCATAGGCCGTTTCTCAATATGCATTCTTGTCTGTACTTGTGGACTTGTGAAACGTCATCAGTCGTCACCCAAGTACTGTTCCAATTCAAAGTTCACATCTAGCCAAGTACAGTTAAAATCCCCGGATGTGTTCTTCCTCCACCCCTTTTATCGAGGATGCATCAAGAGGTAACTTGTGTGAACTTGAGGCAGCCTGGTATCCCAGAATGCATTTCGCACCAATCAGCGAGCATTAATGGAGGAGGGGAAAACCCGCAAAATGTTTAAAATATTACTGTTAATGCGTCATGAAATGCAGTTCTAAGAGTATTTCAGGCGAGAATGTAGTTGTTTAAAACACAAATCTGTGGTTTATTTATAAATATAGTGCCTGTTTGAAAATGTGCTTCGCTGATTTCGGAAGTGTGAGGTCCACGCGATCACCGGGCGCTCAATATTGAGCTCATGTATCTGCCGAGAGCAGCCTCACAGCGGCTAGTCCTTCTGACATCTTCTGCTGGCTCTGATGTCTCTGTAGTAGTTAAACATGAGGTAATATTTTTTGGGTAAATCTAACTGGCAATCTTTGGTCTCATAAATCTATTATTTCTTCCAGGTCATATTGTTTTGACTGAGCACAAAGTTGTTTCATAAATTATTGATTTAATAATCGTAGCCTAATACAGCGCTGACTTTTTTTTAACATACATTTGACTAAATTGTTTGCTTTTGTCTTTATTTCCTATAACATAAGTCTCTTATTATACTTCTACTTCTATAATGGCTATTATTGTTCATTAAAGCTGACATTTAACAAAAAAGACAGACTTGTGCTTGTCATATTTCATTATATTATGCATACAGTAAAGATAATCAGAGTATATGTGCATATTACCTTAACCATATTAATGTTTCATATTTTTTAAATGAAAAATAAAAGAGAGTTGTTTTATATTTTGAAGAAAACAAAAAGGCAGTGGTGTTTTATAGGCATTATTTTTTGTGGCTATTAATATTTTAAATGAAACAGAAAAGAGGCAATGCTGTTTGATATAATATTTTGTTTCACTGTAATGTATGTACAGTGCTCAGCGTAAATGAGTACACCCCCTTTGAAAAGTACAATTTTAAACAATATCTCAATGAACACAAAAACCATTTCCAAAATGTTGACAAGACTAAGTTTTATATAACATCTGTTTAACTTATAACATGAAAGTAAGGTTAATAATATAACTTAGATTACACATTTTTCAGTTTTACTCAAATTAGGGTGATGCACAAATGAGTACACCCCACACAAAAACTACTAAATCTAGTACTTTGTATGGCCTCCATGATTTTTAATGACAGCACCAAGTCTTCTAGGCATGGAATGAACAAGTTGGCGACATTTTGCCAGATCTATCTTTTTCATTCTTCAAGAATGACCTCTTTTAGAGATTGGCTGTGGATGGAGAGTGATGCTCAACTTGTCTCTTCAGAATTCCCCATAGGTGTTCGATTGGTTCAGATCAGGAGACATACTTGGCCATGAATCACTTTCACCCTGTTCTTCTTCAGAAATCCAACAGTGGCCTTAGATGTGTGTTTAGGATCATTGTCATGTTGGAAAAGTGCACGACGACCAAGGGCACGGAGTGATGGTAGCATCTTCTCTTTCAGTATAGAGCAGTACATTTGTGAATTCATGATGCCATCAATGAAATGCAGCTCCCGACACCAGCAGCACTCATGCAGCCCCACATAAGGACACTGCCACCACCATGTTTCACTGTAGGCACCATGCATTTTTCTTTGTATTCCTCACCTTTGCGACACCATACAGTTTTGAAGCCATCAGTTCCAAAAACATTTATTTGGTCTCATCACTCCAGAGTATAGAGTCCCAGTAGTCTTCATCTTTGTCAGCATGGGCCCTGCAAATCTAGGCGGGCTTTTTGTGCCTGGGCTTTAGAGAGGCTTCTTTCGTGGACGGCACCCATGCATGCCATTCCTCTGCAGTGTACGCCGTATTGTGTCACGGGAAATAGTCACCCCAGTTTGGCTTTCTACTTCTTTAGATAACTGCAGTGAACTTGCATGTCGATTTTCTTCAACCCTTCTCATCAGAAGACGCTCCTGACGAGGTGTTAACTTCCGTGGACGACCTGGACGTCTCTGTGAGATGGTTGCAGTTCCATCTTTTTTAAATGTTTGTACCACTTTTGCTACAGTATTCTGACTGATAAGTAAAGCTTTGCTGATCTTCTTGTAGCCTTCACCTTTCTTGTGTAAATAAATTATTTTCTTTCTCAGGTCTTGTGACATTTCTCTTCCATGTGGTGCCATTGCTGACAGCATGAAATGGGAAGGGGTTTTCTTTAAGTAACACCCTTTTATAGTCAACTGTCACCGGTGTAATGAATAATTAGACTCACCTGTGGTCGAATTCTTGTTAAATTAGACATTTGTAGTCTAAAATTTATCCAGAGACTTTCAGTGGGGGTGTACTCATTTTTGCATCACCCTAATTTGATTAAAACTGAACATTTTGTTCTCTAAGTTATATTATTAACCTTACTTTCATGTTATAAGTTAAACAGATGTTATATAAAACTTAGTCTTGTCAACATTTTGGAAAATGTTTTTGTGTTCATTGAGATATTGTTTAAAATGTTACTTTTCAAAGGGGGTGTACTCATTTACGCTGAGCACTGTACATTCCCTGAATGCATTTGTTTATATGAAAAACAAAAAGAGGCAGTGGTGTTTGATATATTTCGTCGTATTGTAATACAGTGTAGATATAGGCGAGCTGACTGACATTATCAAGTACGCTGCTTTTCCATTTACAGAATTCCCGGATTTGTGTCCTCCCGTCCTCAGGAGTTCGCACTCCTGAGTCGAACTTGCGAAGTCCAAACTACCGAGGACGCAAGTCCAACTTTGCGTACTTGGTATTGGGAAACGGCCATAAATGCTGCTTTGACTTTGACTTAATAGTGGTTGCGGCTATTTGTAACTTGAATGTATGAGGCTTTCAGTACTTCTGCATTGCAAAATACGGTGGCTATAGTGAACTGTGTAACAAGAAGATGATTCTACAGATCAGGGTCTGCCATGAAAACATGTTTTATGCAGTGCTGTAGACTGTAATCAGTGATGTTGAACTAGTCTGCCAGCATATAATGCAAAATATAGCCAGTTGATGTGATGTCTTCCTCTTTTACCTGTCAGGCAAAGCAACACGTCATTTTTATAATCACCAAATCACAAAAAAACATTACTAAACACACAATGCTTTAATTTCACTATAGGAAATGACTGTGTGGAAGAGAATGTGGACAGAAATAGCATGATTACCAACAACACACTATGTGTGGAAGCACTTTACCATACGGTTACATGTATTAGTTTATGGATGAACTAACAATGAACAATAATCTTTCACTGCATTAATTAATCGAAATGTATATGTAATCTAGTGCTGTGAATTGATAAAATAAAAACGAATTAATCACACATTTTTCTGAAATTAATCGTGATTAATCACATTACATTTTTTAAATATACTTTTATATTGCAATAATTTCACATTCAATCTTCAACTTATTTAGAAACAACATAAAGACAGTATATTTTTTATATTTGTTTAGTGGCTGAATGCGAGTATCACTGACACCAAAACTACTGATGTCTCTGTGAAATAAATTTTTCCCTAATATTAAATTATATTTATTTATATTATTATTTATATATAATCATATTTGCATGTGTCTTTCAGCAAGTATGAAATATACAGAAATTGATTAAAGTTATCAAACACTAACTTCTAACTTAAATATAGATGAATCCTTAAAGCTAAAAAAGTTATGGATTTCCTCTTTTTTCTTTAATTAACAGAAATCATAGCAGCTGGGTTATTAGGTTATTTGGCTGCTATTACTTTAAGAGCTGCCGCTGCTGAATGTGACACCTATCTGACACGCATGCTCGTAGTTTCATTCGCGTTTCATTTTGTTTGAGATGCACTACAAGCACAGTATAAAGGCTGACAGGACAGGCAAATTCATTTTTACTGACAAATGGCCTGATCTGACCGCAGTTAACTGATGTTCTACCGAAGCTCCTCGTAACCTGAAGGGTACTACGGGGCTAAAGGCCCCCCTTAAGAAAAAAAATTGCTATTCACTGCCCCTAAAATGTATAATTGCAGAAAAAATATATACGTTGTATTGAATATTAATGGAACAACAGATGAATTCGAGATCAATTTGTGCGATAATGTCAAAAATAATCATCTGTTGACGATTACACTCTGGAGTTTCGCATGCTGGCTGCCACCATCGGATGGAATGAGGCCACGCTGCTGAGTCCGTATTCGCGCCCAGATGGCGATCTATGACAACAACGTGGGACTAGAAAGCTTTATGCAGTGAGCCTCACGCATTTCTCAATGCCTCACTGCCTGTTACGAGGACGAAGCCGCACACCCGCTTGCCTCACCCATCTCCGGGCCTCCAGTATCAGAATCCATGCAAGTAGACTCCACTCGTATTTTACGCACGGAGCGTGCTCACCGCCTCGCGGCTGGACTGTGTCTGTACTGTGCTTCCCCGGATCATTTCATCAGAAACTGCCCCGTGAGACCTCCACGCCCAGTGGTCAGTTCACTCCAACTTGAACCCGATGTTTCGACATTATCCCTGCTGCCAGTGCAAATACTCACGCCACAATCCTCTGTTTCAGTCTCCGCCCTTGACGGAAAGCTGCTCGGGGAACTTTACATCTCAAGCCCTCCTAACCAGGCTCAACCTACCCTGTAAGCGGCAGCCCCGGGAGCTCCGATTCGAGACCATCCAAGGAAAGTTGCTTGGGCGTGGAAGGGTTAATTATCGAGCTCCCCCTCTGAAGCTACCTGGTACTGGAGGGATCCACGGTGGATATCATCCTGGGATGCCCCTGGCTCAACCAACACTCTCCAGTAGTCAGATGGGACCCTTGTGAAGTCACTCGCTGGAACAAGACCTGTTTCCAGAACTGTCTATCCTCGATTCCTAAGCCACTCCGGAAATCCTCGCAAATCCAAGTGTGTTCCACCCTCATCGAAAGCCCCGAGCCTCAGGTGGTGTGTACGAACCCATCTGACTACCAGGCGTTCCAGGATGTGTTAGTAAGTCGGTAAGTAGGCAGCCACCTGCCTTCCCCCGCATCGGCCATGGGACTGTGCCATCGACCTGCTGCATGGAACTAAACTCCCTAAGGGTAGAGTTTACCCTTCCCGGAGCGCAAGGCAGTGGAGGATTACATCAAGGAGGCTCTCCAACAGTGATTCATCCGGCCATCTACATCACCTGCCGCCTCAAGCTTCTTATTCGTGGGCAAAAAGGACGGAGGCTTGAGGCTATGCATTGATTTCCGAGCCCTGAACTCACAGACAGTGAAGCAGCCGTATCTACTTCCCCTGGTCCCAGCCGCCCTCGAGGAACTCTGTGGATCCCGCATTTTCTCCAAGCTGCACCTGCGGAGTGCATATAACCTCATTCGTATCCGGGCGGGCGATGAGTGGAAGACGGCCTTCATCACACCCTTTGGCCACTATGAATATTGGGTCATGCCGTATTGCCGTTGCAACTCACCATCCGTCTTCCAGTGCTTCATGAACGTGGTGTTCCGGGAGTTCCTCCATCAGTTCGTGATTGTCTACATCGACGACCTCCTTATATACTCCCGGAACCTTGCTGAACATCGCCACCACGTGACGCAGATCCTTCAGCAGCTCAGAGTTCACTATATCTGTCTATATCTGAAGTTGGAGAAATGTGAGTTCCATCGCTCCACTATACAGTTCCCCGGCTATAACATCAGCCCTGAAGGTATTCAGATGGACCAGGGGAAGGTTAATGCCATTCAGGAGTGGCCACTTCCACAGTCAGTGAAGGAACTGCAGCAATTCCTAGGATTTGCCAACTTCTATAGCCGTTTCATCCACCTGTTCTGTCGGCTCACTGCGCCTCTCAACTCCATGCTGTGTGGCAAGCCCAAGTCTCTATCTTGGAGCCCCGATGCCCACGAAGCCTTCCAGCATCTCAAAGAAGCGTTCAGCACGGCCCCTATCCTTCGTCACCCGGATCCAATGTATATATATATATAATTTGTTAAAAAACAAAGCAAATTTATTTCACAAAAATTGAGACTGCTAAGAATATGATTAATACTGAATAAACAGCCTATAAGATAAGGCTATTAAATAGCAGTCCCAAACTAGTTAATACAATTAAGTTGGTTTGAGCCACCGCAGTCATTTAAACACATACAAAATGATACAAAGTAAAAATAACATGGCATTTTTGGATTATGGGAACAACAGTTAACATGGTGAATATACAATATGAACTTTTAATGAAACGTGGAAACTGCTCCTGAATAGAATGAATATCATATACCTTCATGCAAATCCTCCCCAGCTAACACACGCAGTACACTTATGTGATTTATTGGTATTGTAATTTTATGTCATGCGTTGCATGCTCGTAGTTTCTGCGCTTTAGTGAAGTGATATACAGTGCGGCTCCGTGTTCGCGCGTGCTGTAGAAGAGTGTGCGCTACGAACACGGTATAATATCTGACAGGACAGGATAGTTCGTTTTTCTGAGGTGAAAGACTTTTTATTTCATTACAAGTTACAGAAATAACGATAGAATAATGACAATGACATTAAACCTGTCAACATCTCATCTGACCGCAGATACTGAATCAGGACAGCGCGTTTTTCTCAGACACTCTTTACTTAAACTTACATTTCACTGCTGATTATATTCTGTATAATTGAGTATGTGACTAATAAAACCTTGAATCCTTGAAACTGCATCTGACAGAAGAGTCAACCGCTTTCATGCCCGTCTTTTGAAATAAAAGTCTCACATCAGAAAAGCATTAAGAATGTGTGTTTTTGTTGTGATGTCATTTATTTGTTTTGTTGTTGATGTCATTTATTTGGCCGTACACTCCGCAACCCACTTTTTCACCAGTTGAGAAAACATAGCTGCGTTTCCACTTTTTCACCAGCACATTTTGAATATCCAACCATAAAAAACTCTGGATGGAAACTGCGTTTCCAACCATTTTAGAATATCGCATAAAACACATTTTAGGATGGAAACGAAAAGGGAACGAACGTAAAAAACGTCTGGTGGAAACGTTTGAATACAGTTACTCGGTTCCCTGAAAGCTTTGTGTGAACCTCGTCTTGTTCCCTGAAAAGTTTTAATACGAACGCTTGGAAAGTTTTAATACGGTGTATTTGGGACTTGGGGAACGCTGTGTGAATCAATCCAAGTCTTTGGGTGATTTGGGTGTCAAATCGGGTGACGTCACAAAACTGGAAGCTATAAACCTGCCCAAACTAGCGGTGAAAGTCTGACAAAACCAGCAAGTTAAAGCCTGCCCAAACTAGCTTAAGGAGATATGGCGGGACGCAACGTCAGGCATGAAGGAGATATGGCCGGGGACGCCTGAAGGAGATATGGCTTCAGGGGATTCCTCTTCAGAACCGAGGTTCATTCCCTCCTCAGAAGGTCCCTCCCAACGGGGAGAAGGCTCCAGAGGAGGCCGTCGAGAAGGGATATTATATCTGGGAACCATACTCTACCTGGCCACACGGGGCAATACTCTACCTGAGAAGTAGTAGAACAATGAGAAGTAGTAGAACCCGGTCCCGGAAGTAGTAGAACAAACTCTCTCCAGGTCCCGGCACTCCCGGGAGAAAATGCATACAGACGAAGCCTCGGCCACGTCTGCACCATCGCGTCCAGTCCGAGAAGGAGCTGGATGCGTGAGGGAGAACCAGAGTGGACAGTGAGACGTCTCTCGAGATGCAAACAGATCCACTTGTGCCTGGCCGAACTCCCTCCATATCAGTTTCACCACCTCGGGGTGGAGCCTCCGTTCCCCGGGCCTCAGCCCCTGTCTCGACAGGATGTCTGCTCTTATATTGCGGACCCCCGAGATGTAAGCTGCTCGAAGAGACAACAACCCCCCCTGCTGATTTATGTAGGAGACCACCGATGTGTTGTCTGAGGGACGAGCACATGGTGGCCCCTGAGATCTGCTAGAAATTTCTTGAGCAAAAAATACAGCCAACATCTCCAGACGATGAGAGATGTTGGTCCTTCCACAGACTCTGACTTGAGCGTCCCTCTAAGATCACCCCCCGCTTGTGAGAGAGGCATCTGTAGTTAGAATCTTGTGACGACATGAAGCTCCCAACATGGAACCCTAGGACAAGAACCAAGGTTTCTTCCACATTACCAAGGCACGTAAGCATCGTTGCATGACCTTGATCATGCGAAAGGGGTTGCCCCTCGGGGAAAAATAGTCCTGTAGGCCTATTATTATTTTTTTCTTGTACTGAACACAAAATTTGATATTTTGAAGAAAGTGTGTAACCAAACAGTTGCTTGTCCCCAGACAAAAAAAAAAAAGACTATGGAAGTCAATGGGGACCAGCAACTGTTTGGTTACCCACATTCTTCAAAATAAAAATTATGTTCAACAGAAGAAAGCAACTCATTTAGGTTTAAAACAACTTGAGAGTGAGTAAATGATAACAGATTTTTCTTTTTTTGGGTGAACTATCCATTTAATGTTGATAAAACAACAAAACACAAAGAGAAAATATCACCCACTGTTCTAGGCTAAAGAACTTTAATACATATGCTTTAATAAGAATCAATGTATAATTTATACATTTTTGGCCTAAATATCTGCCATTCTTTGTTTCATTTTATATTTTGTTACCTTGTAAGGCTTTGTTTTTAAAATAGGAAAATCAGTTTGGCTATACTGCTCAGATAACTTGCAAAATAGTAAAATCAACATGACAAAGAATTGTGATAAAATAAGTAATATGATATTTTTACTATATCACCCACTCATATTTTTAAGCCTGGACAAGCTGGTTTTAGAGGGGTTTTGGGCAAACCAGTTAAACACCACTGTGTCCTGTTGGCTTAGGATAATATGAAATCTCATATGAAAGACAAGAGCTGATAAAAAGACGTGAAAAATTATATATACAAATGCCCTTTTTCTACTGTCCACTTTGTATCCTTGGTTACAAGGATGAGACAGCAGAAAACAATCTTCCCCTGCTCCATTTTGTCTGGTAAGCTCTTAATCATAATTACTGGGCTTTGGTTAATTCACTTTTTGTGTTCTTTCAGTGGACTACAGACAGCCAGAAATAAGAGTCCCAGTCTCTAAGCTTCTATTGATTTATTTTCAATGAGTTAGTGTTATACAAAGACCTAGAGGATGAGGACGAGGAGGAGGCCCAGGTGATGTTATTATCAGGTGCATCTAAACATTAAGAAGAAGCCAGTGAACATGAGCCAAGACCCCATCACTTAGAAACCATGGGAAGTAACAGGAGACCGCAGTAGCATCTCTATTCAGCCGGCCCCTGAGATTCCCATCAGGATTTGAACAATGGGGCCACAACAATTGGTCTGAATGTTGGGCCTGCTGGTCTTTTTTTACTCGGCGCTCTGAATGTGTAACATAATAGTGGTATGCATGTAAGTTACTATGATAATTCAGTTAGTTTATTCATGTTGAGAACATCTTTGAGGTGATTTTTTTTCTTCTTCCAGGGAATCTGATGGATATTGAAACCGAGCGATCTTGTAAACCGAAACCTCTTCACTTTATTAAATCATGGACCGGAGTAACCTATCGGTCTTATGCATGTTCCAGAGACTGAGCAGTCATCAGATGGGCTGAGGAGAGGAACTGGTGCCATCGCACACTTATTAGACCCAGGAGCCGCTCTTTGGACCTTCTTGTTAAAGTCTTCATGCCTGGCTTGTTTATTTGGGTGGCGAGAAGATTTGCATTCTGCAGATCAAAAGATTTCAATATTTCACAACTTTAAATGCAATTTAGACTCAGATACTCGAGGTGAAACGTCTTCTATTCATCTTTCTTGCTCTCTAATGAGCTACGCCGTGCACAGACCAGAAAGTCAACTTTGCAATTCATAATTGTGGCTGCCCACTGAAGACAATCGGAAGAGTTTTGTCTCACTTTTATGAGCATCTACTACTTCTCAACCATGAAAATGTATTCAAACGTACAGCCTTAAAGGGATAGTTTGGGATAAAATGAAAATCCTGTCATCATAGACCCTGGTCAGGTTAGACGCCAAATTGAATTTAACACAGATGAACATGAGGCTGTGAGGTATAGATTTGCAGTCTGTAGCACTGTATAAAGGTCCTAGACCATGTCATTTTCACAACTCTCAACTGCTTAATGGGATGTTTTTTATTTTTTTTTTTACTATGTTTTGTCGCCTGGATAATCAGTATGTTGTTAAACAACAGTACAATCCTTTGAATGCACGGTACTTCTATCACAGAAGTACCTCACAGCCTTATTTGCATTCCTGTCAAAAATGAAATATGATGCTCCACTGAATATTTACTCACCCTCATGTCATTCCAAACATGTATGAATTTCTTTATTCTGTAAAAAAAAAAAAACACTTTTTTGTCCACAATTAACATTGGACCCCATTGACTTCCAATGTACAGACGGAAATATAAGACTACATGAGGATGAGCAAATGATGACATCATTTGAGTGTTAGAAATGCGGGACATGACATGTTGTGAATTTGGTTTGGAGAGCATTGTTTGTATCTCTTTTAGGTAACAGTAACATAAAATTACAGGTCTGATAATGGTGTGTTTTGTTTGCCTTTTTCAGCAAACCAAAGTGCATCATATTAATTAAGCAGTCAACTTTTTTTTGAGCACAGCATCTGTGGTTCTATTTCACATCGAATTGCACACTGTGAGCTGGTGCTTATTCCATTCATCTGAAAATCACATTATTGACACAATTTCCTATTTGATCTTTTGTTAGCCTATATAAATAAAGGACAAGCTGGCCTGGACAAGCTGGAAAAGCATATTTTTTTATGATGACAAAAACAAACAAAACAATTGTTTTCTAATATCTGATTGTCATTGTTCTCTCAGAGCCATTTGTCATCATTTGTGCTGTATCAGCCTTATGAAAGTAAATTTGAGGACTAAACAAAGCAGAACATCGATGATTCATGTCGTCTGGCCATTCTCTGCGAGTTCCACTCCTCATTGGCTTCATTGTCGTATCTGCTTACAAGGCAAAGATAAAGTCAGAATGGGTTTTATATTCCCCTTAGGGGACAAGAAGCTCTTGGTTTATAGTTGTTTCTTGTCTTCACGTCTTGAAATTGCCATTTAAAAGTTGCAATTACTTCATAGGCAGTTTAAAATCCAAACAAAAAGAGCTCGGGCATTGTAGCATCCCAAGAGGTGTAACTGAATCATTTTTCACATTAAGTAATTGTTCTAACATGCCACAGAGTACATTTTCAGGCTGGTGTTACCAGTTTCAGGTGCACGCGGCGCAGCGGGGCGGAGGAGGCACCAAACAGGTTGGATGAGTACAGGTGAGCCAGGAAGCAGCTTATGCTAATTTGTCAACATGAGAGGAAATCCTCCTTAGAGCCGAACTTGTGAGAGGGAGACGGAGCTACATGGGAACCTATTAGATAACCAATTGTCCTGTCGGCCGCCTCACAGGGGAGAGAGCGAGCGAGAGAGGGAGAGAGTGTACCTGCGATGGTGGACACACAGGGATTCCATTCAAACCCAGCCCTGCAAGGTAAATATTTATATTGCCACCCCTCTTTTTCCATGTAACGAGCGTGGATGTTGGTTTTCTCACTGCCCTGTTTGAATAGGTGCTTCTGCAGGTGCTTGTCTGTTAGCCTCATACAGAGAACCGCTTCTAGTGGCTATGGTGACGGATTCTCTTGGGTTTTCTTAGGTGTTGTTCATTAGGTGAGTTGGTACAGGACATGAATCAAGAGAGCAGTTGTATTTCAGTGTATTTTATGCTGCAGAAGCATTGTAGGCGGATGGTGTTGGCGTGTTTGCACATAGTTTAACTTAAAACATAATGTTATTTCGCTTATCATCTTGGGTTTGATGTGAAAAGCAAATATCTTTTTATTTGCTTAATGTCTCCATAAGGGTTCTGTCAGCACAAACCTCATGTTGGTGGTTGTTTATGTACTCATGGCTGCTGAGTACATTTATGAGAGCAACACGTGGATACCAGAGCTAAAAGCAAATAAAAAATGATGGCCTGCTTTTGTGGATTTTGAAAACCAATTGTTAAAACGGACATGAAAGATAAAATATAACTAATAAAGTTACAGTGTTGTTTTGAAAACCAAATATATCTGTCTGTCTGTGCTGGGAATATACAGTCATTATTTAATTGCAAAAATTGTACAGTTGAAAAGTTACTTGTCATATTTCAGGGCCTGTTTGCAGGGGTGTATGTGCCTTTGTGTATAAGTGCCATATCACAGTATTCGTATGTGTGTACTCAATTTTATCACACCTGTGTGTATTACTGTGTGTGTCCCAGTATGCGTGTGCTCACTACGACATGTGAAGTCATGCAAAAGAAAGATATGCATTAGCATTCCTATTCAGTCGTATCTGACAGTTGCTTTGCTGACAGTATATTAGCAGTTTTAGGATTTTATTTTTTCAATAAAGATGCATTATTTATTTAAAAGTAAAGTAAAGAAATGTATATATTGCTACAAATGATGTACTTTTAAACTTCTGTTTATATATATATATATTTTATTTTTTTTCACAAATATATTAAGCAGCACAACTGTTTTCAACATTGATAACAATTAGAATTTTTCTTGAGCACCAAAAAAGCATATTATTTTTTTTTTTTTTAAAGGACACAGAAAATTAAAGTAATGACTTCTGGAAATTCAACTTTGCATCACAGGAAAACTTACATTAAATAATTGAAACAAAGATACTTTAGATTGTAATATTATTTCGCATGCTTAATATTTTATTGTATTTTCCATCAAATAAATGCAGCCTTGGTGAACATAACGTAACAAAAATATATATAAAAAAAATTCTTAACCTCAAACTTAAGTTTTTTTTTTACTTTTTTCTTCTCTCCTAGAATAAATGGCTAATTTTCAATGACCACCAAAGGAGTTTTTGTTTTTGGCAGCATAATGATGTGGTTATCATATCTACCAACAGTAGGTAACTGCTAACGCTAAACAGCCAAACTCTGAATCCTTTCCATCGTACAGTAGGCTATTCTTTATTACCTCTCTCTTCATTACTTGCATTCAAACCAGGTAGCTCATTAATTCAGGCCTCTTAATCTCAAAGGTGGACAATAGTGGAAATGTGTGTGTGTCTTTTGTCTTTGCTGTTTAAAAGTCAGGTCACCTTATCCACACTTGTTATTTTGATGAAACACACTCCTCTTCCTGTCCAGCCCTTAAGGTCGGAGGTCATAAGGTCTAAGCCTGATCAGTTTTAGCAAGCATATCCATTCCCTGTGTATGCCAAAGAAGAGACATGAGGATGACTCCTCTGATCTGAATAATCTGCGTATCTATATTTAGTACCCCTTTTTTGTGATCAGGCACAGACATACAGCTGGTGGTGGGGAAGCAATGACCCATCCTTGCCCTTGTATTCTACCCGCTGACACACTGCTCAAAAGACCACATCATCCTTCCCTTACTACACACACACACACACACACACACACACACACACACACACACACACACACACACACACACACACACACACACACACACACACACACACACACACACACACACACACACACATCACCCCCCTTTTGTTCACCCCTTCCTTTTGAAACGTGATCTTTTGAATTTCAAAGGCAGAGAGGAAACCAATGCTCCATCCTTGTATCTAAACCCTGGTGGGACATTGTTTGTTATCTGTCCTCAGAATGGTTGTTCATTGGCCATTGATAAGCGTAGCTCAGAACACCTTTGGTTTACAAAGGCGTGCAGAAATATACCTCACTTCCTGTGCACCGGCTTCAACTCGGTCAGCACATGGAACAAAAAGGATGGAGGCTTACGTGGGCTAGATAGAACATGGTGACCTTCTTAGATCCTCAGAGAAGAAACTGAAATAGAGGAAAATAAGAGAACATGACAGAGAGAGAGAGACTTTCCTCTCTAGTAAAAAAGTAATATATTTGAAATGTGTTTATTTCATAATTTATTTCTAAGTATAGTTTAAAGCTATTAACATATTGACATATCGCTTGAGACTTACTGATATAAATATTATAATTAAACTTAATTTGCAGTACTACTTGTGCACAATGCACATTTCTTAATGTTAAGCCCAAAATGTGTTTAATGTCATTATTGATGAGGATTGAATGATCTTTGAATAATATCGGCCTTTAAAAGCAAGATATTTAAAGTGTGCCTGAAGTATACTTGCAATAGTTCCACTTTAGCACAATCAAATATACATCAGTATATCTTTAGTTGGACTTCAGCACTACTTCCACACAGTTAACGTGTATTAAGTACACAATAAGTATACAAGTTTAATATACTAAAAGTACAATTGGAGGGTATTTTTATTAAGTACATAAATATATAAATGCATTGGTTGTCACGGTGCAGGGAGGAACGAGGAACACGCAGACGAGGAGTAAACTCAAATCAACAGTCTTTAATTTCAAACAAGTCAGGGCAAGACAAGGCAAGGCTGACTCAGACAGGAACACTGGGAGTAACAAGTAGACCAGACAACACTAACGAAACGGACAGCATCTAAATACTTACATTTCACTGCTGGTTATATTCTGTATAATTGTGTATGTGACGAATAAAAATATTGAATCTCTCTAATCACGAACATAATTAAACACAGCAGGGACATAATTAACTGATAATCACACTTAACAAGGACAGGAAATAAACCAAATAAGGACACAAGAGACAGGAACACATGGCACGCACGACACAGGACTGACATTGGTAGTATATTTAGCATTAAATAAATGTATTTCAAACACATTTATGTATATTTATTTTTCAATAGGGCTGTTTTATAGTGTATTATAAAATAATACATATTTCTAATATTTATATTTTAAGCTATTGCATTAGGTATCACAAACTAATATCAAAAGCAATTTAAGTTAATGTTAGTTTAAAAATATAGTTGTATTAATTGTATGAATTTTAATATAAATGTATAACATAATGTATCATTATAATAATTTATGTATTCAAATTATTTATATTTAAATAAATGATATTGCATTTGGCATTCAGGTTAACATTGCATGGTTATATTTAATTTTATATTATATTTAATGTAGTTTTATAGCATTAAAAAGCTAATTATAAATGTTAAAAAGCACACCATATCCTCCTTTAAAATATTTATGAAAAATTCACCACCATTGCATGCAATGTTTTTTTATATTATTTAAATAGAATACATTTATAATTAATGTACCATTAACGTAACTACAAGACACATAATAGCAGATGTTTGTGTTTAGTTCTCATCAGTAAATGCTGCACCTTTTGTGAAATTACTCAGACATCAGTTTTACATGGGACTTTTTTCTCCTCATTTCTACAGTACACTTATTTCTTTTCACTTTTCATGGCATTATTTTGTCATCTGATGTGTGTTTAGCCCAGTATTTGTCCTGTCTCGTTCCGCTCAGTGCGTCCGTCTCCGTTAGAGATCATTTTTAGAGCTTTATCACCACAATAGGCCCCCAAAACAACCTGACTCAATTCACACCGTGTCACCTCACGTTTTCTCGCTCCGCTCTCCTGCAGGGGATCAAACAGGGAGAAACATTCCCTTCAGACCGGTTGTAGTTGGGACAGCGCTGGCAGGACAAATGAGATGGTGTCTACTATTTCAATAGAGCTGCTGTAAACGGTTGTTTGTTACGTTAAAGTTAAGCTCTTTGCATGAATCTTCCGCGTGACACTTCACAACTGTCTTCTTGAGCCCCTGATTTATTCATGATATTCCTTCAACCGTCGGAAGGAAAAATAATGTACCTCTCCTCAACTTTTTTTTGCGGATGAAAAACTCTCCATGGCTTCGTAAGGGATTTGTCAGGTCTGTAATGGATTTTGAAACCAAAAGAAGTTACCACGAGATGTGGAGACGAAAAGCAAAACAATCTTTCAGCTGTGCGAGTGTGAATCTTGCCCCATCAATAAAAGAAACGTTAAAATGCTTTTAGCTGAGTTCTTCCTATTTTTCTAGCAACCCTGTGCACAATACATCAATTTAAATAGATATGAAGAGTGAAGAGTGCTTCAATTGGAATAATCCGCTCAGACCTAATCCGTGTTTTCATAGAACCTACCTGCACTGTTTTTACGCCTGAGGCACGGAGGTCATTTTCCTCTTATAGATGTCAGTGAGGAGCACAAAGATGTTTTAATGAATAGTCATTTAAATGCCTGAGCTCACCCGTTCAGAGGAAGGCAAAGAACGATTTGGCCCTGCTCAATTTGTCAGCTAAATAAATGTAACAGAGAGCATTCCACTAAAACATTTCTCAATGTTTTGACTGTACAGAAGGTAGATACTGCTCTCCCTCTCTGGCTGTTGATTAAAGAAATTTTCCCTTTGGCAGATTCAATTAGTTCATCATTACTACTTTATTTGATTTGCTTTCTCACTCTGTGTGACCCGGTTCATCCACACGCATCAAACTGGGTGAGTCAATGTGATGCAAGTGAGTCACCGGTGGTTCAGGGTGTGCATTTGTAGCCCTCTTCATTGCTTTTCTAGAGTCTTTTATTTCTGCATTTGTGCATTAATTCTAAATATAGTACGATTATCTGTCACCCATCAGCAACTATTTTCACTTGGGCTCTCATTCTGACGGCACCCATTTACTGCAGGGAATCCATTGGTGAGCAAGGGATACTACATTTCTGACCCAATTTCCAACAACTTTTTTTTGTTTGTTTTTCACAGTGCAAGTTTTAATTATTGCTTTGTTTAGACATTGCACTGCATACCCCCCCCCCCCCAAAAAAAAACAACAACAAAAAACAAGTAAAAAAAAATATATATATATATATTTTTTTTTTTATTGCTTTATTTATTTTTTATTTTTAATCTGAATTCTGTCTTGAAATTTTTTTTCATGGCTAAAAAAAGTCGAGACATTTGTCACCCTATTTTGAGAATAAGCCACTTGCCTCCTGGAAATATTTGATTTGCAAGCAGCTATCTTTGCTTATAGGCTCTCTTTTAAGCCAATCACCTGAGCCATAAATGCCATGTGACAGAAAATGATGTCATGACAATTATGATTGGCTGGTGGCACCACAAAAACACTCAGTCCAAATTTGTCATTTAAATGGCCGTCAATGGAGAGAGATGCTTTTTGGCAGCATGCTATTGTAGTTACTGCATCTACCAGCAGGGACTTATACTTCACAAACACCCATTTAATGCACAACCACAACCAAAAAAAAAAAAAAAAACTTGGCGGTTCACTGCTGTTACACAAATTCATGGCACGCATATATTTATGGATGTGCTTCTGCCTGGACTGTAAAATGCTGGAGATGGCAGTGAAGTATTGGCTTTCCACAAGCAGATTTATGAATGTGTCAGGAGAGACTGCATCACTGGCTATGACATGCTTGATTGCTAATTGTGCTGGGGGTGTTGGGGTTATCAGAAAGCAGGTTTGCCATTTTGGCTTAGGAACCGGCCCTGAACGAGATTCAGCTCCTAACAAAACAGAAGGGGCCCACATGAAGTATGTCATAATGAGGAGATCGTATGACTGATGCTGCACGGATAGTACAAGCACACCATGTATCTTTATTGTGATGCTTTTTTCCTCATCAAATCTCAGCATACAGAGACTTCCTAATTGAAGCAGCCGATGCGATGGCCATCCGTCAGACTCTAAGATGAAGCTGTAGGATGATGTTAGAAAATATTTCAAAACCTACTAATATCAGAGCTGGAAAACAAAAAAGAAACAGTGAGTTTTTTAGCATTTTTTCTTCACACAAATCCCTCATATGGTTTCAGTAGACTTGTATGAGTTTTATGGACTACTGTTGATATTTTTATGGTAGTTTTTAGTTGAATTGGGTCCTTTTTGGAGGTTGATCTCCACAATTGGCATCAGAATACGTTTTAGAGTAGGGACAAAGGTTGTGAGATCATATACAAAGATTGAGCTCATAAATATGAATGATCCTGTCATGACATTGATCATCTAGAGTCATGTTACCTAAATATTCATGATCCAAATGTTAGGAATTGATGGCTTGCACTGATGTTCTTGAATTATTTGGCCTTTGTAAACATTTTAAAGTTTGACATCCAGTATCAAGCTAGTTTTACCTTTTGCTGAAATATACTTGCTTTGCTTTTTAGTATTAATTAATAATAAATCCAGAAATTGTGTCTGCAGACCTAAGATGAAGAAACTGATATTTTAACAGTTTAACATTAAGATTCGAATAAAATGTATAAAACTGTGATAAAACTTTCATAAGTGCTATAATTGGCCATTTAACAATATATAGTCAATGTAAATTCATCAGTTGCATTGTTGGTTCCTTCTTTTCACTCAATTCATAAGCATGGATGAACCATGGTGGCATACTTTAGCATCAAGCTTTGTCCTTAGACCTGTCATAAACCTAGAAAAAAGCCTTTTGTGTTTGACAACAAATGATTTAGAGGAGAAATAACGAGGAATGGACCGTTTTATGTATTTATGTTCAATGAAAAAAGTCCCTGCATTAGTGCAGGAAATACCAGTCACACACTCGGCCTAATGCTCTGGTTTCGGGTGACTTTTTCTCGTTCCGCTCTACTGTGAGAAGAAAGCATCAACCAGACTGTCTTATCTATCCCCTTTGTTGTGGATGTGCTCTTGTTTGGTGAACTCCACAGCCTTCTTCCCAGAAACTTCAGCCTATAATTATCACCCCAGACAGCTTTTTCAGACTGAAGTATAATTATATCTGTTTTTTTTTTTTTTTTTTCTGAGCTATTGGAGCACCTCTATTTGAGATCACATCTTCAGAGCACATACAATTAAAATAACCCATGTTCTTTGTAATTACAGTAATTCATGAATATTTGTTTTTTCAGTTGTTTGCTTGTAAATAGTGAAACATCAGTTCAACAAAAATGTACTCTGAGATCAATGCATAGGCATTAGCAGAGAAATACACTGCTGGATGTGCCACTGCTTTATATTTAGACTATTGTATTACTGCACTGAATGGGTTGGTCAGAATGTTAAAATGTAGGAATTGGCAGCGTTTCAGTTCATAAGTGTGAATTTGAATTGAATTATTCACGCCCTACAGGATGTTGGATTAGGAATTTGGATTGGATTGACAGGAAGAGAAATGTGCTGAATTTTAATTCAATGAAATTCAAAACACACAACAGAACAATTTCATTAGTCCAACATGTTTTTCCAACAAGGCAATTTTTGTGACAAAATATAATTGTATAAATTAATTTGCAAATTGATTTGTAGTTCCTTGCATTTTGACCCTTGCATACTCACGCATATTTATCCAGTGTATTGAAAATTAACCTTTTACCCACAAAGATGTGAAATTTTTTTATAAATTGTTTTATACTGCATGTACACATTAAATGTTCTATTAATTGTAATAATATATATATCATAAATTAATTTCTTAAGAAATGAAGTTCACCACCACTAATACACCCAGATTTATAGATGATGTTTTGACAAAATAAGAAAAATACGAATTCCATAAATCACAGAACAAACAAGACTGACCTATATTAATGCTGGTAGAAAAGACTTTAAATGTTCACTAATTCCTCTGGGGCTTTACCTTTGCTTTTATCAGATCTTTGTTCACAGTCTGACATTATCAGAAGTAATTATCTCCTGCCACCCAGTTTGAATTGTCCAAATGATTTGATTTAAGCTGTTGTGGAAGGCTTTTATATAATATGCATAAATAATGTCAGATTTTTTTTTTGCTGTAAGCTGCTTTGATAAGAAATAAGAAAGAAAGGTAACTTCTAAGAGCATATATGTGATCTATCTATATATATAAACATAAAGTCACATTTGGATCTGTTGTATAATGTAATGACAAATATAAATGATTTATCAAGTAATTACATATGCATATTAGAAAAAAAGAAAAAAGTTGTCCTTTTGTGGTCTTCAAAGATGAAGTGTAGCTAATATTTCATAGGAGTGAGGAAGGCTCTGGCCTTGGCACAAATAAATGAAGGTGACCATAATAGCCAAAGTCTTTTCTCATATCAGCCTGTTTAATCACAATATGGGTCATCTCAATCAATTTTCCAGTCTCTCTGTTCTCACACTTGCCTTGAAGGACATTGGGGAAAAAATGTAATGTGTAACTCATTAGCAAAAAATTTGAACTGAGTTTGTTGGCGAGTTCAAAAACCTATGAGCTGCTTTCATAGACAGCATTTTAAGGCATTGCACTGTATGATTGCCAATGCTCTATTGACATTTTTTGTTTTGGAAAAGAAAGAACATTCTCACTGTGTATGTGATCTTTACTTAGTGTCAACAGTTGCTGCCTCACATGCACAAAAACACCATCTTCTTCGTAAGTTATATTGACATGCTATTATAATTAGTATTAATATTTTGAATTGTGTTCCTCAGTTTTGATTTTAGTTATTTTAGTGCATCAAGTTCAACTAAATGAAAATGAATTTTATTTTAGTTAGTTTATTTTATTTCAAGTAATGACATTTTTTTTTTTTTAAATAACGGTTTCAGATTTAGTTTCAGTATACACTATTAAACACCTGCTGTGCATTTTTACTGTGTGTCTGTTGTAAGAAATATCTTCAACAATTTTATATTTATTAGCTTGGGGCATTCTTGAATAGACAAGGCCTTTGACTACAGCTGTTTTGATTGTCTTAATAGTTTAAATATCAAATGCTCTATTCCTCCACAAGCTCTTTTCCTGCTCAATAATTGATCACTTAACTTGACATGGATGTTATGTAGATATTGAAGGCATCCAGACCATGCTAAATTGTTCAGCTCCTGCTTGCATGTTTTATTTAAAGCAGCTTATTGAACTCTACGGTTTATTGTCATGTGATGATTCGTGAGCTGTTAGCTGTTATGGTCTTCATGCGCCTTGTACGCTTCAGTAAAAACCAGCTGATTGTATTGTCTGGCATGGTGAATAGACATCAGCCCATAATTAAAGATGACGTAGATTTTCAGCAGCATTTTCACATGCCTGTGGAATTTGTAGATGGTCCCCAAAACATCAGCCAGTTTTTCAATGATCCCTAGTCTTAGAGCTTCATAGCAGTGGTGAACGATGCCTTTGGATGTGTGCATTGAACTGACAGGCCAAAAAGTCAAAACATAAATTATTTGTGACTGCTTCACAGGTTTTATTATAACGTGTAGGCCTAATACCTGTGGAAATGTGTTTAATATCAAATACAGGAATGATACAATACAAATATTACATTGAACAAATTTAAATAATAATACAAATATTTGAGTATGCAGTGGAAAAATTGTTTGTGAAATGATTTCGGTCCAGCCATTGCAATTTGTCTGAAGACAGTGATAAGATGTCTTAGCTGCCTGTCAATTTATGGGGTTGCATACCTCCTGGTAGCCAATAGCAAGAGTTTGGGTTGTGGCTACAAGGGGTGTGTCATAATGACAAAAAATTATATTTTGATTAGATAAGAAAAGTCATACAGGGGCATATTTGCTTTATCTTGAATTTTCGCAACACGTTCTCACTCCCAACTCGTCACATATTGACGCTTGGTCAGGACACCTTGGCGTCGCTTTTTGACGCTCAAGGTACCCCTTCAGCATCACTTTTCGACATGCAGGATCCTCCATTGTTTTCAGTCGTTTGTTTTAATTTAATGGTTCGCATGCATTTGTAAAAAAAAAAAATCATTTTATATAAATTATACTTTCATTGGAGCACCTAACCCCACCTATACCCTAAACCTACCTGCTTCTGAACAATATAAAACTCATAACAGGCAAATATATGTACAGTCAGAGGTATTTATTGCAAAAACTGACTATAAAAAGCAGTATGAAATCATTACAAACAAGTTGTGTTCCAAGTCTTCTGAAGCCATATGATATATTAATGCGAAGAAGAGAGTAAAACACAAGGTTTTAACTGAAAGTGATCCCGCTCTGTTAACGCGCTCGCATCTCATTCAAAAGCATACTCCTGTCCCGTAGCATGATGCAATCGGTCACGAGACACACAAGAGCCTATAGTGTTTCACAACCAAGGCTGAAGTAAGGCTTCTTCTGGCGGCATTTTTTTCAATTTGGGCACACCGCAGCACACAGGATGAGCTTTACGGCGGACGGAGAGGGCGATTGCATCTATTCCTCTCTCAAATCAAACGTTTTGCCTCGGAAGACTTTGGAATATTAATATTTTTGGAATAAATTATGACTGTAGCTGTATCTGCCTGTTATATCTTGCGTGTTTTATTGACAAATGGTAGGTTTAGGGGCAGGGGATAGGTTACCTTGTGCATCAAAAAGTGAAGCCAAAGGGTCCTTACCAATAAAAGCATCAATATGTGATGAGTTGGGAGTGAGAATGTGTTGATTTTGGGGAAATTCTGAATGCATTTTAATAGACTAAATCACGCAGTTAAACCGTGAACTCTCTGGGTGTGTTTTTGTTTGGTTTTTGAGATATACTTCATAATGTCAAATGGCAAATCGCTTAAACATCAATTATTGTAGACTATGTATATCACACACCCCTAGTGGTTATTGTAGCTGGCTAAACCAGAGGATATTTAATCAGTGTGGAAAGAGACAATCAGATATTCCGTTATAGCAAACCAAAATTTGAAGACTTGCTAAAATATACAGAGATAGACAACAGGGTAACACTATAGGGTAAACCCTGGCAGTGGTTTTACTAGATGGAGGAATTTGATGGAATATTTGAGTTTCAATTAATACGAAAAACTTGCAGAGATTCTAGTCAGGTTTCCTGACAAGCTAAACCTCAAGTTAAAAGTATTCCAAATGTGTTGGACGTTTTATTGAAAGTAGCCTATTTTGCTTGTTGAGACATGGCTTTGCTTTTATAGAACCGTGAGAGCTGGGTTTGTGATGTTTGAGTTGACGGAGGCAAAAGGTTTGCAAAGGTTGTTCGAAAACTAGCTTTATTTTTGTAGTTCGGCTAGGTGATACTACTAGAGAAACTGCATACTACATTTTAACACCAAAGTCGATGTGAAAGTGGTGTCAGGAGTGAAATTTGGCAGGTCCTTGAGGAATCACAGGTGACCTCTGACTCGAATCGGCCGGCTGTCAGGCATCTTTATTCTTTATTTAAGTCTTAAGCAATGGCAGCTTTGAAACGTCAGCCCCACGCAAAACTTCCATCTGTGTGGGGGAACTGGGATGATTGACAGTGTCTGTGTGGGGAAATGTGTCGCCTCTCATATTTTGAGCAGGATCCCTTAAAATGCTGGGAAAGGACAGAGCTTATCTTCTCCTAACACCTGTGCGTGGCCTACTTTAGCATTCAGGGTTTCACACCTAAATATGTGACAATGCTATTTGTTGTGCTTTAAGAGCTTGCTAAAGAGGTCAGATACAAACCCCTTTTGGCGTTGTATGAGGCTTTTTATTTTTTATTTCATTTTGTTTGTAACCATTTTCCTCTCCTGAAAGACGACAGCTTATCTAACCCACTGGCTTTTATGCACATTATGCATCACCTCCTCTTCTGGCACGCTGCTTTTTATATGCTGTGCAGGTTGGGTTGAGGGTCACAGCGCCTGGTGTAATACATCTGAATAAGTCCTTAAATTAAGGGCAGCACGTCAAACACAAGGTCTGTTTCAAGCTGTCTGGTGCATAATTTTTCATGAAAAACTTTTGAGGAATTTAGCTACCTGCTACTGAGAACCTTTAGAGAAACAAATATGAACTTTACCTTTATATTTCAATTGCAGGATGCAAGTGAAATCAATTGATTGGTCATTGGTTAGCATTGGTATAATCACTAAAGTTGGGCTTCCTGAAGTTCTAAGCAAAACCTTTGTACTTAATCTCTACAGCATGTTTCCCAAAAGCATGAACAAATATCCAATATGTACAACTTAATGGATGTTTCTTCTTGCTTACATAGTTAAAAAACTATAACATTATTACAATTATTTTTGCAAAGCCAGTATGCTTTATCGCAGAATGAAAAAATACCTTTGGTAAAAAATTATAATCCGCATTCTGTGAATGCCACAACATAGGCCTAAATGTGCATGACAATAACTTTACTGTATATATACCTACTAATAAATATATTAATTTCATCAGTAATATGAGATCATTTTTACATCCTCATAAATAGCTAAATATATACATACCTGTATATGCACATTGGTTTAGTACGTTTTTTTGTTTTTTAAATAAATAAATTTTTTTATTCAGTAAGAATGCTTTAAATTGTTGGCATGCAGTAAAGTATTTTTTCCAATTGTCACAAAAATAATCAAAAAAAAAATCCACAAAAATATTAAGCAGCAAAATTATTTTCAACATTTATAATAAGGAGAAACATTTCTTGAGCAATGAAAAATCTGCTTTGCCTTTATAGGAACAAAATAGATTTTAAAATATATTAAAATAGATAACTGTTATTCTAAATTGTAGTGTTATAGTTTTTCATATATTTTTGATGAAACAAATGCAGTCTTGGTTAACATATGACAGAGTACTTTCGAACTCTAGAATAGTATAGATAATAAATATAGAAATGGATAGAAAGATATTTCAACAAGATAGCAAGCTATTTGTATGTGTCCATATTTTTGTACTGATGTTTGAGCATTTTAAAATTTGGGAAATTGTTGGACGTTTTGATGAAAGACATTGTTGTTGGGCCTTAAAACTCCTGTAAATATGCATTTAAATCGGATAGTTCACCCAAAAATTAAAATTCTGTCATTAATTACTCACCCTCATGTCGTTCCAAACACGCAAGACCTTTGTTCATCTTCAGAACACAAATTAAGATATTTTTGATGAAACCCGAGAGCTTTCTGACCCTGCAATCCAACTACCACATTCAAGGCCCAGAATAGTAGAAAGGACATTATTAAAATGTCAAAATACCGGCTCCTGCATTGTCAGCACCACACGCATGTGTCGTGCTACTCTTGTTCCTACATAACAAGCCATCAACATGCCACTTTTGTAGCATGTTCCTGTGTTGTAAATTAATATGCAATGTAATTAAGCTCTTCTGTTAAAGAGTGATCTGAAGCATTATCAGAAAGCCCAGCCAAAAGCAATATCTGAAACTTGGCCTAGGTGTGTTTTTTTTTTTTTTTTTTTACTCCAGATCAGTTTGAGGAGTTATTTGTACTGTTACACAACACCATTAGTGAAGTGTAACATGCTCCAGTAACATGCAGTTTAGTGGTCCAATGAATTCTTAATATGTCAGGCGGAATATCACAGAGTTACTAAGTGAAGAAATGGAAAGACCCAGTTGGTGAAACACAGTTTATGCAAACAAAGCAGACTGAATTTGCTCTCTAATGCTTTAGCGTCTTGGCCATGATTTCACCGTTTATCTTACACCCTGGCTTGATGCAAAGCTCTGACAGGAGGTCTGTCTCTGTGGTCATTGTGTTGGAACAGGCCTCTTTCTCTTTCCATCTCTCTCTCCCCTGTCGGGATACCACAGTCTCTTTTTATGGCTTGAAAGTGACTAGGTCAAGCATGAGGTCTAATCTAAATTTAATTCACTCCATCACAGTTGGAGATTATCGCATGGGAGGAGGGCGGAGGAATACAGGCCTCTCATCCTTGGCCGCTCTCTTGCTCAGCTTTTCTTTCAGAGACCCTTGTAGGCCTCATATCAAACCCTGGCTCTGGCAAACATTGCATGTTCAGTCACTTGTGCTGCGTTTGCGCAAACTGTTTATCGCTGTTCCGCGATCTCTCGCTCTTTCTGGTGTGTTGCTCTTTGGCAAACGAAAGGAGTTAAAGCTCTCCGCTCAGGCTTGGCAGCTCCTTGTGGAAAGCTGTTACATGGGCTTTTAACTTTTAAAACATGTCATGTTAGAACATGGTTTTATGAGTTTGACTTGGATATCTGACATTAAATGCTATCTGGGGATCATTCAAGCATTGATGTGTACAAAATGAGAGTAAAATGTAATACGGTTTCTCCTTTTAATGGCCGCTGGCAGGACGTTCTCTATACTTACCTGATATTTCTCTCCATGATAGAAAGGCAGCTGCTGCATCGAGAGGATAACAAATTAAGTGCCATTTATTTTAAGCACGGGAGATTAAAATTTAAGACAAACATATTTAGACACTTGCAGGTTGTCAAAAGTAGTGTAACATTTATGTCTATTAAAAGGAATAAGAAAAGTAGTTGGTTCTGAGAAAAGGTCTACTATTGTTTAATTTATATTTTGTTATGTAATGCAAAAATGTGGCTTTGGTGTTAAAATGCTTCTGGAATAGCTATACACAACTGTTTAAATGTTTGGGGTTGGTGAGATTTTTTTAAATGTTTTCAAAAGAAGTCTCTTTTGCTCAGCAATGCTGCATTTGATAAAAAATACTGTAAAAACAGTGATATTTTGAAATATGTTTGCAATTTAAAATAACTACTTTGTGTTTTAATATATAGTAAAATATAATTTATTCTTGTGATGGCAAAACTGTATTTTCAGCATCATTACTCCATCTTTCAATGTCACATGATCACATGATTCTAATATGCTGATTTGGTGCTCAAAAAAACATCTACATTTAAGAAATATGTATTACTATCAATGTTGAAAACAGTTGTGCTGCTTAATATTTTTGTGCTATTTTCCTAGTCAGGATTCCGTGGTGAAAAGAAATGGCATTTATTTGAATCTGAAATCATGTAACATGCAATGTCTTTGCTGTCACCTTTGATCAATTTAATGTGTTATTGATGAATAAAGAAATTATGGAAATACATAACGTTCAAGAGATTGTTGAATTTCTTTTTGTCCAATTTTTTAAATCACTTATGTTGCAGATGCTTCAGAGTGTATTCATATAAATTATTTCGATATACACCCTTGACAAACAGTTATGCTGTTTTGATCATTTTTTACTGGTAGTTGGCATTACATCACCTAGCAGGATCTGTTTTAATAACTAAAAATAGGATTATGAGAAAATTAGAGTGGTGTAACTCATTGCAGACTCATACCGCTTACCTACAGGAAATCATTTCTGCTAATAATGAATTTCCAGCTAGGTGAAAAGGCTCAGTGGAAATGGCTTTATTGTGCTGTGTAAGAGATTACATTGTTAGATGTATGCATCAGAACTTCTTAAAGGGGTCATATGACGTTGTTAAAAAGAACATTATTTTGTGTATTTGGTGTAATGCAATATGTTTAACGCAGTTTAAGGTTTAAAAAAACACATGATCAAATTATCTAAAATTCCCCTCAAATCGAGTCTGGGGTGTGCGATATACTGTATATCTTCTGCGATAATATGGTAAGTGTTGTAATTATGTGCGATCTGATATTATCAAGTAGGCTATATCACCAAATCACACAGAGAGTGCACGCATGTTGATTTATTAAAATTACAGGCATTCTAAATTGTAGACGGCAAAAATATGCTATATGCATTTTATATTTATATAATTTAATATATATTTTTATAATTTAATATAGTTAACTTAATCTATATCACACAAAGAGTACAGTTTTTATGATTTATGTATATTATGATTTAATAAATGCAGCCTTGGTGAGCATAAAAGTCTTACTTATTCCAAACTTTTAAACGGTTGTGTATTTGTCAACTATTTGACACATTTTAAAGAAACTGTTTAGACATTTTAGTTCATTTGTCATTTTATGCCCTGTTAGTAACCGGCAACACAATAAAAAACAAATAACATATATTTAATACACATGATATGCAAAATATGTTTAAAATTGTAACTTTTTGTCAATTTAATGGCAATTCTGCCAAAAGGAACCAACAATAAGTTGAAAAAATCCTGTAGTCTTAAATCATTAATTTAAGTCAATCTTAGATTTGTTAATATTTATAATTAAAAGGAAGTTGCACCCAAACAATGATTCGTCAATTACTTGAGCAGTTTTTTTTAGTCCCAGCACTCAAGGATCAGTGTAAAGTCTTTCATTTGCTACCCATAAATCATCATAATTTCTATGTAAATCAGTTATTAATTTTATAAACAAAGAACAACGGATGTAATTACTTAATTACTAGGAAGAGGATCTAAAATACATGTGTCTGAAAACCTTCATCACTCGCATAATTTCGGGCATTATGTACGCATCGCACTACTTCAGTTACAGAAGAGCGATTCACGATGAGGTGTAGCGATAGAACTTCTCTTCCACTCTGCTTTCATCCTCCTTTCATCAGACTCGCGAACATTAATCCACCGAGGAACCGTGCTGCTAAGTGCCCTGCGGGGAGCGCTGCAAATATGACATTGGTGGCAGTCGTGTTGGTAAGCAGCTTCGCTCACTCTCTGCATCAACAATAAGCTGTTGATAGTTATTAGGCTAGCTGGCGCCGGGCTGTAATATGCCCTGGGAAAGCATTAATCTTGTGGGTTCCTACCCTTTCCCTAAAGAGCTCTGATCAAAGCGCGACGCCGCGGCTCAAGGACAGTGGAGGACTTTGAGGGAGGGTGGGGACAGGAGGCAGGTAGCACCAAATGGAAAGTTCAGACCCTGCTTGTTTCACTGAAATGTCAGAACTGTAAAAAAGATTTTATAAACCATCAATCAGGCATGGCTGCCACTCTAGAAATAGTCAAGAGGCAATGGCTATTAGACCCCTGTGGTGAACTGTGGAGGTAATTACTGAAGCTTGGCTTAGGTGACTTCCTGTTTTGGGTGTCGAGTTGGGCCAGATGTTTGAGAAAGCCGCACTTGAAAACAGTGTTAGCCGAGCTCTGGTGAAATGGTCAAGCTTGCAGCGTAATCATAATTTGACATTAAATGTTTGGTTGGAAGATTTGACGTGATAAAAAATTTAAAATAGTAAGGTGAATTAATAGCACACAAACATTTGTGTGCGTTGATGCAACATATATTTTCTTTTCAATCCCACTGCAAAGAAAACTGGCCAACTCACATGTTTTGTGCATTTGGTCACACGCCCAAGTCCACTGCAGTTACATGAAATCATGACTTGGTGGCGAGTATTTTGCTAAGCGACAGTGAACGGCAAATTCAGAACCAGCTCTGTGCTCTTGTATTTAGTGTTATTTGATAAACACCATTGTAGAGCTGTTCAATTAATCAAAATACCGATTTCGGCCTCCAGTGATTATGAAAATACAAATAATCGAGATACAAATTATTATTTTGCTCCATTCTACCACTTTCCAGTGGTGAAAAAAAGGCAAATTTCATGTGCAAATCAGTAAAATCTCGTAACGTAACTTGCTAAATGGGACGTGCTTGATTTATTAAAGTTGATTTGATTTATTTATGTTTTTAAAAGTGTGAAAGAGAAATTGCGCTGTTCTTCAAGAAGTTTTCTGTGCATGGGCTCAGAGAGGGAATAGAAGACAGACAAGTAAACCCAAGTTCAGACTGCAGGAGTTTAATACCAATATAAGCCTGATTTGCAAGTAAAAGAACTCGCCGTCAGGTTGGGCTGTGATCGGGTGTGATATGGGTTTTTATCTGGCCGATGCCGATATTTAGAAATCAGGGCAGCCGATGGCTGATATGTGTGGCTGATTTTCTTTCTTTCTTTCTTTTTTATCTTCATCTCATAAAATCTAAGTCCAGTAATAAAAAAGCTTGAATTAAACATATTTATTAATCAAAACAAGCCTCTCCAATCAGTGCACTTGTATAATTTAAATACAACATAATGTATACATTCAATAATAAATACACAACAGGTAATCAAAAATCTAGGGGAAAAAATAGTACATAGACCTTACATGAATAAAATAAATAATATAATGAATAAAATAAACAAGAGTAGTGTTACACAGTAGCACCCAGCTAAAAACACAAGCCAATAAAAACTTTTTGTATGGAATCTATGGGATATTTTCAAGAGAAAGATGAGAAATAGTCGATCCAACAATACAGACGAGCTGAAGGCTCAATAGTGCCTCAGCAGTGCCACAGGCTGATCGCTTCCATGCCACACCTCACCGATGCTGGAGTTTGTGCCATTTGAGCCACAACCAAGTATTGAGTGCATAAATGAACATACTTCAAAGAACTTGAACTTTTCAGTTTAGCAAATACTCTTTTTTTATTGATCTTAGGAAATATTCCAATATTTTGAGAGACTTTCATGAGTCAAATGTTTTACTTTACATGTAATAAATCTAGAATATATGAAAGTTTCACTTTTTGAAATAAAGTAACTTAAAGAAAAGTTTTTCACGATATAATTTTTTTAGATGCACCTGTAATATAGAATATATATAATATAGAAATTATTTGACATTCATCTTTTAATAAATCACTCATATAAAGTTTTGGTCATGTGGCCCACTCCTAATTGTGTTAAATAGTAATCTTGACTACTGTATTGAGCCAAAAAGTCATGATTATGATTTTTGACATAATTGAGCAGCCCTACACCATTGTGAATACGAAATTTTGAATGGCAATATGAAAATATGTCCATACAAAGAGCAAAGACTCTAAATAAGCTTTGCTTATAATAAGTGGACATGGCAGCCCTGCAATCGCGTGTTCTATATATTAAAAAGGATCATTTAGGATGAATTGATTCACTTGAAAGATTTGGAGAGTGCTATACTGTATAAGAGACTGGACAGTGATGGATTGTTTGTTAAAAGTAGCGTGTTACTGGTAATGCTACACTATTTTGAAAATAGCTGAGCTACTGCTGAAAAATGTATACTTCTCCTTAACAGTGCTTAAAGGAAAGGTAGGGTAGAAGAGAGAGGGAGCAGAAGAAAGATTTACCTCACAATGACTTGTGTGTGTCCGCCACAACTCTGTGCACAAGTGCGCGTGTGTCAATATTTTTATTTTATGTTCCTTATCTTGGAGGTGATGCTCATGGCTCTTTTCCTGTAGGCACAATATGTTCCAATCTTTTCTGCTGCGTCTTCTGCCATATATACCGCATCAGGGAAATGTACTATTACATCGGTGAAGGATATCATAGAGAACACCGTGTACCTTTGTGACTGAGTGCATGGCTTTATTGTTTGTGCAATATTTATTTCAGCAAGGTACAAATTTTTATATGACATGCAAAGTGTCCTGCCCACTTGCTTCAGAGGCTAAATATTTTACCTTGACTTTGTAAAACTGTGGCACTATCATCTTTTTATTGGAAGCTTGTGCTTAGGTTGATTAAGAAGGAGATCATAGTGTGCGATTTATGATTCTGAATTAGACGCCGAGGTTGTGGGTTTGATTTAACATTCAGAGGAGGTGGTGGCTGCTTGTAAAATATAAAATATTCTCACTCTCCTCAGCTGTTTATTGGGATTGTACACAGTTTATTGAAATTGTGGAATGCACTTTTATGCACCGTCAGTCCCCTTTATTTCGCCAATGTATCAGTCTGGTAACGGTATCTTAGTGATTGCCTAATTTCTAGTATGCAAACTATTGTGTTTGTACATAAAGGGGTTTCAGAAAGTATTTAGGCACACAAAAAAAATGCATGCATGACAATTTGCATTATATAACAAACTATATCATACCAAATACCATAAAAAAGAATAGAAGTGTCCAAACTTTTAGCTTTTTGTGGCATTTGAATGTGCAGACTTTACATCTAGCAGTGAATAAGCAAGCACACCATGTGAGGTATTCACATGTAGCTCACTCATAGCATTTACATATTAAGTTTAGTCAAGCTCATTAATTACTTCCAGTGACTTTGGTTCTGCTACAAGCATGTTTCATGCACAGCAGGTGCACTGCCCTTGTGCACGTTAGAGGAAGTCAACCCGCATAGTGACCTTCATGAATCAGACAGAGGTGGCATCGTTAAGACTGCAGGCACATGGCTGCAAGAATATCCAGGCAACTTGCTCCAAGACGAGCTGACAATGCGATTCAAGGGTACCAAATGCTAGGCAACACTTGAGAACTGTTGCTATGTTTCTTACAACACAGCTACAGTGAAATGGTACTGCACCTCCACATTATTACTCCAATAATGAGTCACTTCCTGACCAGTCAGGCCATTTTGTTTTTATAGAGCTCTCATATCAGTGTGTCATATCAAACTACATAATAACCATTAAAATAATAACCTACATAACACAATAACTCGCATCTTATTCATTTCCATCATTTCAAATGTGCAGTTCTGAGTTTTGACATTATGGGAATTTACAGCTTGACGGATAATAGACTTCAGGAAAGCTTTGAAATAAAGTGATGCACGATATCATGTCTCTTCAAAAGAAAACTAGTTGATTAAAACTTGTTTTGATTGTTTTGTTTGTTTAACGATAGTGTCAAAAAGTATATAAATTGCCTCAGGATATGTAAAAAAAAAAAAAATCTTAGAAATGGATTGTTTGAAATGTGTCTATATTAAAATAAACTGGGTCATCATTTACACATCATCAGCTTGATTCAAAGATGCATACTATACTAAGATGTATTCAAAATTGATCAAAAGTGATGTTAAAGACTTAACATCTATTTTAAACTTAATTTTAATAATAATTTTGAAAAATGTATCACTGTTTCCAAAAACATTTTAAGCAGAACAGCTATTTTTAACAATAAGGAATGTTACAGTACTTGAGCAGCAAATTTACTTATCAGAATGATTTCTGAAGGATCATGTGACACTGAAGACTGGAGTAATGATGCTGAAAATTCAGCTTTGATATCACCTGGAATGAATTACATTTTGTTTATTGTCAATTATAATAATATTTCACAATATTAGCTACACTATTAGCTTTTGACTGTGTTTTTGTTCAAATAAATGCAGCCTTGGTGAGCGTAAGAAACTTTCCAAAACATTTAAAAATCATATTGCCCCCAAACGTTCGTACAGTTCTGTATATATAATAGTAGTCATACACTTTTTGGATTTGAACTCAATGGTGAAGGAGATTTTCTAACTTTGGTATAAACCATGGACAGTATAAACACAGTAAACACTATACAGTGAACAGTGTGAAAAAGAGTGTAAATATTCTCCTTTTTGTGAAGTTTCTCCTTTTGTGTTTGGAGCAACATGAAGATGAATAAATAATGGCATAGTTTTCATTTCTGATTTGGTTTTGGTTAGTCAAAACAAGATTTTTAATTTCTATGACAAAAGTAATGACACCAAGGCTGTGGACCTACTTTGGAGCCCTTGTGGAAATTATACTAAGACCTCCATGAATGTGCCGTAATGAGTATCAGTGCAGACTTCCGTAGCTAATGATCCTCCAATTTCAAAGATCATTTGTCACCATGGCAAAGATAACCTTATTTTTAGATACAGTGCATGTACCTCTGGTTCTCATTCTCTCTCACCTCTCACAAGTATAAACTGTGCCGTATTGTGAGAAGTGGTTTGAAGCGGGGCATACCTAGTGTAAGAGACAGCCTCACAATATTCTATATCAATATTTAATAGCTCTCCATTTTGTGTCTCAGAGGTATAGACACACTCCTAGATGGATACGTGTCGGAGAGTGGTTGTGAGTGTGTACAAGAGAGACCAAGAGACCATCAGACAAGAAACAAAGAGAAATGGAGAGCAAGAGTGTTGTTGTCTATGGATTTGCAGATACGTGACATGCTTGGTTTCAAAGGAAGGATTTAAAGCATTCAAACAATCATGTGCCTGATGAAATGTAGAAACTTTACCTTGAAGGCGCTTCACAGTACAAATGGCACAAACTGAAGAATGGCTGTAGTTATCATTCACCCTTTTTTGACTGAATGTGTATTTTGTCTTTTGACCATTATATCTTTGATGGGACAGTTTACTCTTTCTTTACAGTCTTTTCAGTCCAATCTAATTTTGGTAACACTTTAGAATAGGGAACACTTATTCACTATTAACTACGACTTTTCCTTCAATAAATTGCTAATTTGCTGCTTATTAATAGTTAGTAAGGTAGTTGTTAAGTTTAGGTATTGGTATGATTAGGGATGTAGAATAAGGTCATGTAGAATAAGGCATTAATATGTGCTTAATTTGTACTAAAAATGGCTAATATACTAGTCATATGCATGCTGCTAACAAGCAACTAGTTAAGAGACCCTAAAATAAAGTGTTACCCTACTTTTGTGGCATTTCTATTTTTTCATTGAGTGAAGATATTATGTTAACATTCTTGATAGATGTGACTTACAAAACCACCCTTATGTGTATAGTGTTATTTGCATTGACATAAAATATAAATATAATGGAAAAACTTTTAGAAAAAAAGTTGAAGGATTAAATTACTACAAGTACTAATTGTACAAGTACTAAAGAGAAATACAAATAAATCAAAGCAAAATATAGTTTGTTATATAAGAAAAAAAGTGTAATCATGCATGACAAAAAAAAACGCTACTTGAAATATGTGAACATTCAAAAATATTTTTTTACATATCAGATTTCAGATTAAATGTGTTTTATCATTTAGACTCTGAAAAGAAAATGGATTTGAGTCAGATGTGATAAATGACATTAGCGTTAACATTCTCTATATCATTCACACTATAGTGCAAAAATTAAATGTTACATCCTGTCTATTCTCCTAAAGTCGTGGCCTAAAGGTTAGAGAGTCTGACTCGTAATTGAAAGATTGCGAGTTCAAGTCTCAGGTCCGGCAGGAATTGTAGGTGGGGGGAGTGAATGTACAGCGCTCTCTCCACCTTCAATACCACGACTGAGGTACCCTTGAGCAAGGCACCGAACCCCCAACTGCTCCCCGGCCGCGGCATTAATGGCTGCCCACTGCTCCGGGTGTGTGTTCACTGCTGTGTGTGTGTTCACTGCTGTGTGTGTGCACTTTAGAGGGGTTAAATGCAGAGCACTAATTCCGAGTATGGGTCACCATACTTGGCCGTATGTCATGTCTCTAAATTATCTGTCCCCCTTGTCTGTAGGGTTTGTGTGTAGACAGTACAGGCCTGTACTCTGTGGCATTATTATATTTATGTTTTATATATATATATATATATATATATATATATATATGCATTTTTACAAATATCACATTTTTCCCCTACTTGTCCAAATGCTACTTTCAAAAATATTTAGGCCAGTAAATGTATTCAGTGAATTTTCACCTGAGTATTTTAGAAGAGTTGTTTGGTTGCTGCAGGGCTCGGTGAGTCAGACATTAGGATGACAAAAAATAACACCATAGCAAACACACACTGCAGTAGCGGAATGAAGCCACAGAGTTATTATCAGTAATGGGCAAGACCATAGTTAAGACTTCTGAGATGTTCCCCGGGGATGTAATGTGAGAACAGTACAACTTGATTGTACTGTACGTGATGCAATTAGCTTGATCGTTTTAGTGAATCACTCTGTTCTAATAAACTGTAACATTTATCATATTTGACTTGTCATGCTATTAGTCTCATACTCAGACGGCACACCCACGGACCACCCACAGTCTGATCACTGACTGACCCCAAACCAGACACCACTTTCCCCATCTGGCAAGTTCTAATCTGATTGGCTAACCTTATTCAACTTCTGGACACTAGCAGAGTTGTGTTGTGTTTGAGTTGTGTTTTTGAGGTATCTAATTGAATAGCCACATCTTTGAAAGATACTCAGATATACAATAGGCACAAGTGAAGTAGATATACACAAGAAGAACTGTATTTATTTTTGCCTGTGAAATAATTTGTACTTACTACTTTTAAGTGATCCAAAATTCTAATAGCAATGTTGTACACATTATCTGCAGTTTTTCCAGTGTTAATGGAACACTACTTTTAATGTTTAATATTATTAATATTTTAAATATTTATAATAATCGCAACAATAAATAATAATAATAATAATAGCAGCAATAATAATACTTTTCTGGTGCTTGCAGCATTTTTGCCATTTATTGTGTGTTTAATATGTATTTATTATCAAATATGAAATAATATATAATCTAAAATTGTATTTTCTTTGTGTCTATTGTATCTTTTTAAAATAATTTCAAATTATTCCTTTCTACATAGATGGTTCTTTACCAGGAAAAGCTGCAGTGTGTACCATAATTTATGCCAAAGGTCTACAGGAGACAATGTCTTGACTCATTCAAGTGTTTCACATTTCATAATTTTGACTATTCCACTTTACAAAGTTTTCTTCAGGTACCATGCACAGAATGTTTCATGTTCTGACAATCTGCTGCAATTAATTTTGCAAACCAGGGAGATGGCTGAGATGTTCGGACAGGCTCTTGGTAGGCCACATTGCAGAGAGACAGTGGGCGACCTGCTTGAGGTTTGGTTGTAATGCATAGAAGTGTCAATGGCTTCCAGTAAAATGACTCCATTTCTCTCACTCCACCCAAGCTCACCTCCAGTGATTGACGGGGAGGGGGAATTAGAGTGCTTTGGAGAGATTGGTGAGTTGCCCGAGAGCATCTGCATATATGTGTGGGTGTTGAGTTCATGATGGTTACTTTAGCATCTGATCTGAGCACGCGCCACTGCGTCAGTGGCCTGAAAGCAGTTTGTGAAGGCTCACATCGGCTGAGTTACCCGGCCGTACACTACGTGTCTCCACCATGATTTATGGTCCCCAATACAGTCAATAACGGCCTGGCCGGAGATGCAAAGCTCCTTGAGATTAGATTGCTCTGCGTGGCCTGCACATAGGGCTCTGTATTAAGAGGTGTCAGCACATTGCACATGGATACTTGTAGTTGACAGCTTCAGTGCATCAGTTGCAAGAATCAGTCCGCTGTAGTATGTAGTACGCATTCTCAGGAACTCGTGGAATTTCCTAAAAGGGATTAATCTTATATTTAAGATACATGTCAATGCAGAAAGCATGTTTTTATTTGGGGGGGGGACACAATTTGATATGAAGTTTGGATAAAAAATATTTATGTATTTATTTATTTGTTTGAGAGAAATTGATAATTTTCTTCACCGAGGATGCATTATATTGATTAAAATTATAAAAAAAAATATGAAAGAAAGAAAATATTTATATATCAGTTAAATGCTGTTCTTTTGAACTTTTCCTGGTGAATATAAGATGACTTTCCAACGTTTTAATGTTATTTGGCTTTGTTGGACATTTCTGTAAAACTATGTCAAATCAAGGTATTTCAACTTCGAAACTGAAATCATAACAACAGCATTAATTTAATGACACAACAGTCTGATTTTTCCTACTGTTTTCTTTACTTGTTTTAGAAAGACTGAAAATGTGTTACCGTACATCTTAAAAAATATTAAAATATTAAAAAGGTGTTACTGTAAAAAATAATGTATTAAAAATGTATTATTGTAGATTTGTATTATTTATATACAGTACATACTATTTTAAGTTTAAATGGTTAAGGACACTTCAGTCAGACATGATTTATATAATATAATGTTATATAATATAATTGGTGCTGTCTAACGATTAATCACAATTAATCACATCCAAAATAAAACACACATGCATGTATACATTTCAGAATTTTTTTATTTTTATATATTAAATATATGAATATAAATATAGACATGTAAATACATGTAAATATTTTCAAAATATATACTGTATGTGTGTGTATTTACATATATATAATAAATATACACAGAACACACACATATATTATGCAAACAAAAACTTTTATTTTGGATGTGATTAATCGCGATTAATCATTTGACAGCACTAAATATATAGTATAACAATTATATTGGCTTCACAGGATCACCGTTGCATTGATTTTTTTATCACTTTATCCTTGTGCTTAACTCTCATTACTTCCTACAACAGGGAAAATGCCACAAAGACATTGACCTCACAAATGCATGTCAGTCCATGTCCCTAGAATTAATGATCAAAATTAAACTGTCATCCACAAATAAGCAAAGGCTGTTTTACAACGGATGCATCATTATGTGATTGTGGCGCTTGTGCTAATCTGGACAATGTAGCGCTCATTGTTGTAATGGTTCTGTAATTGCTGTAATCTCTTATGTGAAGCAACATCCAGTATAGTAAACTTCGTCAGTTGTCGCTGCTGGCACTATGTATACGGAACGCATGCGAGGAGCCGATAAGAGCTGTGGTAGCCTGGTTATAGCAGCTGTTACCTAGATAATTAAATTTCTGGTGACATGTTGAGTGTATAGCACACTGTCCCCCATCTTTCTTTGCCTTATGATGGTTAAATATCATTTACTGAGCAGGGATATGTGCTGAGATATTTTGCGTAAACCTCCAGAAAGTTTGTGGATGTTATGACAGGCAACAGTTTTGAATCCACTTCCTGTGACTGTCAGGCTACCGTTAGGGAGTAATTTAATTTGTGGTGGTGATGGCATGTTTATCGAATATCAATAGCAGTGTTTGCGGCTGTGAATCGCAGCTCTGAAGGGAATTCTTTAGTTGTTTCTCTCAAAATAGAATGGCATTTGAGTTTGGTTTAAAATAGTTCACAGTGTTTTACGGCATATCAGGAAAGTGTGTTATAATGTGGTAAAACTGATTTCTTAAGTATTTGTATGAAATGTGTACATTTTTGTGTGTATACACTGCCGCTCAAAAGTAAGATTTTGAATGTTTTTTAATGGAGTCTCTTCTACTCAACAAGGCTGTATTTATTCGATCAAAAATACAGAAAAAACAATAATATTGTGAAATCTTATTGCAATTTCTAATATTGGTTTCCTATTTTAATATACTTTAAAATATAGTTTATTTAATTACTCCAGTTTTCAGTGTCACATGATCCTTCAGAAATCATTATAATATGCTGATTTATTATGAGCGTTGAAACCTTTGTGCTGCTTCATATTTTCTTTTTTGGAACATGTGATACTTTTTTCTTTGATTCTTTGATGAATACAAAGTTAAAAAGAGCAGAATTTGTTCAAAATAGAAATCTTTTCTATGTCTTTACTATGACTTTATATATATATATACACACACACACACACACACACACACACACACACACACACACACACACACACACACACACACACACACACACACACACACACACACACACACACACACACACACACACACACACACACACACACACACACACACTCAAACAGTGTTAATGCATTGACAGCATCTAAAAAGTATTTTACAAAACCATAGCTCTAAGAATGTAAAAATATTTTTGAATCCTTATTATAATAAATATTGTGCGTCTGTTTATTTTCATTTGAATGGATCCATTAATTTGTAATAATAAAAAAATGGTGTCTAATCATTTTAATTTGTAAAATAATTTAGTAATTTCATTTAACATTTATATTACCACAAATGTATTTAAAAAAAATAATATGTGCCGCATTCTGCGCTGGATTCTTTTTCATAATTTTACCTGGTAATCAAATTAAGTATTTTTTTAAGTAAAATCTGTATTATAATTATTGTTATTATAGTATTAATTTGAGAAGTACATTCTACTGTACCATAGTAATACATTTCTGTCATAATTTCTGAAAACGCCACCAGTGTCACATTTGCTTCGGTATGTGTACAGTAGACAAAACTTTGTAGCTCATTCATGTATGCATACTTCAAATTTTTGCAGTTTTATCTTGTCAGACACTAGTCAGTATCGAAAAGATTAAGTGTACGGCCCTACTTTTTGATTTATTTATTCAAATGTTGCCCAATTCTGAGACATATGGTGTTATATAGTAAATTATTTTTTTTTGACCAGATTTTGTAATTCTGTTTTAATGGAAAGCATATAAAAAATGGAAAATATATCTTTGGGGTCAGTAAAATATAGATTTTTTTTCTTCAATATTTTTTCAAATAAATGTTGTTCTTTTGAAAATATTAAGCGGCATTGTTTTCAACGCTGATAAAACATTTTGAGCACCAAATCAGCTTATTATAATGATTTTTGAAAGATCATAACATTTATTTATTTTTAAATATATTTTACAATACAATTTTATACTGTATGTTTGTGTGTATATATAATATTTAAGTATTCTTAATATGTATAAATAAGTTGAGTAAGTTCCCCAACATTCCTTGTTACGCACAATTGACACTTTATTGCGGTTATAAAAGTTTCACATGTTCATGTAGAGGTTTCCCTCTGCCTCCAATGCTGTCAGTGTATGTTATCATCACTAGCACTGGCTGTCTGTATGTGAACCCAACCCTGAAACCAAGCTCCCACTATCCTCCTGACTCTTCCCCCTGTTAATGTTGGCAAGCTCATTACCCTGATCTGTCTGTCAGGTGGGAAAGGAGGGGGAGGAAGGAAAAGAGAAAGATAGAGGGCGAAAGAAAGGGAGTAATGAACTTATTGTGTCGACTTTGAGGCAGAAGTTTAAGTGCTATTTCACAGTTATGCCAAGTACAATTACATGCCTAGGCTCATGCTGTGTAGTTAAAAGGCACTTTCATTGTTATAAGTGAAGTGTATGTTATTATGCAGGACAAGGGTTGGGTATAGTTTGAATTTGATCGATTCCGATTCTGCTTATCGATTCCTATTCTTTTCAATTTCCAGTTTCGATTCAAATGTGATTAAATAATGATATCAAACATTTACCCTGTCTCGTTTTTGCAAACCATTTAGTTGCAGCTGAATACCATGAACAAAAATCAACAGGCTACATAAAAACTGGACTCTTTAAGAGCTGTTTGTGGGCAAAATAGAACTGCTTGATTCTGGATAAATTTAGTAAAATAAATTGTTTTTTTTCTCCCAATGAAAGTTGTGGTTCTCTCATGATTATGAAGAAGAAAAAAAACATTAGACAAGTAAACAGTAAAATCACATGTAATTTATGAATGACTGAATGAATGATTCAATGACTCACTCAACCTTGTTTCATTACTGGATGAATCAGCATTCTTGAACGAATCTCTTGCATGAATTAAAGACAAATACATTTTAACAGCCCCTTTTTGCCACCTCAATGTAATTGATAAATCTTCATTTTAAGTGTCAAATTACTTTCAAAAGGTGATATACTCTATCAGAGTTTATATCTGAACTATAAACTTTTATCCCAGTACTTTTTGATTTGAAAATACTGTGAGGCTGTTTCATTCATGACAGATTATCTATCTATCTATCTATCTATCTATCTATCTATCTATCTATCTATCTATCTATCTATCTATCTATCTATCTATCTATCTATCTACACTCACTGGCCACTTTATTAGGTTAGGATTGAGGATTGAGATCTGGTGACTGTGGAGGCCATTTGAGTAAATCATGTTCATTATATTTATCATGTTCAAGAAACCAGTCCGAGATGATTTGAGCTTTGTGACATGGTGCATTATCCTGTTGGAAGTAGCCATCAGAAGATGGGTATAAAGGGATGGACATGGTCAGCAACAATACTCAGGTAGGCTGTGGCGTTTAAATGATGCTCAATTGGTACTAAGAGACCCAAAGTGTGCCAAGAAAATATCCCCCACACCATTACACCACCACCACCAGCCTGAACCGTTGAGACAAGGCAGGATGGATCCATGCTTTCATGTTCTTTACGCCAAATTCTGACCCTACCATCTGAATGTTGCAGCAGAAATCAAGACTCATCAGACCAGGCAACGTTTTTTACAATCTTTATTGTCCAATTTTGGTGGAAGCCTGTGCAAATTGTAGCCTCCGTTTCCTGTTCTTAGCTGACAGGAGCGGCACCCGGTGTGGTCTTCTGCTGCTGTAGCCCATCTGCTTCAGGGTTCGACGTGTTGTGCGTTCAGAGATGGTATTCTGCATACCTTTGTAACGAGTGGTTATTTGAGTTACTGTTGCCTTTCTATCATCTCTAACCAGTCTGCCCATTCTCCTCTGACCTCTGACATCAACAAGGCATTTTCGTCCACACAACTGCCGCTCACTGGATATTTTCTCCTTTTCGGACCATTCTCTGTAAACCCTAGAGATAGTTGTGCGTGAAAATCCCAGTAGATCAGTAGTTTTTGAAATACTCAGACCAGCCTTGTTCAAAAACCCTTTTGTGTGCAACTCATGTTTTTTAATAGCTCCCTCTTGCACACACACACACACACACACACACACACACACACACACACACACACACACACACACACACACACACACACACACACACACACCACACACACACACAACACACACACACACACACACACACACACACACACACCACACACACACACACACACACACACACACACACACACACACACACATTGTTTTTTTGGTTTACGTGGTTTACGTGGACTCTCCATAGGCGTAATGGTTTTTATACTGTACAAACTGTATGTGCTATTGCCCTACACCTACCCTACACCTAAACTTAGCCCTCACAGGAGACGGTGCATTTCTACTTTCCCCCTAAAAAACTCACTCTGTATGATTTATAAGCATTTTGAATTACGGGTACACTGAAAATGTCCTTCTCCTTGTATAAATCACATTCTCCTTGTGTCCTCATAAACCACATAAACATGTCATTTATTTATTTATTTTTTGTGTCTATAAACTGTTTACATAAACATGCACACACACATTGGCTTTTGGTTATTTATTTATTTATTTATTTTTGACTAGCTGTTTAATGCCACTTGACTTTTGGTTATGGTTTAGTGTGCTTAATAAGCTATAGAATACACCAGATTTAATGCTGATTGACAAAAATCTGCCTTAGTTGCTACAGTATGTCAGAAGTATAAAGCAGAATTTCAGCTTAAAATAGCTGAAAATTACCAGGCATGCAAATATGGCAACAAATACTAAGACAAGGGAATAAAGCCAAACAAAACGAAACAAGCAAAACGATTCAGACCTTTGGTAAAAGCATTAACCCCCCCTAGCATCACCCACGGTTATATGCAAAATAAGGAAACACTTGACTGGAGTGAAACATAACATATTTGTTCTTGAGTGTCTTCCACATTGATGGCAGTAATTGTAGCCCTTTTATTTATGGGTCATGCTGACCTTTAGCCAAGACTAAATCTGCGCTGCCGTGTACTTCAGACATACTTTCAACTCAGTCAAGTATTATGATCAGATTGTGTCTGTAGAGTCGGGTTCACTTCTGAGGTCACCCATCCACCCTGCTTACTTATTCATACTGTCTATCACACATAAGCTCACAAGTGTGTGTAATTTTTAGCTTGAAGATGCATTGGGCTTTAAAAACCTAGAGAGCCTCTTTGTGTTTAAATGCAACCCGGGAAGCTTGTCTAGATATTGCATGATAGAGCATGCAGCCAGTAAAGCATGAAGAGTACGCTTAGTCCATCTGAAAAGTAGAAATTATTCACGATGCCCTTCAGTGGTGGGCAAATTTAACACTGAGCGCTGTGAGGGATTTGTAAAAGATCTACTTGGTTTCCTTACAAAGCAAAAGCTGCTGTTTTTATTTGGGAGGATGCACTCTAGCATGTTTCCTTGTCAGGTCGACTGTTGATCTGGAATTATGCACTCGCTCGGGATGACAGGTCATGTTTTGCCCCTGGGGAGGGAGTTTGCTCGCTTGTGTTTGTGGCATGTCTTCTCTGCGCGGGTCACTAAAACGATGGCAAATTGATTTATTTTTCCTTGCCCCCTTCCGTTAAGCCTCGACTCCGCTGCGTCCACTTCTCAGCAGGAAGACACTGTTTGACAGCCCACCACAAACCTACATCAGTCTCACTCCTTCTGTGGACATTATCCCTAAACCTGTCATATTACCAAAGAGCCTCCTAGGCTGTTGACAGCAAGTAAGTGTTGAACGCATGAAGCGGGAATGATTCAGACCTTCCAATGATACCTATGAGAGAGAGGAGAAAACATAAAACAGGAAATGGTATCATAGAGAGGACCCCTGCAGACTCTAATAACAGTGTGTCAAAGTTAGTATGTCTCTACTGTAAAATATAAGATAATTTGACCTTTTTTGAAAAAGCAAGGTTACATTAGGTTGTAACATTTTGTGTGGTGCGACTCGACAAAAACAATATTTATGAATTAATAGCATAATTAATAATGGCTACGTTCACGCTGTCAGTTTTTGGGATTGACAACCGCATTTTCTTTACAGGTGTGAGTCTCGAAATGTCCCGTTCACACAGCAGCTTACAGTTGTGTTTGGAATACTATCTGTATGAACGTGCAACAGGAGTCAAGCCCGTATTCCTTACCAGTAACCATAGCAACAGTGACCAAAGTCAAAATCAAAGATGGCGACGTCCATAAAACTGAAATTCTTATCACTTTCTGACACGACAAGAGTCCAATTGAGCCGCAAATTATTTAGTCAAATCTTCATTAACAGCAGCTTTTAAATTTTGGTAGAGCACGGAGCATTTGAGTCACGCGCAGAACACAAAACTGACGGGAGCAGCACCGGTGGAAAACGGACAGGATCTAAAACTTTCAGAATACACACAGCTCATTTCTCCGTCGCTGTAAGTTACCGAAAACACACATGAAAACACACACCACATGGTAGATGCGCGTTTGTGCAGCAGAGCGGCTCTCTCTCGTTGAGTCATGAAAATTTACGGGTGTGAGTTCGGTTACAGAATGCGGTTGTCACACCCGTAAATAACGAACTGTGTGTGAACGTAACCATATTAAGGACTCAAACACAGGATTGACAACCATGTATTCTGCTGCTGCGTGAATTTTTACATTTACATTGTTTGTAAAAATACTTTTTATATTTTTATATACTGAAAAACTTTCTTGATATGATCAATATTGTTGTTGACAAAAAAAAAACGTAATTATTTTTTTTTACATGAAAAAGGTTTAATTACTACAATACCTTTAAGCTGAATTACTAAAATTACTGAATGACATAAAAACTAAATTTCTCATTTTCAGTTAGTTTAACTTGAAGTACTAAAATAGCTAAAACCTAGTCTAATTGTTAAAACAGAATATGAAATCTAATTTAAATTAATTAAAAAATGTTAACAAAAACTATAATTGTATATCAGTTATGCTAAAATAGCTGACTATAACAGAATATCAATGATACAAAATAGCACTAATAATTATCAAGATGTCACTGATAAAACATCTATACTATGACAATGGTATTCATATAATTAGTTGCATGCATAAAATACGTTTGTTCAGAATACATGACTAATGGTCATCAATGGAATATGTTGCTTTTAGAACCTGATGGTAACCATCTAATCCTGAAGTCAAAAGTCATGGATGTCTTTTACTGATTTCACATTACTAAGTAAGTGCTGTTAGGTGTGTGACAGACTAATCTGAGGCCATAAAGCTGTGTGATGATAGTCTGATTGTCCCCAATGTCATGCTTATCATTAGCATAATTCTGCAGGGACCTTGAATTTCACATGGCGCTCCATCCTGCAGGACACACCCATGTACGTTAAGTGCAATAATTAGCCCCCTGAATGTATCTTTTGTCGAGGGTGCACTGAATCATGCTGATTTCGCCCGCAATATTTGTAATTCACAAGCACACATTCACGGTTATGTGGCAAAGCCGAGCCATATGGAGACGCATTATAATCCACCTTGTGGAGCCATCAAAATGACAATATGGGGTGATTTGCACATGGCAAGGATTAATATCCACGAGAGCACAGAGCCATCAATACAGAATACAGTTTACCCACTTAATCGCAGACCCCTGGGTGAGAGGCAACATATTGGGATCTTGAGGACAGCAATTAAAATGTTAATTTCTTCCTCTAACTGGTTTGTCTTCATTAGTGGGGCTTGGAGTGATGGTGACTATAGACCTAAAACATGTTGGCCAGTGGCACCGGAACAAGTTTTTGTATGGAGGGGGCAGAATATGTGCATGTTGTGATGTCACTACATGGAGGAGACTGAACTCATGAATACTAATTAGTTTGTTATGATGTTGCAGATGTTTCACACTCATTTGGCATTAAGATACAATATCAAGCCAGTTTTATACTAGCACAGTTATTGTTACATTACTTTTAATTGTTAATTAATGCGTAATCTGGAGATCAGGTCTTCAGAGCACGGTAGAACATCACAATATAAATTAAGCTCAAGATATTAGAAATAAAATGTATTGAATAATTAGGGCTTTATGAAATCCATTTAGTTTTTCCATTTTTTTATGTTTTATTATTAGTATTAGTATTTTTCTACACTCCATTTTAATGGTTAAATTAAATTTTAGAAATCAAAAAGCATGTCTAATAAACTGAAATCAAGAAACTTGTACAATTTAACAACAATTTCGTAAAAGTTGAACAAAAATTTAATTTTAGGGCCACATTATTATAATTTTTTTTTTTTACCAAATTCCATTTCCAATTCCATCTCGATTCTAAGATTCTGCCTGTTTTTTCTGCATTTCCATAAATCATAGGGCCCTAAATAATGAAAACTGTGTCAATAGTGTAGTGATTACCTATTTCTCTATGGAAGCCCGTTTTCGCCACTAAATAAAAAATGCTATGTGCAATTTTGCCTTTTTTTCTCAGAATTGCGTGATATAAACTCACAGCTGTGAGTTATAAAGTCAGAATAGTGGGATATAAACTCACAAAAAAAGTCAGAATTGTGAGACCCAAAAAGTCACAATTACCTTTTTTTCTTTTTTCTTTTAACAGAAACGGGAACAGGCTTCCGTAATTTATCTACATAAATATTCTGTGCATAAATGTTTTGTTTGCTTGTAATCACACAAAAAATTAACAAATAAAAAATAAATAAATGTACAATTGTGTCCTTGCATGGTAACAGTTTAAAAACCCTGGATAAAACTGATACTATCCATCTATGTGTAGCCTGTATCAGAAATGTGCTTAGAATGCAAGCGAGCAGAGGAACATATTTTAATATAAGTTGACTAAGTTTAGTTGAGTGGGCTAAAAGTGGGGGCAGCTAAAAGCAGTTCCTGTGCCCTTGATATTGATCTCTGCACTGCTTGCTGAACTTTTTTTAGGGAAACGTTTGGGTCAGTTATCTTTGAATTTAGTTATCCTAACTAAATTCAACATTTCTCTCCCCCACAACACATACTAGTTTATTGCATTTTACATCGTTTTAACTGAGGTATACTTGTCTTTCACTGGCATGTTGTATCTGGGGAGGGTGGAGCAAAAGATTATCCATGAACGTTTTATCCTGTCATGATGAAGCATGTACAATATTACAAAAAATGACTAGGAATCAAATTGCTCTGCATCTCACTTACAATCATTCACTGTCAGTTCCACTTTAGATAGATTCGCTATCCAAAATCAATCCCCCTCCCCACTGGCATGCGGAATGAGTTGAGAAATGCAATCAAATTACAAGTAAGTGCTCAAGAAATGTGCCACAGACCTTTCAAAACTACAGCTATAATAAATAAGGTACGACATCCAATATAAATGGTTAGATTTTGCACAGTAGTAGGAAATCATTTTCTCATCTATTTAAAGTTGATTCAAGGATTTGTGTCAATGTGGCTTGGATGATTTTTTTACTTGCTTAAATGTATCTTATTTATTATTATTTAAAATGTGTTAAATTTGGAGATATATTGTTTTTGTTTTGGAAATAGGACATATGTGGCAGTGATTATTAGCACCTCAATTTCTAATAAATATAACAAGTATTTTATATTTCCCACTAATGTTTTCACATCTGTCAATTATATTATAAAATTATAATGGCAGTTTTCCGCAAGGCTGCAGAGGTCAGTTTGTTCATGGAGTGATATGCACAGTGGGTGTTCAGGGCAAATAATCAGACTCGGCAAGTCATTAAGGCACGAGTTATACCACAATATGTGAACTATGTGAAAAAGACTCAATTCAATTCTGTCACAATCTCTGGCATTATAACAAAAATTTGTGGACAGTCCCAAAGTGGGGAGGGGTGGCAGGGTTTCGCGAAATAAACAGTTTTTGTTGATTTTTATTCTCTTGCAAAACCTAGTAATGACTCTGCATGATTAATGTTTGTAATTTACTACTTGTCACAAAGAGTCTGCTTCAGCACCCTACCCCTGAAAACATCTAAGATTGGAAATCCCTAACAAGTAGAATAGATGTAAGGCCAAATGCTCAAAGCAATTAAAAGATACTGCCAATTGTGGCCGTTTACGGTCTGCTGGTGATGCAACTGCAACAGTCGGGCTATTTAAATTAATTTACAGTTTTAGTTTCCCCTCTTCTCTTTTGATATCTGGCCATACTAGTCCATTATATGTAAGAGCATTTTTTGGAAGACGCTTTAAGAGATTTTAAAAACCAGTGTCTTCCATTTGACTCATACATTACCATGGCACTGTGGAAAGTTTTGAGTGGGGAAGCCAGGATGAGTTAAACACTCAAGTGTGTGAGGCAGTTGCATTTGTTGCAGGGTCTCAGGAGTTTTCCACCTGGCTGTGCTCAGGCCATAGACATAGGACTGATAAAAAATTCACAAGATGACAAATATAGGTTATGGAGGGGAGTGATTGGCCAGGGACCTGGCAAGAGAGAGTTTGTAAGAGTTTTTATGGCATTTCTCCAACATTTGGTTCTGCTGTTCCAAACGGAAAACAACAAAATGTGTTATATCTGAATGCCTTTGTGTCATCATCTTTAATGTATTGCTCGAATCATTTAATTCAGCCATATGGGTCTTGACATACATGCTATATGATATTAAAACGTAGCCTTGGGAGCTTTGCGTTTTCGTTTTCCTATTAGCATCCTTTGTTTATGCGTTATATGCCATTAACCTTGTTCTTGATTTTCAACATCAATTCCCTCTTTGTTCTATCCATAACACCAGTGTGGTAGGTGTTCATATGTGTTCTTAAATAAAGTGTTGTTCTAACACATATACATTTTATTATCACCGTTTTAATAGATACTGGTATATGCAATGTGTATGAATTCTAAGCTTTATTTGGAGCTTCTGAAACAAAATCGTTCATGTACACACAACTATAGATTCACTGAAATGTTTATGCATTTGTGAGAATATAGAATATTGATTTATTGCAATTTGTTCAGACTTTATTCAGTCAATGCCAGGTTCTTAAAAATGAGTTTTTACTCCTGTTTGAATTCATATGGTCTCAAAAAAACATGCATACCGTTTTCAATAAATGTTTTACATTTTAACAGTTTAAAGTGTCATGTGGTCATCGTTATTTTCAATCAGATAATCAGTCATTTAATCAATCAGTAAATAAATATTTCAAGGTAAAATAAATATATATTTATTTGCTGACACAGTCTTCTCTATGATATCAGGGTTCCTCTCTACAATATTGCCAACTAATATTTTAATATGCAATAAGGCATTATTGTATCAAGGATAATGTTCTTTTAATTAAATTTTTGACAATATGCATCACAAAAAATATATACTTTATACATAAATAATAATAACCAAAAAAAGTATTTTGATTGATGAATTAAAACATACTCATCATAAAAAAATGAGTATAAAAATGGGAATTCAATTTGACATATTTTTGTATGAATCGATAGATTTGGTCAAAAAACAAGCATCATGTAATTTACCTGATTCATTTTATATATATATATAAAAAGAGATTGTTTAGTGGCATTATATATTTTTATATATTACATTTACCTAATTTTGATTTAACCAGGAACATGTCTAAATTTGTATTTCTAAATGTATTTATGTGTATGTTGTAATATGTTGTATATGTTTAAGATACTGTCATACTGATATCGTGTGGTTCCGTGACTGCAAAAATACCCTGGTCACAGCTCACTGGGCTCTTTGCAGTGCCATTCTGAAGATCATGAATGTTGCCTTCTATTGGAGATGCTGATGCTAAGAACAGTCGTCAGTCGTACCCAGTGGGGTTTTGGCTGCCACGCCGCAGATGAAGGGATGATTCATGATTGACTAGCACGAGAGGAAAGAGTTATTTATCAAGAGCTAGACACTGCCAGAATGCAAATGGACTGTTAATTGAGTGTTGGATGGATTTGAGTAATAGGTGGAGATTTTCAGTCATCAGTGCACATCACCACTAAAGCATAGAATGAAACACAGACGTACTGAAACACAGAATAGAAAAGAAGGGTGTTTCTGAATGTTTAAGAATCGAGAACAAATCTTGCACTAAATAAGGTTATAATAAGTGTGCATGGCCTTTGTTGCTTAAATTCAAGTAATTATTTGAAGTACCGTAAATGTCTTGACTGAACTTTAAATGTCGAGATTCTGTGTGAGTTTTAGGTAGAGCAAACTGAAAGTAGAAAGTAAAGAATTTTGACAACATTGATATCTTAATGCTCTACAAATATACGAAACTGCCATGTTCCCGTTGGTCTTTTCATTGCAGCATTGCAGTTTGTCTTTCATCTTTTGTTTAATTTCATGTTCTGCTCTATAGAGTTGGGGCCAGGTGTTTTGTAATACCTTGCCCAGCGGCATCTGAATAGAACTACAGTGCTTCTTTTTGTCCACGGTCTTAGCCATTCTCCTCCGCTCAGGAATGTCAGTTCTCCATTTTCATCTACATGATGAGAACACAAAGCTCTTCTTTCTTAAGCAGCTGGTCTAGAAGGATTTAAATGCGTATGACTTTGTTTAACACGCAGAGTTATTGGTATTGAACACAATGCTTTACAGCAGTGGTTCTCTTTTTTACATTGGATATAAATTGGCAACCCAACATGGTGAACAAAATGTCTTTGATGTGTTTAGAGGTTGAATATTTCGTCATTAAATAATAGTTGTATTTATATTTATTTGTTTATTTTAAGGGTTGAGTATTAAGTGTTTTTGTATTTATAGTGAGAGTAAATAAATAAAAGTAGACCCTTTACAGTTTCTAATGATGTATTACTCTTATTTGTATGAGCAAAAATGCTGACATATTTTGTTACCACTATTGATTTGACATTTGATTGCATTGTTTGCTTTAACAGAAGGTTTTTGGCTTTAACAACGTAGATCATATTTTTGTTTTGCTGTCCTGCATTTGTATTCAGTATTGTATGGCTTTGAACTGAACATGAACTGTAGAGTAAAACAACGTTTTTGTCACTTTTTAAAACAAGGATAAAGATTGAAAATATGTTTTAAGGAGTATTTAAACATATTCTTCTATATTTCTATATAATGTATTAATAATAATAATAATAATAATAGCCACCCCTAAAATCCTTTTAAATGTAATTTTTTTAAATAATATTTGTTCTTCTTAATCATCTTTGTCGTATTATATAGTAATAATTATGATAATAATAATAGTAATATAAAAGGCACTACTACTATTAATAATAATAATAATAGAAAACCCTAAAATCCTTTTAATGTATTTACCATGTATATAATAGTGACATGCTAAAACATCTTCATAATAATTGTCACCACTTGCCATTACCATGTAAAAATAATAATAATTAATAATTTACATTTATGCATTTAGCAGAAGCTTTAAGCGACTTATAGGTTATACATTTTTTTTGTAATAATAATTGTTTAGGCACTGCACCACTTTAATGCAATTATATGAGCCAATTGCCTTTAAGACCTTTTGCACTTAGCTGTTGTCTATTTTAAATGTTTAACATTTATGTTTAGCTAATAATAATATAATAACCAGGAAAAAGTAATAATCTCTCTGTCAACAGGAGTCTCTCTCTCTCTCTCTCTCTCTCTCTGTCTCTCTCTCTCTCTCTCTCTCTCTCTCTCTCTCTCTCTCTCTCTCTCGCTCTCTCTCTCTCTCTCTCTCTCTCTCTCTCTCTCTCTCTCTCTCTCTCTCTCTCTCTCTCTCTCTCTCTCTCTCTCTCTCTCTCTCGCTCTCGCTCTGGTATGAATGGGGTTTAGCATAATACAGTCCAATTCTAGCCAAAAGATCAGAAAGCTTTAAGGCAGAGCAGATGCTGTTTCTTCATGTCAAGGAACATCTGGCAAACCCTTTCGTGCCCCTCAGAGGAGACTAATGGACTCATTAGGTCTGCGTCATTAAAGGATGGACTGGGAAATATTAGAACATTCATGCAAACCTGACTATTTCTCTTAATTATGCAGCATCATTCCAGTAAACGAGGTCCTTCATTGGCCACTGGAGTAGCAAACGAGTTAAGATCCTCCATTGTTGGCGTATACTATGCCATGTCATAAAGTGTTGGCATGAATGCTTTGAAACACAAACACATCCACACACCATAAACATGTCAAACTCTCTTTCTAACTGGCTATAATGATAGTGAGTAATGAAACCGATAAAGTAGGTTGTAAAAACACAGACGAGTGGAATAAGATGATGGACACAAAGCATACAGTTCACATGTTAATGATGAGCGTGTCATTTTTGGAATGCATCAAGATCACAAGCACTGCTTATTATTCATCGTAACATGGGAATCTTATATGTTAACTGTTGATCTTCTGGCATATAATTTAAATCAATGCAAAAATATGCATTAGCAAGGCAGCAATGTGCTAAACACAGGCGTCGACAGCCTGTCAAATTAAGATTAGCAGCGGTAATCTAGCCAACTCAGATTGCTGAAGGGTAACTGCTATTTCCTCTTTTGTAAAGTACTTTAGTCGATTTGTCTCTAGAGGCAATAATGCACTAATATTAAGAGAACTGTTATCATTATAATCAGAACTATTGAGATTTACTTCATGTTGCAATGCGTCACTGCAGGTCTGCACTTCTTTTTTGTTAAGTGGAAGAATAATGTTATTACAGAAGAACAACTTGTTCCTGGATCAGCATTATGTACTGTATCATTCCTGGAAGATTGTTGTTGCCATCCAGTCATAGCCAGTCATGAAAAGCTGTTCTAGGAACAACCAGAAGTGGTTGATCCAGGAACATGTCCTATATGTGTAAATGATGTTAAGCTTAAGGCCTTTAGATGAAAAGAAAGTGGGTTTTAAAACAAGGTTTTTGGCTTCAACAACATAGAGAATATTTTTGTTTTGCTGTCCTCCTAACCATTGGCGATTATGTGATTCATATACTTTAAATGGCATTTTATTGAATTTGCATTGTTTTACGCTGTTTAAAACAGACCTGCGTTCCTATTGTGGGTTGTGGCCCACCATTTGAGACCACAATGCTTTATAGAAAGAGGCTATATAGAATATAGAATATATTTATAGAAAGAGGCACGATAAATCCTCTTTGCTAATGCATGAATGTTTCAAGGAATTGTTCTTCTGTGTTCGGAAGGAAAGATGTTCTACATAATGAATGAAGTGATTCCCCTTCCTTCAGATCTGTCCACTCCTTTGTGCTATCCTTGACTTCACACTTGACTCAGAGTTAAGAGCTTTCTTTATCTGCACGGTGAACTTTGGTGGCTTAGTGCAGCAAAGAGAATCAATTCCTTGCGATATTTGGCAATAATTACAATGCTTACAAAGTTAGTGAAAAGGTTCCAGCAGCTGTGAGAAAAAATAACTGCATGCGATTAAAGCATCTAAATCAAGGTTAAGTCTATCGTGTGGCCAGCCGGAAGCATGGTAATAATGATTTAAGTGCTAAAGATTTCCCATATGTAGAAGTACAGTATTGAACGTGTTACCACTGGCCCTGTATGCAGGACACAAGATGCCTTCAGTGAAGTTTCATTTTGGGCCAATTGGTTATCCTGACACTTACAGTATATTTCGGGTTCAATACAAGTTAAATGAATAGTTCACACAAAAAAAGGAAATTTTCTCAAAATGTACTCGCGCTCAGGCCATTCAAGATGTAGAGTAATTTGTTTTTTTATTGAAACTGATTTGGAGAAATGTAGCATTACATCACTTGCTCACCAATGGATCCTCTGCAGTGAATGGGTGCCGTTAGAATGAGAGTCCAAACAGCTCATAAAAACATATCAATAATCCACAAGTTATCCACACAAATCCAGTCCATCAGTTAAAATCTTGCAAAACATAAAGTTGTGTTTGTAAGAAACATATCCCTCATTAAGACTCAAACATACTACCATTTACAAGTGAAAACAGACCAAAGCAGTTCAAAACAAATAGGCCTATGTTGGTGGATTTTGATGTGAGAGGTCAACAGGTAATTTTTTCCTGTAAATTTAAAGCTGCAGTACGTAAGTTTTGCCTCTTTGTCGCCATCTCTGTTTGAAAACCTGGAATTGCAGTTACTTGACTTATCTTCCGTGCGTGGGGTTGTGAGTCGGCACGGTTCCAGCGCGGATGAATCTAATGTTTTGAGGAGTATGTGTGGCAGTCAGTCACCGCACCGCTTTGGATGTTTAATGTACTTCGCAATCACAGAATCTAGCCTACGTCTTGGAATATATGACCCAAATAAGAATTTTAAACGTATATTGTCCTCTGAACAAGTAAGTAACAAGTCTGCCACGTTTGTTCTGATCAACTGATGAAAAAAGCATTACCATAAATCGCGCTACCAATGGTCATTAAATCTAACGATCGGTTAGCTTTTATCACATCAAACCTTGCAAATTATTATTATTGTTATACTTAATTCTCAAATTATTAATGTTAACAACATCAGCATTGAGTGACTATGAGTATAGTGTGTATTAGTGTGTAGATTTCAGTTTCTGTACAGTCTAATCTAATTGTCATGCCATTCATATTTCATGTTAAGAAATTATTTTAACCCAAAAAGCAAACTATGCTCCCTTCCAACTGGTTTTCTTTCAAATATAAATCTTGTGTAATCCCAGGCTATCTGTAATCAGAAGCATATTTAAAACTGGAATTTGATTTAATTTCATTCACACGTGTTTCATAAACACATAATACTTTCTGGATCACAATCTGCCATCAAAAGGATACATTTAATTACTCTAGCTGCTGTGAGAAAAGGCTAAACGATCCGCCACCTGCTGGATCCTCACATGTGATAGCCTAGTAGCCGGGACAACTTCTTTATGTTTACAGACGTGACGTAATGACGCAGCAGCATGCTCAAATTTCCCACGAAAACCTACCCATACCACTCAAATTAGAAAACATTATTATAAGCTAACCGTTGTGAATCAGGCTAAATTAAGGCGATAGTTTGGAACACTGGCTGGTTATGTACTTGCTCAAATATTGATTTCGGATCATTTTTAACCAAAAAAAGTTACGGACTGCAGCTTTAAGTTCAATTTAAGTACTTTTTACTGTAAATGTAATTTTTTTGTGTAGTTTTGTTTAATAATGCTGTGGACTGAGCTTAACATGGTTTGAATATTCCTTTAAAAGAACAGCTCGTGATTTGCAGAATAAAAGGCCTGAGGTTTTGAAGACTTCTCTCATGTATTTCTTTACCTCTTTAGGCTATATCTTCTAAGTTTGATATTAAACTGTTATCTTCTGCTTTATAAAACAGCCAATAGAGCTAATGTGATTTTTGGAGATTGTGGTTGTGAAATATTTGCATAAAATTAAAATGATGGAGTGAGGTTACTGGAATATGTTATTTGATGTGAGCTTCATCCCAAATATAAAATGTCCCTCTCTTTATCAATTTTCATCACACATTAATTGGTATCCCATTCCCTTATATTGCTCAGATGTCATTGTCTTTGCCAGTCATCATTTGGCTAATACTTCAGAAATACACACATACACACACACACACACACACACACACACACACACACACACACACACACACACACACACACACACACACACACACACACACACACACACACACACACACGGCTCAGCCGTCTACCCATTGTCATGGCAACAGCTGCTGAAAGGCAGAAAAGGAGATATGACAGGTTCCTTATCAGCACAGTGAAATATTAAAGCTAGCAAAGATCTGATCCAATCCCCCCATCCTCTCACCCCCAAAACACTTTCTTCCCAAGCCATTTCATAAACACTTTCACTTTCTCTGCTCCTCACTTCGCTGATGTCTTACATTGATTTAAAGCAGGATTGCGTATGTCCTTTGTCTGTCTCTTTCTCAGTTTGGCCTATTTTTCTTTGCGCATAATTTTGTTGTCTCAGTCGTGTCCCATTGTGTATTGTCTGCCCATCATGATGGATGAATTCAGTTCCTGATAAGGTATTTGTTTCCAGTCAACATCATTTACCTTCCCTAAACACTTGTGCTTGTGTGTTATTTTTTGGCTTTGTTTGATCAACAGAAGCTCTGTTTGGATTTTTGAAGCTCTAGGTTGAACATTGAAACTGTGGAGAAAATGATAAATAAAAAAAGATGACTGAATCTGTTTGGGTCAAACAGCTGAATGTGTGGCATGCAGACGTTTACTGAACTAAAAGATTACAGGGCCTAAGAGAGACCTTTTTTTGGGGGGGGGGATTCTTGTAGAAAATGTATTAGAATTTTTAAAAAGTTATAGAAATTATGCATCTAGCAGAAATAGCTATATTTCATATTTATTAGACTTCTGTCATTAATTTATGGGTTAATGATGTTTGTGTCCAGGATAAATACAAATATTTTCAAATGTGGTTTAAAACACATTTCTAGAAATGTACACTTTGTTTTAATGTTGGTTTAATGTGGATTTTATATTTCTTTCTAGAAAAGGTTACATTTAATAATGTAAGTCAAAATATGTGGTAATAATAAGTCAAAATATGTGGTGTGCATATCTTAGTCATTGTTTTCAAAATCATTTTTAAATGTATTTTACTTGGTAAATCATGTTTATTCATTTATTTACACTTATGCATTTTAGCAGATTTATTTGTTTGTTTACAAATATTATGAATAGTTTAGGTTGGAATGGTGGCTCATTGGGTAGCACTGTTGTAAATTCATAATTCATGAATACAACTTACAAGCTTTTGGGGAGTCGCATCTGAAGTAGTCTTACCTTGCCTTGATACTTTTTGACTGACAATTATTGCATTTTTAGGGTCTACAAGGGACCGTTGTATGACATGATTTCCTGTTTTTTTGTGTGTTTTTCATATTTATTAATGTTGGTCACAACAGATGATTGATTTAGTGGACAATAATTAATAATCAAATAATAATCTTTATGTATTTTTTTCTAAACATATTAATAATAATAATAATAATAGGTCATGTCAAACACTTCATCATTTTTCTTGTCAACACATTTCTTTGCTTAAATGCTCACAACACAAACAAAGAAACGTGTGCAATAGAAAAAAAACACCTGCAAATTAAGAAACAACTTCATCATTTTGACAACACACACGCTGCAAATGCTCACAACACAAACAAACAAAGAAACGCGCTGCAAATAAAATTATTTATTTGGTTGTGTTGTGAGCATTTGCAGCACCTGGTGTCAAATTGATGATGGTGCTTTTTCCATTTGCATGTGTTTTCTGAAGTTGCAGTGCATTGAGCTCTCTTGGCCACCAAAAAAAAACATATACAAATTAAGTATAATTTCAAATCATTGCATGTATGAAATGCATTTTTTCATGCACTTTTAAAGAAATTAATAGATTTGCATGGCCAAAAAAAAAAATCATTGTCATTGATACATACCACATTCATTTAACTTCTGTATGTTGCTGTATGAATGCAATGGAACAATTCACATCTGACTCACATCTGTTAGCAAATACGCTTGTCAGTCCCAATCACTTACAGTATGAACATAGCCGAAGTGACACTCTCTAACACTTATAATAATCTCCTGACAGACTCCAGTGCCTCCTCATAGGTAACACGCTAACATGAAACAGAACTTGGCGACAGTGTCTTTGTTAAGCTGCAGCAACTCTTGCCTTTCACACGCACCATCTATCAACAGCTCCAGCCTCACAACGTTTCACACAGCCATCAGATGCCACAGACCGCTCATTATTACCCCGTATTCGCTGAAGAAAGGTCTCAATCTTGCTGTGTTGTATCTTTTGGTGCAGCTAGTCTTCTGTGAATAAAAGTCAGTGGAGTTGAACAGTGACTGATGGTTGCCAAGTGAATGGTCTGTCTAAAGGGACGGTAAACACAGACAAGCTCCCATGATGCACTGTGGTACTCTCATTGCAGTGGATTTGAGAATAAAATGTGAGGCAGATGACACAGACCCAGGTTGATTTAGAGACTTGCCTAAATATCCTGGACACTGTAGTTCTCTGAAATAGGATAAAATATGCCCTTGAAGGAAGAAAAGAGAATATATGCAAACTGGTCGCTTCACTTGAACTGTTTACTTGTGCTTTTGTTCTGGTGTATATCACTATAAATCAATCATGTTTCAGATTTTAGAGTGTATATTTTAAAATGTAATTCATTCCTTTGAATGCAAGTCTGAATTTTCAGCATCATTACTACAGTCTTCAGTGTCACATGATCCTTCAGAAATCATTCAGATATGCTAATTTACTGTGTAAAAAAGTATATTATTATCCATATTTAAGACCATTGTGCTGCTTAATATTTGTGTCGAAAATGCGATACAGATTATTTGATGAATAGAAAGTTCAAAAGAACAGCATTTCTTTTAAATTTAATTTGTAACAGTGTAAATATATTTCAATTCAAGCCATGTTTGGTCAATAAAAGTATTAATTTAAAACATAAAATATAATCTTGCTGACTTCAAACTTAAAAATGGTATTCTGTTTGTCAATATTATTTAATGACGCTGTAGATGTGACCAGTCCTTTGTATTTTTTGTTTTAAATACAAAAACTGGACAAATGTCTTGAAATATATCATCAGATCGATATTTTCAGGTGTGGTTACTGACCGTAGTTTAAGCGGAATAATTGACTTCGGTCCGTGTGCATTATTTTCTAAGAATTCAACGGCCCGTCATCAATTATTCCTTACTTCATGAACATGCTTGCTTGTATATGCATGCCATGCTCATTCTTTTCCCAATCAATCTTTTATTTGTTCAATCTTTAGTGTATATTTACACCGTTTTAGAGTGCTGCCGTATTCCTAGTTACGATCTCCAATACACATCCGATATCTTTTAATTAAATTTCCTACACATAATTTAGGTCTTACTCTTTAAAAACAACTCCAGTAACAGGCAGATACACAGAAAGGGAAAAGTATTCTCAGAGTTTCTCAAACAGCCCATCTTTCCCTCCAGTTCTCTTCACATCCCCAGGACAGTTAATTGATTGTTTGCAGTTAGGAGTTCCCTGGTGTGAACCAGTGGTCCCTGTCTTCTGCATGAGTCAGCAAAACGTTATCGAGTGAGCAATTGCTTTTGTCTATAAAGTTAATAAGGGGAATATTTAAATCAAAACAGTGGAGGTGCCAATATATTTGTTCGTGATTGGTAATAAACAGTGTGGTGTTGATGCGTGATTAACAACGTGTATTTAATGATGGCTGTATTACAAGACATCAACCACCACAGAAGCCAGTTAGATCCTCTTTTTGAGCTCTTATAAATGCTGCACTTGACGTATCACCACTAAATGTCAAGTACATGCCACTACTAGATCTGAGGAATGAGATAGGACTTAAAGATGTTTATCTGATCACACAGAGCTGTAGTTATCGCTAGATGCATTTGGTTTTTTAGACGTTTGACACTATCAGAAAGCATTACAAATATCATCCAAACACAAATTGTTCAATAACTAATCTGTTAAAAGGATTTTTAATCTAAAAATGAAAGTCTAGCATCGTTTTCTCAGCTTCATGTAGTTCCAAACATGGCCGTAGCCAGGGTTTAAACATTAGTAAGGTCTGGGGTGGGGTTAAGAATCGTGCTATAATAACCCCACATCCAACTCATTATCTAGGCTACACTAAACACTTTAAAAGAGACAGACATGTAGATGTTTGTGAAAGATGTTTTCTCTGTTTTGGAGGAATGAGCATTGTTAAATTATATCATACTGCACGATTACTGAGCGGTGTATCATTTTATCAGTTGTTATTATTCCTTCAACAATACATAGGCATATTACAGTTATAACGTTCATGAAAAACCATTGCTATATAAACAATAATTTTGTCTAGAACTCTTATGAATGTTGTTACTCATTAGCATGACTTTATGGAAATTTAACAACAGTATCAATGAAATAGCATAGACTTCTTCATGGCTAGTATTTGCATTTTTTCATTCTGTAACCTACTTGTTCTACAGATCTCTGCACTAGTGTTATAGCTAGCTATAGAAATGTATCGCAGTTTTTCACAAATAAAGCTTCATATTATAAGAAGGATACATTATGGGACCTTTATATCCTGCAGTCATGGCGAGATTCGTTTCCTTCAATCTAAAAAAAACAAGAATCAAAAAAGAATCGAAAACAACAGAGTAATCGATTCTTGGTATCGAATCCCATCGATTCCAGAACCAGGAATCGGAATCGGACTCGAGTTCCAACAATTCCGGAATCTTACAGCCCTAGCGATCATTTTCATACCACGGACGTTAAACATTCTTGCAAACTGTCTGAATTGAATTATATATAAATACACTCATATGAGGAGTTTTAAACAGCAGATTAGTCATTTAGAGAACAAATTTTATTTTTGAACATGAACAATTTACAGGACCAGACCTCTGGGATCTTATAGCTGACTACAAACCATTCATGCCACTTTATTCTGTGTAAAACAGTAGAAAATCCTTTTTTGTTTTTTTGCCCATGCAATGAAAGTCATTTCAAGATTTTTTTTTTTGTCAAACTATCCCTTTAAGTCAGCCAGCTAATTTTTTTTTTTACTTCTCAGCATCATGCAGGCCGTGGTTGAATATCCGACGTGAGGTCTCAGCTGTAGGCAGACAACCGTGAAAGTCTCTTAGCCATGGCTGCTTCAGTCAGGTATTATAAACATCACGCTCCACTTTTCCCATACCTGGGGCGTACACCTCAGATCGCAATCTACCCCCGGACCGAAGCGCTGCAGTACAGTATACGCGGGCCTTTTTTCTGTCGACTGGCATGTACACCATTTCAAACCTACTGCTGCCACACTGAGGTCTGTGCCTAGTTACATAAAGCACCTTACGTTTTTCCCTTAAGTATGACACTTAAGGCGTGATTTCCCCTTACCTAAGGGAATTACTTAATGGTGTTGCATACAATCCCTTAATCCATTCCCTTAGTTAAGGGAAACCGTTAATTATTTCACGACAGCGACCCAGGTTTTGGTGTAAAAAAAAATCTACTGTCGCAATGGACACGTTATTTGTTAATGCAGATAGCTGTGTAAGTTTTTATTCGTATCCAAAACGAGACGATGTGAACATTATGAAGCGATAAACACTCCTATGCAGTGTATTTTCATTCATACTCAAAGTCGAAGGGTGCTGTTATGCTGAAAGTCCAATCTGGACTCATAGAAGTATCTTATGATGGAAGGAATACAGCAGCGGTCGCTGCAGCTAAGCTGAATAAAAAGCAGAAATGTAAACATACATTTGTGTTTTTCAAGTCATCTCCCAGGTAATATGTAGGAAAATACAGGAATTAAATATCATAGAATATAAATGTGTTCTCGCATGTCGCACTCACTTTTAAGTGATTAGCTGTATGTAATTTGATTAATGTGAATAAATGCCTAAATTCAAATCTGTTATAAAGCGGCCGATTGTATCTTGTAGAAGACTTTAGGATTGAAAATGCTCGCTTTGTAACACTTAAGGTGACTTTTTCCATACCTTATATTATACTTAAGAAAATGACAGTTAAGGGGCTTTAAAGGATACTTAAGATAAATTATAATGGTTTATGACATTTCACCTAAAGAAACCCTTAAGTGTCATTTAAGGGATATTTTATGCAATGCCCTTAATTGCAGGGGAAACTTAAGGGCGATCTTATGGTAAAATTACACTTAAGGTGCTTTATGCAACCGGGCACTGGTCTCTCTCAGTGAACCATTTGAGCATTGCAGCCTGCTGATTGCGAACCAATTTATAAGCCCCCCTCCTGCGACCATAGCACCTCTTTTGAGACATGTAGATTAAATTCAAAAGTACATTTTAGAGGACTTTTTTCCCATAATATATAAATCCACAATTCCTAGCCTGCCCTGTACATAGTACACGTATGCTTCATTTGCAGTATTTGGACTCTAAGCAACAGAAAAGGTGGTAACGTGCAAGTATTTTCTTAATATTTTGTTCCTATTTCTGTTGTTTAGATTTTTACTTGCTGCTAGGCAGGATTATTTAGTTTGCTATCTTTATACTTTAGCTTTGATTGTTGTTTTTCTTTGTGCACAAAAAGTATTCTTGTAGCTTCATAAAATTAAGGTTGAACCACTGATGTCACATGGACTATTTTAACGATGTCCTTACTACATTTCTGGGCCTTGAACGTGCCTGTTGCGTTGCTGTCTATGCAGGTTCAAAAAGCTCTTGGATTTCATCAAAAAAAGATCTTACGGGTTTGGAACAACATGAGGTTGATTATTTTTTGTGTGAACTATCCCTTTAAAGCATCTGCAATCTAAACAATTACAATGTAAAAATGTTTTACCCTACCTGTACTTTGGTATATAAAAAAAATATGTTTATTTTTTTTTTTTTTGAATTGCAATGCTCTCAAACAAATAAACAGTTATAACTGTAATCAGGTCTTATTTAAATTTCTTTATGGAGAAATTGTCATGCTCTGATGGTAATGGTTGACAGAAGGCAGTAATAGCCCAACTGACCGTTTGCAAAACATTTTAATATCCAAAGATTGAACTCAGTAATGCATGTGGGTTGTGGCCGGAAGATATAGTATGCTTGACTGCGGTATTTATTGCTTTTATTATCATCTGTACCTTCTTTATAGGTTCCTTTTTCTTTAATTTTCTCGCTGAAACAGTCTTTAGAGTACGGTCATTTATCTCTCCTGCTGTAAGAAGTTCTGCATCTGGGATCTCATTATCACATCTGAAAATGTACAGCTTGCAGTTCCGACTTTGTTTCACTTGTGATGATATGATCACAAATAGATTAAGCAATCTGCAGTCATCTTGGTACCAGATTCAGAGAAAATTTGACTAACTTGTACACTGCAAAAGTTTAGCAGTGAAGCCCACTGTTTATTGCATTTGTCCCACCTCATGTATTGCAGCAGATTTTTTTATTTTTTATTCTTTGGAGGCCTTCCTTGGTTTGGGCACAAGTCATTTTAATTCATTGTTTATTAGTCATTTTTCCCATTGACAGTTTGAGGGATTGGGATTATATTGTGATGTAAATGTATGTTCTGAGAACCAAATCCCACTAATCTTGTCTACTGCAAAATGATTTGTCTCTTGCTGTGCTTTAAATTTCTCATAATTTCTTTTGAAATTCCACACAAAGAGTAGGAATATACATGGCAAGGTGCTGGAAAAATGTACTGTATGAAAGTTAAGGAGCCATGAAATTAAATACTATGATTTTCTCTATGTTCACAGCTCATTGAGACGGATTCTCTCAATTTTCAAATGCAAAAGCTTTGGGTCTGAAATTATATAAACACTGTTAGGTGATGTCCATTTCATGTTTACAACAGTAGGTTTTAAATTTTTTTTGCAATTATTAGTAAATAATTACCAAGTAATTACAGCTCCTGTTCTTGTGTCTCATCCATCTCGTGGCTTATGTGATTACCTTCTCTCGTACTGTATTTTACTCGACAGTAATGCCCTGATGTCTGCACCCATTTTATAGGACAGAAATATTATTTAATGCTATAATCATTTAAGAATTAGTCACAAGTAATCTCTAATTACACCATAACTGTACATTAGAACAATGTAAAGCTATGTAATTCATCACATCCACATTAATCACAGCGTAGAGGTTAATTATAAAACAGCTGCGTTGATACATCAATAAGTAGCTGTTGGTTGCTGAGATCAAATATTTATTAATCTGTTAATCAACTGCATTAGATTCAAGCTCATTTTCAAACGCACTAATTGTTTTTTATTGCTTACAGTTGAGAGAAGTGAGCTTTTCGTAGTGCTAATTCAATTTATTCCCATCCGCGGCTGATGATTAATGGAGCGAGGTGGCTAAAATCTATCACACGTGTGGAGGTGATTATTGCATTATGTACTTCTGAATAAACGCAAGGTCAGTGGAGCCCCATGGCAGCTCTTTATTCCCACTGCCTTCTTTCATTTGCACAACATGGGTTCATTGCCAGCTCAGTATTGTGTTTAGACCTTGGGGGAATTAAGGAAGAAGATAGAGATTAAGTGATTAAGTGTTTGTCATTATTAATTAATAAAGATGATATAGTGCCTCACTGATTGTCTGTTGTTATTGTTGTTGAATATATCTAGTGTGAAAGTGAGGATCTCGCAAGACACAAAGTTTTTGTAGTCAGGGAAAGTCAAAGTAAAATAAGAAACTATATTTTACAGACAGAGCCTGTAGCGGGAAAGGCCACTTGAGATGACCCCTACCACTTATTACAAAGAGAACCTTGGATCAGATAGGAGAACATCCCTCTGCTCAGGGTCGAAGGCAATAAGAGATTTTCTCCTTAAAGATACTCACAAAAAGCTTTTTATATCTTCCAGGATATGTCCTTTTCAGTTTTATATTTTCTTTTGAAAGGTGCACTCAGTCATTTTGTCCTCCCTAAAAAAACATTTATTACAAATATATTACTTTTAACAAACATTTGTAAAATCTTATGCACTCCCATGAGATGAACAGTTGAATCAGATCAGCAGCCTAATAAAAGGTGTTTTATTTTACATGGAGAGGTTCTCCTCGTGAGGATGGCTATTTAGGTTAAGTTTGGCTAGTTGCACATATCGAATATCTACAGTACAAAGCCATTTGAAAGAAATTGGTTTTGCATGATGCTACATCCACAGCACTAGGTGTCAGTATATGTCCAAGAAGCCATATTGACCAGCTCAACTTAAAATGTAGAACTAGAAAAACATTTTACTGGCCGAAAATAAATATGTGCTAAAGGTTATGTTGTCAGGTTACGTATGACACCCATACGTAACACCCAAACATTTCCGTCAGAAGGAGATAAATAATCCAAGGTGGTTCGTACGCAGGTAGTGGCTGCAAGGGGACTATTTGCTGAGAGAGCTCTCTCTTTCTCCCTCTGGGGAAAGGCTTCATTCCAGCAGCAAAATGAATGGCCAGAGAATATAGATTTCTCTAAATGATCCAACACTCTTCACCCAGAGAGGAGCTATCAGCTCTCACTGCACCTGACACTGGAGCTTCAAATCATGGCTTTCCAAGCAGAAGGACTCTCCCCGTGATTAAAGACATGTTTAGTGCTCTAAAATATGACCGTCCCCTGTATCATTCTCAATCTCTAAGAGTATGAATAGTGAGAGAACTGTGAGACGAGAGGCTTTTGAGGAGTGATAAAGAAAAACTGTCTGTTCCCTACAGGGTCCTCTTATACCACAAAGTATTTGTCATTGTTTCGTAATACATAGTAGTTATGCAAAATACCGAACCCCATTGGCAATTCTTTGGAGTGGAGAGCTGTATGCCTTGTATTTAAGTGAAATTGTCAAGTAAGCCTCTTTGCTAGGAAATGGAGTGGAATTAGTTGTCATTTGGTTGCTTTGCAGCAACTAAACTTGCATTTTTCTAGCTCCAAGTAGTCCAAAGATGTCCAATCCTGTTCCTTGAAGGATGTCAGTGCCAGTGTCTTGCAGAATAGCCTGAATCCCTCGCTGGTTCCAGTGTGTTTACTTAGGATAGGAGCTAATTTCTGCAGTATACATAGTGGCACTCCAGGAGCAGGATTGGACATCCCTGAAATGGTTATGGTAACTGACTTTCCCCCAAACTAACTTACAGTTTAATCCCCCTGGAGAAATCTTGGGTTGCTCCTTGTTGGTTTCAAACTAATAAACCAGATTTTTTTACCAAGTAGAAACTGGCAAGAGGCACTTATTGGTTATTCAGGGGGCCACCATTTACCCCCCCCATTAGGGTTACTAATTATTCTCTCACTGGGTTACTCAATAGGTCCGTTGTAAGCTAGGTTAATCAGTCTGCATTCATATTCCTTTGTTTACCCCCCTCCCCCCATATTGTGCACTTCAGAATCAGTATCTGCCTCTGATGTGAGTGCCTGTTGACTCTGAGCCATCTTTCCACTCTGCAGGGCCGATACTTTGTATCTATGCCCTAACGATGGCATAATCAATTTAAGAGTTTGTCTTGGGTCATTATTACCTGCTGCAGAGCCATCTGTTGGCAAGGTCTGAGGGAGATGGCTGCCAGGTAGCTGGAGCACTGAAGTGGATTGAAATGCAGGGGTCTGTAACGCAGGGCAAGAGTAGAAGGGGTTGGGGGAGGGTGCCCACTAACCAGATGGCCAGGGACACCAGCTTCCTCACATTGCCAACTGGCCTTGAACATATTTAAGAGTACATTCTCGAAAAATAAATAATCTGTTCAGTCTATTTAAGTAGGAGCTATTTTAGTGATAGGTTGCAACTCCTGGGGAGAAAATGCAGCTCTTAAAGGGAATTTTTGGAGCAAATGTTGTGTTGTACTACTGTTGGAACATTTGAAATGGCACATTGCATACCATCCCTAAAGTACTAATATCAAACTTGAGAGATAGATAAGGTGCAAATAGGCATTGCAGTCAATACCTGAGTAGGTTGAGTCAGAGTCAAGACGTAAAAAATAAACAAAATAAAAAATTCAGACACAGTAAATATGCTTTCCTTTGGGGTTAAAAAAAACAAAATTTGCACCAGTGTTACATGAACCGCTGCGGTCATGGCATGATAGCAGAGAGCAGATCCAGGGTCAAGATTGAGTCTAAATGCACCCAATTCTTTGACAAGACCATGAAAATATGTTTAGACTTAGAGTCTGGTCTCATCCAGTCTTGAGTATGACAACACTGGTACCAATTCATTTTAGACCATTAAAGGGTATAGCAAGTGTAACTTTTAGTGTACTGCCCCAGTGACAAGCTGTTTTACACCTAAAGGTAAAAAAGTAATGTTTTTTTCTTTTCTTTTTGGGTATGTTGTTTTCCAAAATATTTTATTCTGACTGGTCAAGTGTGGCAATGAGCAGCAAAATATTTTTGCATAACAAGTGCTAAACTGTATATTTGAATCTTCCATGGTGACATACTGCGGAAAAAAATGTTTTGCTTGGAAGGGGGAGGAACTGAAAAGAATCACAAAGATATGGACAGTAGAAAAGTTAAATAGGGCCCTATGATTTCCCTGATGTGGAATCCAGCCATAAAAACAGAATTTACTGTATGACATTTAATGTCACGGAATTTGTCAAATTTTGGATGGATAAATCAAAAGTAGGTCATTACACTTAAAACAAAACATGATATGAACAAGTGTTTGTAAATATTAACCACAATATTTTTTTTTACATATGAATACTGCATGTTCTGCCTGTCTCTGTGTGAATTAATGGTTTTGATTACTACACATATACTGAAGTGCGTGTGACGCTCACAGTTTTCAGCCTCTGCTGCTTCAATATATGAATACATGAAGACATGAACATAATCTCTGGAACAGGGACCTCATTTATAAAGCATGCGTACGCACAGATTTGATCTTAGAGTGTGCGTACACTTAAATCCACACCAGCGCTCATATTTATAAACACGGTCTTTGACGTGGAAAAGTGCTTAGCGCCACGTCAGGGTCTGAGCAGACGTACGCACTTTTTATTGCCGGAATATTGCAGGTTATTAAAATGTAAGCTGTTCTTGCAGCTCGCTGTTCTAAATTATGATGATTGCTGATATTTTATATGTTAATGACATTAATTAGGAGTCGTTTACATGCAGAGAGCTGAAACCATTCAATTGCGTGCAAGCTCAAGATAATTTGTGATTCATAGATTTCACATCTGAAAGAGACGCGTACGCGTGTTTTCTGTTCGTACATTCATTCTATGAATCGCACGTACGCATATCTGAGAAATGATCTTAAGATCAAATTTAGGATGGTTTCTGCACAACATTTTATAAATGAGGCCCCTGATCTGAGAATCATTTCAGGAACATTTTACTGTTTCTTTTGAAACAACAACAAAAAAAAACTATCATCATATCATACACAAACAGGAACTTAAAGGTATACAGAATACAGAACTTAAAGGTATACAGAATATCTTACAGAATACAAGTTTGGTTTCACTTGAAGAAACTGTGACTGAAATATATTACTTATTCAAATATTACTAAAACTTTTTTTAAGGAATACTTACCAGGAAAAACATTTTTTTTTACCAGAATTTATTTAGCCGAAAAACACACAACACAAAAAATGCACAAGAAAGTATTTCTGAAATAAATAAATAAACTAATTATAAATATATATATAATTTTTGTTGAACTTTTAATAAATTGCTGGTAAATTGTGTAAGTTTCATGATAAATTAATTAGACATGCTTTTCGGTTAATAAAATAAAATGTAAACATTAAAACAGAATCCAGAAAAAATGTAATTTGATTTCATTGGGCCCTAAAACATGGGAAACATTACACTGTAGATAAACATATTAGCCAATGAGTGCAACTTGGATTAAATATGTGTATAAAATGGTATCTACTCTGTAACTTGGGTAATCTTACTAAAGTAGGATAATAAAATCTTTTGACCTCAAATCAATATTTCATGTACAGATGTTACATTTTAAAGTAGCTGTAAGTACATTTATTTACATAATTAAAATAAAATAAATCAATGAAATGGGCGTAAAGTTTCATAAGATATATGTTTGAAAGACATTAATGTGTTGGGATGGGCTGTCTTGTCTCCTCTGGTTAGTCTCAGACAATTCTGGGACACGTACTGTATGCTCTGACTGGAAGACACATGAGCTCGCCCGATCTCTTCATCAGACCCCTGAAACTCCAGTCACCAGTGAGCGCCGTGAGATGACGGCCAATTACACCTACCCAACACAGAACAGCAGAGCCAACAGCCTGTGTGTCATGTCCGTCATGTGTGTGCGTACTTCTGTCTTTGTGCATGATTGCTAGAGAGTATGATATCTTTTTGTTATAAATAAATAAATCCCTAGAGGTTGGTCTTGCTGAATCAAAAGCCCCTTCATTATTCCTGTATGTGTTTGCCAGTGATGTTTGACAGACTCTTTGCCCATCCATCAGTGTGCTACAGATAGGAAGGACCTCATTTGCACCAAAAGGTGACTTCTGTTTGTGACCGTATAGGAAGATAATGACTGATCTGTGTACACAGGAACAGTGGCGGGGTTTTGTCTATATATAGACACTCTCTCCTTGGCTCCGAGTGACTTTAAAGAAAAGGTATCTTGATAAGATGTGAGACCTTGGGGAATGTAGGCTATGCAAGTGCTGTCCCCTTTGATCACCGGTCTATGGTCATTAAATATTCAGAGATTATATATCCGTTGCCGAATTGGACTGGATTGGGCTAAACCATGGAAGCCTGTCTTCATTTTTGCCTACTGGTTATATGAATCAACATTTGAACTAAAATTGCGTGATACACCAGGCTGGATGCCAACTTAGACATCACGCCTTTGTTATTTTGCAGTCTCTGATTATATGCTTATATTGACTTAATGAAGGTATTGCAAATACTAAACAGTATATGGACTAGCTTCTTCTAAGAGATGATACAATTAATGTTCATGTTTTGTAGTGCCATTTAATGTGCCAGTGTCAATTTGTCACAAATGACAAAGATCAAACACTCTCTAAATGACGGTGAGAGGCGACCGCAGTGTGTTCTTCGGTGGATGATTAGCCGGGTATACGACCTTCAGATTAAATGGGATTCAAGGTTGCCATTTCATTGTTTGGTCAAACATGCTTGAGTTTGTCATTCTGTAAATTGGGGCGGATGGCGGTTTGTGCTCTCTGCTAGCTAGACGTACTGCTTTCATCCAGAGCTCACTTTACTTGATTGTAGACCTGTCATAATCTTTCAGCGTTTTGACACAGGCATACTCTGTATGTAACGTGTAGTGTTTAGTGTATATGTACTTGTGCGGGTGTATCTGTGTATGAAATGTATATTAGTTACAGAAATATACTATCAAAAATATGATATACATAATTTATATTTGTTTATTTATTAATTGTATTATCATTTATTTATTTTCAGTTATAATTTGAATTTAGTTATTCAAGATATTCAATTATTTTTCTCTTAAATTTATGGTAGTACTCTGGAAAATGAATATCTGTATTAATTTAAATTCAAGTTCTAAATTCATTTAAAGATTGTCTTCAAGTTCACATGTTTTTCATGTGCAGAAACATATAAGCATAGAATCAATACACATCCTTTGAAAAGGACAGTGCATCATAGCACAATTAATCCTGCATGAGCCTGTGGTTTCCAGGAAATAGGGTTAACCAGCAAGCAATATATGCAAGCTATTTTCATCTCTGTTGACGCGCTGGCTTTGAGCACTTCAAAAGAGACAGCCGAAGGCTTTTGAATATTTTTTTTGTTTACATTGTACATTACTTTGCCTTGATACATTATTATGTTTAGCAATTGCACAGTACCAGATAAACAGACTAAATACTTGTAATCTTTTCTTTTGAAGTTGTATGCACATGTTGTCATTTCTAAGGGTGAATTCTTGGCCCTAGCCGGATGAGGTGTTTGAAAACCCAGCTCTCGTCCTTTTGTGTCCCATGATACTAATTAGCTAAACAATGGCTTCTTACTGCTTATTTTTCAAGGACAAATTGTTGACAATATCCTATAAAACCTTAAGTCCAGAAGTGCATCTTCTCAAATTCCCAGTTTAAGTCTCTGTTTATAATAGGGACCTATGGGGGAAAGTGGAAAAAACGTTGAGTCTCCGCATCACCTGGTCTTAGATAGAGGTTGTGCTTTATGCTCCAGTTTACCGTGCTATTGATTTACAACAGCAAAACAGGATGTTTGTTCGTTTCCGCCACCGCCATTAACTGCACAGTGCCACCTTCTTTTTCTGCATTTCATAGAATTTTAATGAACGTCTGTCTAATTCTGGCTTTAATGATCTGAGTGCTAGCCATAATCCATTTGAAATAGCTGGATTGCCTGCCTTTTTAGCAAATGTATCCAATCCAGCGTTTCAGCCAATACGGCCAGATACAATATCTCTGTGTGTAGTTTAGTGTGATAGATGTCCTCAATAACCCTGATTCTGCTTTCGAGCCATTCAAAAGAATGCTCCCTGTCAGTTTCCTCTTCTTCGTGGGGAACGTAATGGGTGTGGGTAATTGATTGGATGCTTGGGGGCCGATGTGTTTTTGCAACAAGTGATTTGTCTTTTTGATTTGGCTTTATCTTCATTGCTTCGGTATCCGTCTTACCTGTGTGCATTGATCTTAATGCACAAATAATGCTTTATTCAGACTTACCGCTGGGCAGCATTAGTTTCACTGGTGCTTTCCTTCATTTTAAAGAATGGTGAACAGATTAATGCAACAGCACCAGTTTTATCTTTTAGTGAACCTTTTCAGAGTGATCCCATTACTACATCTATGTATTCAAGTTACATTTACATGCATATTTTCATAGACAGTAAAACACAATATAAAAAGTTGTGACAGCAATTCTAATGTAAATATACATTTATGAGCGGTACACATACGTATAAGCAATAAGGTACAAGAGGCTGTGCTGAATTCTTGTGAAAAAGTCAGGGCTGAAGGGCATTGTTAGGCACAATGAGAATTACTTTTATATAACAGTTACCGCACAATACAAATATTAAACCCAAAAATGTATTGATAGCAGTCCTTCCAGAGATGTTCACAAGTGTTTAACTTGGAGTCTGAGTCAAGTCTGAAGCCTTTAACCTGGAGTCCAAGTCAAGTCTCGAGTCTTTGGTCACGAGTCTGAGTCGAGTCTCAAGTCATTTAATGGCTCACTAAAAAAATCCCATTCAGAATCCTCATGTATTGAAATCTTCCTATTTACGTAGCTGTTTTATAGGCTGTAGACAAAATATATTATCTATGATCTGCTTTGTAAAAAAAAAGAGGTCCGGTAAGCTAAGAGTCCAATCTGCCATGACACATAAGGAAATATTTTACACAGATATTACAAAACCATACAAATAAAGTATTTCTTTATTATATAAGTCAGGGGTATTCAATTAAATTTCCAAGAGGCACGGCCTCTATATTTTCTTCCGAACAAAGGTCCGGACAATTTTTTTTATATATTTGATATGCAATACGAAGCATTTTAGGAACATGCTATTTTACATGTAAACGATGCATCACGAAACAAATGCCAACTTTTTTGTATCCGATTAATAATGCAAATGTAGATCTTTTTTTGAATCTCATTGGTTATAGCATATTGCAACATTGTTTTTTTTCAGGGAAATTGGGATTTAAAATTGGCAGGAGTAAGGGATTTGGGGATCTCATGAGATCACCATTAATATGCAATAAAGATATCTAAAGTCAACAGATACCAATCTCTGTGCAAAAGTAAAATTATGCTGCTATCTGTCTTATAATTTTTACCCCCCTGTAATTTGGCTCTGAATGTCAGTGAATCCATTACCACAAAATCTCTTAATTTATATATATACATGTTTGTTGTGTAAAATTGAGCCAGGGAAGTTTTTGCCATTACACGGAATATGTTCCTGTGTTTCTTCTGTGACATATTTAGACTTTCCGAGAGCACCCTGCTTCGGATAGAGATTTACTACTGATACAGAACCTAACTGAAAGATACAGCAGAAATCGCGATTTCAATTTAATTTCATTTTTGTAACTATAGGACAAGTTCAGGGAAGCAAGGGTGTTTGAAAGGTGTTTTGTCAGGTAAGCTAAAAAAACAGTGCGTTACACGTAGAAATGTCTAAAAGTTTTATTCAATGAATGAAAAAAAACTACATTAGTTACACCAAAAAAATACATTTACACGTTTAATTAAATTGTATTAAATTATAAAATTCTATTGTTTTCTGGGAAACTAACATAGCACATAACTGTATGAAAATATGGACTTTCTAAGACCTTATTAAAATGCTTTATATATTAAATACAGTTCTAATAAAATAACTAATAAATGCAAGTAAAGTACTTGGACTTTTTTCTATAATTTAATTATCATCATATCTCTACAATAATTATGGGTTATTTAAGTGAAACGCTTATGAAAATTGTGTTTTTTAAGTCAACGGAATGCAACATTTGTACAATTAAATCAAGTAAACATATTAAATGCATTTAATAAATCGATGCAGTTGAGCATATGTAGTTATGCCGATTTACTATAAAAACAATTAAAATAAATTGTTCCAATAATTAATTATTCTCAGAGGATTTGTACATCAATAAAGTCTGTGCATATCTGAAGTTGTACACATAAATTGTTCACTGTTAATGCTGTTAATACATTTCTATTTTCTGTTTAAAGTGTCTGTGTGAAATGTAATAATGTTTGTGTGCTGGTACCACACTTTATGTATGAATACCTGCCAGGAGGACCTGGTTTGGTCAGCTGTCTGTTCTGGTATGTATTAGAAAATTCCCCTCAGTACTTCAAATAATATCAAATTTCTCACAATGTTTTTTCTTTCAATTTCCCCTTACGGGACGAACATAAAACATGCATAAGTGTTGTCTTAACAGAAATTGTTGGAGGGAGTCACCAGTAAAGCAATATTTAAACCCTAACATTCACCTTTCGGTTCAGAGAAAACACACATCTGCTCCTATATCACTATGGACTTGTCTGACCTCCTGGAAATGCCTGTATATTTTAGAATTTAATGTGAATGAGACCTGCAAGACATGTAGCATGTACCCCTGAGGATACATCTTTTATTTATATGTCATATGAAAATAGTGCTTTTCTATGGTGCATTGGGCCAGTGAAGCTTTCTGTGGCATGGTCCATTTCTGCCTCGGGTTTAGGTCGTGTTTCACCTTGTATGAATTCAGAATTGTTTTTGTAGGGTAATGATGAGACGTCTCTGTAAGTTTTGGCAGTGTCTAGCTCTGGGAAGCTTCAGAATTCAAATCCATCAGCTCTGACATTGTAAAATACATTTTCCTCTCTGCGCAAACGTGGTGACTATGGTGATTTCCAAAATATTTCTATGATCAAACTTTTTGTACCTGAAGTGTTTTGTGAGGTGCTGTATGAGGATGGAAGATGTCTGTTTTTTTTAGCTGCAAACGTATTCTTTTGGACCTATACTTGTTGGCTCGGTGTGACATGATTGACAGCTAGTTTTATGCCTTCTAACTAGGGTAACTGACAAGGTCATGTCAGAAGTGATGACAGATACTGTAAGTGGGACAACACTGAGATGTCTCTCTTCTCATTTTCTGTATGTTTTTCTGTACTTTCCCTCATCTTCACCCCTGCGAAGACAAAAGAACAAGAAAATCAGCACTGAGCACTAAGACGTCTGTATTCTTCTCTTCTGATTTTTTTCCCGCTGCACTGTAGCATTTAATTTTGATGTGTTTAATTAATATGGATACAATCTATTTATTTTAATTACCAGCACTACACTGCGAAAAAATCGAATTCTTAATAAGTATCTTTGTCTTTTGTACCAGTAAAATGTCTGAACTTCCATGAAACAAGATGTATTTACTTGAGAAGCAAAACTGTAAGTTAATAAGGCTTGTTTTCAGAGAACACCAACATTTTGCACTTCTTTTAAGATTAAACAGTGAAAAATAAATGAAAAATTGACAAAATACATATCTGAAAATAGGCCTTAATATCTTACAAAGTTTTGGTAATTAGGTCAAATACAAGAACCATAATAGGGAATGTATTCATTAATAATATGATTAATGATTTAATATTATTTATAATCATGTTTGATTTATAATCCTTGCTTCTGAGGATATTAATATTATCTGAATGTGCACATATAAAGTGGTATAAAACATTATTTCAGATCTAAAATAATTGTATAGTTTTAATCTGTCATTGGTTTTGAATGAATAGTGAATTGATTTGAAATTATATTTTGACAGATACTGTATATCAGTTTTTGGCTATTTCTCTCTCCCGCTGCAGAATATAATTTTAACTCGATGTACAGTGTGCTCTGTACAGGCAATTTGCTGTAGGTCTAACAGCTTGTGACATCCATGAGGTGGCCATGGCATATTAGGGTTTTTTATGGAGAGGACACCCTCCATGCTGGAGGATTCTTGTGGGAGTAAGGCCAAGAGACATCTGGCATCTTCTGATAGGTGCCATTATTCTTGCTTTCCCCTGCATGCTCTCTCGGCTGCCCCAAGCAGTGCCTGGGCCTTCTACCACTGGTGGGGACATGATCTACTCAGCCTGTCTATACCTATTCCAAGGAAACATAAATGCTGTTTTGACGGGTTTCATAAATATTGATGGGATAAATCCAGAAACAAAATGTGTTTTCTATCCAGTGGTTGTAGTTCACAGAGTAACAGTGTTGGTCCTAGTGTAAATCAGACTCTAACAAATAGAATGAGGGTCGAACAAAATAACATGGAATGAATCCAGCTGAAAAGTTGGATACTATCCTTCTCTGTCAACTTAAGAGAGCTTGTAAGCAATTATTATTCAACGATACTCATTGTATTATTGATAACAAATAAGAATATTCAGAATAAGAAAAGTGATTATATATATTTTTTTTATATATATATATATATATATATATATATATATATTTTTGTAAATAATTTTTTTAATTGTTTTAAAAAATGTTTCAAGGTTTTTAGAAAGATACTCTTTGCGTTCATGTTGGTTATAGCTTTGGAAAACCTATATTATGTTTTTAAATTGAATGATTCAAAAAAAAAATTGGTGATGTAAAGTAACAAATTGTCATTTTTATTTTACGTGGAATACATGTGAATCAACACTTCTTATTAATTATTTATCCCCAAAATATTGTAACATATCATGTTATTATTAGGGGCCAAGCACCGAAGGTGCGATGCACCTATTGTATCAGTTGCCGTTCTTCTTCTTTTTCTTCCGTTTCTTCCTCTAGATAGTCAACGGCAGCCCATAGAACTGATTGCGGGAAAGTTGTCAAATTTGGCACGCTGATAGATGATAGTGTCAATAGTAATCACAGTAAATTTGGAGTCTCCAACTCAAACTCTCTAGCACCTCCACTTTTTCAAAGTTTCAATCATGTTTATGTTAAAACTTTTGAACCTAAGGCACCAAAATTAACATATTTTTTTCCTCTGAATCCTTGGCTCATACAGAGTCGAATGTCCAAAATTCCAGTATGTCCAAGTCCAAAAAGCAAAAATTGTAAGGTTTAGTTTTTTCGCTATTTTCAATTGTTCGTAAAACCTACTTTTTCGAACTCGTCCTAGACGGTTCGTCCGATTTTCACCAACATTGGCTCAGATCATCTACAGACCATGCTGGCAAAATTATGGAATTCAAGTCGATTAATCCAATTGTTCTCGAATAACGAATAACAAATTCTACGAAAAGCATGCAAAAATGTATCTGAGATATCTCTGCAATGGTTTGGCGTATTGAGACCAAACTTGGCGTGTGTTATAACAATCATAACACGAGGCTACCTGCAGTGTTTCGGCGCTATGCCACCTAGTGGTCAGGAGATATGAAAAATACATATTTTTGCTTATAACTTGTGAATGGTTTGGCCAAAAATCACAAAACTAGTCTCTTTAGATTTGGTTCATCATGTTGAGTCAAACCATATACAATGTTCCCATGTCGGCCATTTGGAATTTTGTAGTAAAATGCTATATTTCATGAACGCATTGATGTATCATTACAAAACATGGTATGGCTCATCAGCACGATGCCCTGAAGGAGCCTGAGAAGTTTCGAGGCAGCGACACCTATTGGTAAAATAAAATATTCACATGCTTATAACTTTGGGTGGGGTTGACTTATTTTCACGGGAGTTACCTTTTTAGACTCCTGAATCCTTGCTGAGTCCAACGAGATAATGTTGCATTTTACAAAAAACATTATTCTTAGAAACTGACTTTTTGACATTGACAATTATTCACGCCACATTTAAATTTATCAGATGAGAGATTTTCACATATATAAAGATACAATTTTGTTAAAACATTGCTTTTTTGCCTTGTTTTTGTCTCTAGGATGTAACAAGAATGTACAAAATATTTTAATTGTGCATTTTTTTTCTTCATTCTGTCATCAGGACAGTTCACTCACCCTGATAATTGTGACCCAAAATAAAATCAAAATAACTTTCAATAGACAAATTTAAATAGTGAAAACAACAAGAAATTAAAAGTGGAAGAAAAGCCTTTGAGCTCAAAATTTGACCTTGTGTAAAGTCCATTATTAAATTGTTTTGCATTTTTGGGGCCCATGGTCTGCAGACTTTTGTTTGTTTTTATTATTTTCTTTGTCGAACACCTAGGTTTGAGTTTTTTTTGTTTGTTTTTTTGGCCATTGGTGTGCGTGCTTTGGTTCCGTCTTTATAATCAATGTAATCAAACTCGTTAACACTCAAAAAATGAGCATTATGTTATTGACCCATGAGGTGCAGGTTTAGAGTAGAGTTTAATCACAGCATGGGAAGAAGCATTTTACCCACTTTCACGGTAACATCAATCACTGGGGAAAAGCCAAAGATGGTGTATTCCCCTCTACTTTAATTGATGGCTCTGTTGGGTAGTCGAAAGGCGTTAAATTACTGATGTTTCTGATGATTGAACGTCAGCTGTCAGTCTGTGAGCAAAGAGCCGCAGGCACCGGTGTAGGAAGAGCGGAGAGGAGATGAGGGTTAGCGCTGTCCTGAGAGTTTGACAACCCATATCATTGCCTGGGTCAGAGTGTAAATGAAGCTGATCGCTCCTCTGGAATGGCGGCTCGTAATAATGGAAGTTTTGTGGAGCACTGAAGATTAATGTTGAGAGAAAACAGCACATCATTTCCACCTTCTCACATTCTGTGGGGCCTATTTAAAAGTGAAAGCATAAAAAAATCGTTCATGTCCCTTCATTCCTATAAAAGAGTGAGAACAGAACAAGTCTGTACTCCAAATGATATAAAGAGACAGGGGGAGCAAAAATGCTCCTAGTGAATGTACAAAATGTGATGCAAAATTCTCGGCGGCACCATTTTCGATGAAACGTTTGTCGAATGGTAATGTTTAGTAGTTGCAAAGTTATTTCCCTCTATCAGAGCAGATTCCTCTCCACCTCTAAATTACTTTTTAAGTGTGACTATCAAAGGTTTCTCCAGCTCCCTTCGCTTGCGCCTAGTGCCAACAGCAGATATTTCTCTCTGTAATTTTTTAAAGGCGACCTATTTCAGGGACTCAGTTTGACTGGATAATAGCCCTGCGTGCGGTCTGGAATTTCTGGCCGGTTTAGAGTTTTGTCATTATCGATTGGGCTGTTTTTAGTTTGATGGCAGTGTCTGTTAAAGGGATAGTTAAATTTGATGGTACGCTGAGACACAGGCTTCTCTTTTATGAATTTGAACCATTCAAGTCATCACCCTTAATGACCTTTTTTTAGCAGCAACAGTCAAACTGTGAGCTTGTACATCTCTCCTGAGAGTGTTCGGTGTCTGTGTAGAGAGTGATGTGTCCAACTGGCACAAAACACTGGCTAATAACAACCGTGGCAGTGGAGAGTATATTGTGCTTTGAAAGTGTGGGGAATTTGTGGTTTTATATAAAGAAAATACATATATTTAGCGAGATGCCTTAAATCGATGACAGTAAAGTAATATCACTCACTTATCTTCTTACATTGTTACAAAAAAAATCACTTTTCCAAATAAATGCTGTTGTTTTGAACTTTCTTTCATTAAACAATTGTGAAAACAAATGTATCACCACTTTTTTTGCTTAGTGCGCAGACGTGATTACTTGATAATCATTGTCGATTACTATTATTATAATTTTTATTGAATAGTTGTTAAGTTATTAAATTTAAGATATTCACTGAAATAAAAAAGTGAAAATTAGGGCTGCACGATAAATCTCATGGGATTGTCATACACATCTCGTCAGTAAAGCCGGTTCTGTGATTAGTAGTAAATCTCCATCACATGCTTTCAGATGGTACATTTAATACATGCCATGGTATATTCAGATTTAATACACAGAGTCGTAGTTCACTGACAAGCTACGCAATATCGTGTTCGTAATTAAATGAGATTCATCTGCGATTATGAATGCGATATTGCATAGCTTGTCGGTTATCTACTTCTCTGTGTATTAAATGCCGCTCCATCTGAAATCACGTGATGGAGATTTACTACTAATCACAGAACCGGCTTTACTAATGAGATGTGCACGACAATCCCATGTGATTTATCGTGCAGCCCCAGTGAAAATGTATTTTTAGAATGTGTTTTTTTTCTGTGTGTTTTTGCAGTAACAGACATGGCGTATAGGAAAGTGCGTGCTGGCCACGGTTCTCTCCGTGCACGAGATCTGGAGAACGAGGAGCTTCACACGGCTTCCCTGGAACTGGAATGGGAGATGGAGAAGGAGCTGGAGGAACCGGGTCTGGACCGCTTCCAGCTGGAGTGTGTGGAGCATCAACCTGTGAGCAGCTCTTCCGGCGGGGGCATGGACCCAGACCTGGAACCAATTCAACCTTCCGTCTCCCCCCACGGACGTTTCGAGCGTCTCCAGGAGGACCCTAATTACGTTTCTCGTTTCAGCCGGTCGGTACCCAAGGGCCAGAGACGGAATGGGACCTGCCTCGCCAAATACTTGCTAGCAGGGGTGGGAGTGTTTGCTCTGGGGCTGCTCATTGGACGATATGCCTTCAGCAAGGAGCAAGTGAAAGTAGAGCCAAGTGCAGACACAGACGTGCTTGAGAAGATTGTTCAAGGAATCACAGCAGAGAAGATACAAGCACTGCAGAGGTAAATGCAATATCCTTTCCATCCATTGTACACTCACTGCGTTTTCCCCAGAATGACAGGAGAAAAATGCTGTGGATCTTTTACAGTAATGAATAAATAACGGAAAGTAGGAAAGGTTTTGCTTAATAGTTCGAAAAAAAGTCTGCTGTCTGTATGTTAGAAATGGTTTGTTCCTACCGGGTGCTGTTGGGGGATGTTGCAACATTACAACATAGTATGAATATATGGGGGTGTATACATGCATGTGTGTGTGTGTGTGTGTGTGTGTGAGAGAGAGAGAGAGAGAGAGAGAGAGAGAGAGAGAGAGAGAGAGAGAGAGAATGTTAAACATGTAAAAAAAAATGTTAAAAGTGCCCGCATTTGAGGAAACACCTAAGAAAGTGTGAAGTTTTTATAATCCTCGCACATTATTGGCTGGTAAGTAAAAGAGTTACAAGAGACCTATTAATGAAGTGTGTCAAGGAACTGTCAATACTATCAAGTCATACATGGAGATCAGTATCGTCTAAAAGACATTCAGAGGGTGAAGTGAGGAAACAGTCTCAGAAGTAACTTCAAGGGTGTTCCAGCCGGTAAGAAGTAGTGAACCATACTGAGTAAGCAGATGCAGGGACAGTGCTTCCTGAGACAGACTATTTGGGACCTTCATCTTTGAAAAAAGTAGTCCTACAGCCATAGTTGCGCATAGCTTATTCCCACTTGTGACAAAGCTGCCGTGTTCATTCTGAGCTCAGCTGTGTAGTCTATGACAGGCAGACTAAAGTCGCAAGCAGGTACTGATGTTAAAATTAAATGCAGACAAACCTCAAGTGATAACACATTGTTTTTGGAGCACGGATCATGGCGAGCATGTATATTCGTGTCAAAAAAGATAACTCGGTTTCCTCTGAACCAAAACCGCCTGACTCCTGAAACAGCCATTGCGGTAGTGTCAATTTATAATTTATTTTGTCACATTTATATTTCAGGCTGCAGCGCCAACAGCTCGTCTCAGATCCTTTTTTCGAGTGGGGAGAGCAGGCGATATTACAATACGGCGAGACTGCAAAGGCGAAAAGTCAAAACATTTTGATGGCTTTATTTACCCCACATTTATTCAACTTATTAGTATTCAAACCACAGCTTGAGGAAATAAGAGAAAGTGTGAGGATAATTTAATAATTTCTATATAGATGGAGCAGAACAGAATCATTACAGTTGACAGTAGTTACCCGGTAGGAGGAAGCTCAGTGGCATGCAAAGATGGTTGAATTAAACTCCAAATCTCACTGTAAATCTCTTTGTCCCTCATGTAAAGCTGAGGTCTTTCTTCAGCATGTCTGAGATGTTTGGATAGAGTCCTGGAAAAGGCTTTGAAGGCCTTTGCTAACTGCTTCAATACACACGCTAATAAGCTCTTTAGAGAGAGAGAAAAATAAAACAAAACACGTCAACCAGCATCTGTGTATTCTCTCTAACCATGTCTGAAGTGAAAACAACACAAAACGAGACAAAACAATTTGAGACATAAAAATGTTGGGAACCAGAAAAGCTGCTCTGTTTATATGTGATGATAATGTGTAGACATAACTATTAACTAATATTAACATTATTTCATGTTTTTTTTAAATACATTGAAGGATGGATTATACAAGTTAGATAATATTAATATTAAATTAAATATTAATAATATGTATTTTAACACATATTAAAATACATTTTTCATTTATATTATATACAATTATGTATCCATATAAATGGAAATAAAATGTTTAACAGTTATGATGGTAGTAGTTTATGAATTGTCAGGCAATTGATGATGTAAACTAAGTATGATGTCTGATAAATTTGTATAAATTCCATTTTCAGATCAACACCACCTGCACTTGCTTTTCAACATATTTCATTCTCAAGATAGAGCAATGCTTTTATTGTGTGACATAAGCCTCATCTGGCTGGCCCATAAAACATTTCCTGGAGGTGCCACTGGGAGACACACTCATGCTGCATTGTGCTTGTGCTGAAAATCATCTCTTTTAAGTAACATTCAATCATGATGAAGCAGAAATTCTGTACTCACGCCATTTGTTTTGTCCAAAACATATCCGCTCTGCCAAAGCCTCCATTTTCTTCTGGCTTGTGGCCGTGTTTATTTCTTAGATTCTGGCTTAATTTACACATCAAAGAAGAGTGCGGGGGAAGAACACTTCCAGTAAAACGAGATTAGCCTAAAATCCCATGAAGAAGAAGTGCGTTTACCACTGTTTGGGTTTTTCTAATGGTGCTCTTTATCTCATGTTGACACACACTCTTAATTACTGGACGAAATTGATGGAGCTGGGCTCTGGATATACATTCTTCATCCAGGACTGCTTAGATGTAGGGTCCTGAGGTCAGATTTAGGAGTGTGCTAAAGGAGGATTCCAGCAATGTCTATGTGAAGACAGTGATGGGACCTTCATCTTTGGGTCAATTTCATAATTTTAATCCCAACCCCAGTCATTAAGGCAAAAGCATAGTGATTAGAAAGATGCTGTGCCTGTCCCAAAACCCAAACTTGTAGTCTCTGCACTTGACACATTTCCTGTTAGTCTTGAATACTCTTGATCATCCAATGGGATTGGAGAAACTGCATCTACGCCAAATAGTTTTTAGTGTAGTCCTTACGTAAAAGACAAGACCATTTAATTGTGGTGCTTCTATTTAAGCAGTTGCCAATGTTTTAAAAAATACACAATCTCTGTACCATTAAAATGTGCCGCAGTTTATTTGTATAATAGCTATAAGATATAATAGAAAAAAATCCTCAATTAAAATACTCCTCACACATTTTAATCACTGGCCCTTGAATTTATATCGAGCTTCCATGTAGAAGCTAATTTTTCTCTTGTTGGAGGACAGTGGCAAACCCAATACAGACACTAGGGAATAGAATCTGTTTTGGGTCTCAGCCAAATTGAATTTATATATGCAATCATCCATTAATCAATGCAACTCAAGTCGTATTAGTATTGCTGGTGGGGTGCCAGTAACTGATGATACAGAACAAAAGGGCTGCTTTTAGAAATCTTTATATCACTCTAAAATGAGGAATACAGTCGCTCATAAAAACTACAGGTGAGGGCATGTTAAGAGAATGTTTTGCATCTTAATCAAATTTATACAGGAACCTTGAAAAGTTGTTTTGTGAGCTAAAATAACCATCCGATAACCTTCTGAAATGTGCAGCATTATATTGTATTTCTTTTTCAAAGAGATTGTATTGTGTTTCAGATATACACTCATATTCAGTAAGTTATTTTTTTTAAAGAAATAATACTTTTATCCAGAAAAGATGCATAAAACAAGACTTGTCACATACAATTTAATATTGTGAGCTTTTTTTAATTCATCAAAGAATACCTTAATATCCCTTAAATAATTTTTAAAGCACATAATCATTATGTATTAGAATGATTTCTGAAAGATCATGTGACACTGAAGACTGGAGTAATGATTCTGAAAAGTCAGCATTGTATCTCAGAAATAAATTGCATTTTAAAATATTCTGATATATAAACTTCTGATGGGGCGTACATTTCTTTTCATTCTTGTAATCAAAGCAATTACACCTGCTGACAGCACAGCTAATTTGTGTTTTAGCACTTTATTCACTAAAGGAAAATGTCCATTTTTTTACTGTTAGTTTATACAGGGACAATGCACAACAAAAGTGTTGTGCCAGAGTTAGCTATAAAGCTAATCTGCATCAGTTCTCAGTTACTCAGTTTCTGAGTTCTATAAAATAACATTTAAAAGTGCACATGGCTGAACAATTAGAAAAATCCTAAATTAACCACAATAACCACGAAGAGTAAATAAATAAATAAATAAATCTCTTTCCACTTGAGTTTTCATAATTTTTGACATTCACAATGTAATACAGTAAACGATTAATATAAGAATGTTAAAATAATAACCATTTTAATGTATAATCTAATTTTCAAACTGTAAACCATCAAACCATTATTTTGGCAGTTTACTGACCACAAGGAAAACTCAAACTTGAATGTCATTTTTTTAATCAATCATTTTATTATTTTTGAAGCAAGAAGCATGAAAAAAGCACTAGAACTGATCTATTACACAATCTACGAGCCAGTTAAAATCAGGAGTATTTGTGCTGAAATAAATGAACAGTGTCTTGAATTTACAAGCTGTAGCACTATTTTAGCACAGACAGTGCCTAGTTTAACTGGATTGAGAGTGGTGAATAAATAAGAAAGTGAAATTTGACTGTAAATTCAGCCCTCAGCATTAATGTTCTGTCAGACTAACAAGTGCAAATCAAAAGCAGGTGTTGGCATTTCTGAGTATGCTAGCCATGTGTTTTTTTTTTTTTTGCAATTACGATAAAAATGGAATGTATTCTCACTTTATCATCGCTTTTAAAATAGAATACACACAGGTACATGTATAGCTATAAGTGTCAAAAATACCACAATCATAACCTCCAGCTTCCCCAGAGCAGTTATCACCTTTCCTCCATATGATAAAATTCTCCCCTCTGAATGACTTTCATAAAGTGAGATAAACTGCCCTCATCTGTAAGGAAAATATGGAACACCTCTAACACATTCTAACACAGACTGGAAACCTCGAGAAATAATGCATACTATAACCCCATGACAATATGATTGAATGATTTTGAATAAATAGCGCTCCACACCATCCTGGGAATATTGCACCCAACTTTAAGAATTGCTGCCGCCTGCATTACTGCATTACTTCTGTCAGGAAACATCATGGGAATTGAATAATGATACAATTGGATGTCAACATGTCCCATTCTCGAGACAGAACAATGCTATTATTGTGTGACAGAAGTATCAATAATTGCATGTTTGCTGTTGCAAATGATTGCGTGTGAAGTGGAAATGCAATAAGGAAACACTCAGATATGGCCGGTGTGAATTTGTCACAACTGGTGTGTATGTATGTGTGTATTGGGCTAGAATAGATGATTGTGCTGCAACATTATCTTGTTTGTATGAGTATGTCTTTTGTTTTCTTGCAGTTTGCTGACTCTGCAAATAGCCTTTCTCTGAAGGTTAAGTCCCATCGTTACGATACGTATGCAGCAGCAGAACAAAATTGATATTCCCTGAGGAGGAAATCAATATTAATAACTGTGCTACAACTGCCATCTAATAAGTAGCACTGTAACCTCTTCCCATTGTCAGTTCCCGGGGAAATAGGATGCTGGTCTCCTCGAGTTAAAGGTGGAGTTAAACTCAAATGGACAGCTGAATTATACTTCATGGTTCTGGCTTTCGCTCTTTTTCACCTAGCAGGTTTGATCCTTTCCCAAGTGTGGTCAGCTGTGAAATAACAGCGGTCTGCAACATTCTCTTGTCTTGGTGGTGAACACGACCTTCTGGGTGCTTTCTGACACTTTTAGGGTTCTTGTGAGGGCAAACTAATTTCGCCTTGAAAACTGTCCAAGATGTCCTGACCATGGTTTCCATTGGACAAGGATTGATTTGTTGGTTGTGGAACAACATTCCTATCAAACGATTTGATTTTAAAGGTGAAAATATTTTATGTCAAAATACATGCACTTAGCCCAGCTTATTGTTGACTGTTAAAAGTATGCCATTCATGGGTATGTCTTCTATAAGGAGCAAAGACTGGTGGCAGCGAGTTGTGATAGAGTTTAATGGTTCATAATGGAGGAAGAACGCTTTGGTCAGAGCAAAAATAATGCAATTAAGGTGTTTACATGCATGTTTATTGTGATCGGCATATTATATAATACAATTATGGTTATGTTTGGTGTATTGTGTTTGCATGAGGTAAAGTTTAATTGCAATATTGCATAAATCTCATTATAATGGCATTATGAGAATGCATGTAAACAAAGTCACTGAGCCTCACAGGCACCATCAAAACTTTAGAGTCCATCAATCATTCCAGATCAACCAATAGTGAGAATTTGGGGCGTGGCTAATGTAGCAGGCTGAGCCATAACCATAACTGACACACTACATTCAGATTTTGTTACAGAAGTGCTAGCCAAAGTTCAAAGACTTGGCCAAAAAAGCCAAAATATGCAGGCAAATAGGAAAAAAGTCAACATTGGCAGTGCTTGTACAAGATGGTATAATTTAATTAAATCTTTGTGTTTCAATCAAGACATCCAATCTTGCAGTTTCTTCTCGACAAGTAAGCTAAACTCGTAGTTGTAAGATATTGTGAGGCTAAGAATAATTGCAAGGGTGTAATGAATATAAGCGCCATTTGCTAAAGTTATAATTTTTTTTCCGCTAGGTGACACTAGTAGCACAGACACTGCAATCTCCACCTTTAAGGGGTTAACGGTTGCAGTGTTGTTTCAGGACCAAGATTCAACCCTGTTGTCTCATAGGTTCTCATTGCAGTTCATTCTAACCACGAACCGCCCACTTTGACAGTAAGAGACCACCTGACATTAATATTTATGTGTGTGGCAGACACCAAAGTAACTCCCAATGCATTCAAGGTGTACATTTTTATCAGTTCATGCATTCCTTGGGAATCAAACCCATGATTTTGGTATTGCCAGTGAAGTGTCTGCTGCTTGAGGCAGGAATGAGCCTGATTGTCATTTAAAGTAATAAATAACAATTTGTTTGTTTATGTGTCATTAAGAGGTGTAACTATATGAAACAAATGATACAGTATTAGAAGACAAACTGTTTACCAATAAAAGCCATGAGTTTGCCTGCACATATGCACTTTTTGCATTAAAGTCTTAGACGTGGCTATTTATGAGAATGGATTGGATAAATGTGGCCTCTTAATTGACACTTCGCTAAGACCGTCCCCTTCGTTACTGTTGCTATGATCGACTAACCATACCACTCTCACACACATGTGTTCTCACTCAGTGAAAAATACATCATGGAGCAAAATGGAAACTGACAATGTGCCAACAGACAAGACAGAGCAGGTTACTTGTGGTATGAAACAGTCTCAGCTTGCAATTTTTTTTTTATAAATTCAAACAATAAATACCATTTTGTGGCTCTTCAATGTGCCGTGACAGAACACTATAGTACCTCAGTTCAAGCTTTATGTGAACCAATCATCTCTTCCTCTTTACTAGATATAGCATGAAATAAAAATGAAAAAACATCAGAAGGTATCTTGTTTCAACCTTGGAAAGACATTAATACAAACTTTTTTAAGTTCAAGCTCACCTACGTTAGCCTACTCTCCAGTCTGGTTTGTTTGCCCGACAAAAATGATTCAGCATTATGATTGGTCAGCATCAGATCGCCTGTCAGTCAAATTCTCTGTGAAGGGTCAGTTGTCATATCTCAGCTAGGCCTATTGCGCACCAGTTGCATTATTCTTTAATCATTCTCTAGTCACCATACAGGCAAAAGTTTATAAAAAATTTACAAAGTGGTGTCAATGAGTTTGAATTAAGCAATTTAAAACTGCTAAGGGAAAGAAGGGACAATCTTTATTAGTATTTCTCTATATAAAGCATAGACTTTATTTAAGCCACAGAAACAATGTTGTTTCTGAAAAATGCACAGTACACAATCTCCTAAAATATGTCAGAACATACATATATTTATCCTAAATTGTTGTATTTTCACTGACATTAAAAAAGTGCAATATATAGCCACTAAACTTCTTCTTAGCATATAAACCATGGGTGTGCATAAGTAGTTATATATTTTAGTATCCTTTCTCCAATAATTATTTGAAACATTAAAATACTACTCGAATGTATCTACCTTTTGGTTGACCTCACTCATTGACACGGAGTGAAGTCAATCAGGGGTGTTTCCCAAACAATGACGTAACTTGCTGCTTAACTTTCCTAGTTTGATGCATTTTTGGAGAAACTAACTAGTAAGTCATAACTGTTTCCCAAATACATAGGAACATTGTCGATGGAGCTTGTGACCATATTGGCTAACTATGCTTTTGGGAAACACAACTCAGAACTAGTAATTTTCAAGCTAGCAATTCAGCACTTGACTTCTCTCTTTCTCTCTCTCTCAGATGAATTGTGTGTTGAGCCAGTGCTGATGGTGTGAGTTCAGGGGACTGTTAACCACAGCAACAGAAAGGTTTTTCATTTTTATCGCTAATCAAAAAAGAACATTTGATGAACAGAAACAACAACACTGAAAGTGCTATGTTAATAGGACAAGTCTTTTTCTTTTTTTGTGAGGGATGGAGCATTTGGACCAATTTGTTCAATTTCTGTGAAAGAATCAAAATCTTTTTCAGTGATACACAAATAACCTGAGAAAACTGAAATCATTGGTTAGTGCCTTTTTGCACTTATTCAATTAGATAATAAGCCCACCCTCTCACATTTCCTCACACCTCTGGCCCAACAGTTCAGTTGATTTCCTTCATATCTTGATGGCTGGCAGCCTGGCAGGGGAAAAGCTATTTTAAGTAATTCACATTTTTTTTAAATCTTTATCTCTGGAGCAGCAGCACGAATGAGCCTCGGCGTGAGCCCTGAAAAAAGTTTCAAAACATGTCTGGAGTATGTGCATTGTGGGCCATTAGAAGTCACAGATACTCTCAACCACCTCCGCTTGTAAGGCATGTGACACTTAACACTGATTTATTAGAGGATTACCAAAGTGACTCTCCAGGTCATGGGAGTTATTAAGGAAGAAGGTGACGCACAGGCTCCAAATGCATGCCACATGCAGGCAAAAGTCCCATAATTCATGCTGGCCTCCACTAGTTCTGCACCCATTATGACCCTGACAATGTGCAACTGCTTCATTGTTGTGCTACATCGATGTAAATTAGTGAAGTCTGAGGGCTAAATTCACAAAATTCTTGTGTCCCTTCTGTATCCGTTAATTTATCGCATTCATTTACCACCTGGAATCCAGCTTAACCAGGCGTTATCTACACAGAGCTAACTATGTGCCATGAGTATTTAAATTTAGTTATTGTTACTCTTTTCAGTCCAAACATCTCTTCTTTGTATATAAATTAGTCTCATTATCGATTGTGCCTTATTCATAATACTCAGTGCTGTTTGCAACTAATGGCTCACTATCAGTGTTCCCTATCACTAATATCATTATTAATAATAATTGTTGTTGTTGGTTGCTTGATTTTGTTTATAATAAACAAAATACATTTCAGGTTACAGTTAAGACGTACCAAATTTGACATTATTGCTTTTTCAATCATGTCCAAAGGCTTATTAGAACCTATGACATAATCACAACTATATGAAACAAGAATAATGTCAAATTTTCTCTCTCTCTCTCTCTCTCTCTCTCTCTCTCTCTCTCTCTCTCTCTCTCTCTCTCTCTCTCTCTCTCTCTCTCTCTCTCTCTCTAAAAATATGGCTTTAAAAAATGAGGCATGGTAATAACAACTTCAAGGTCATGGGTTTGAATCTAAGAGGCTGCACGAAATGCTCTATTACCCAGTTTGCACAGTTTGGTACAACAAAGCAAACAAATGCTGCTATTGGTGATTGCAACTCATTCTTAGTATATGTTATCCTATCTGTCAGAACATATTTGGGTTGCATCTCAAGTGTTGTAGTTTTATCTGAATAATTTGTCCTTAAATTAACATATAGAAGATCCAAACCCAGTTTCGCCCTAAATACATTTATTTTCTGTTGTAGTCCTTGTCCACCCATGAGAATATCTAAGAAACATAATATCTCAAATTATCTCTTTTTTATTTATTTATTATTTTATTTTATATATATATATATATATATATATATATATATTTTTTTTATTTTGGTTTTCCAGCAGCAGAAACGGCGATCAGATATGCAGTGTTCTGATAAAGAGAGCCTCCCCAGATCAGCCCGGGGCAATGTCATCAGTATACTTACCTCTTTATTAAGCCGTGGCCACATATCTCAGATAAAGAGAAGTGCACAGGATACAGCATCCAGATAACAGTGTAATGTTTTCAACATCATGAAGTTATATCTTCCCCTTTTACGACCTTCATAGCAAATTAATGTCAGTTTGACGCAATATGTTTCCCTTCCAAATTGTTGTGGCAGAAGTGGACGTTTGGAATGTTTCTAATTTGAATCATTTACATTTCTCAATAATATTTATTTTTGTGAATTAAACCAATTTCAGCTTTCAGCCTTGACCTTCAGGCACTGTAAAAAACATCAAAGTGCAATGGAAATTAAATCACTGAAATATTTTCTATATTTTTTTTTATCCTACTGTGATTACACACTTTTGTGGTAATTGCAGTTTGTTTGGTGAGAGCAATTCAATTGTCCTTGACTAAATGTTGATGTTTGTGAGTGGAAATTTACGAAAATAACTTTTTGAAATTGCACCAGTTCTCTTGCTGTGAAACATCTGTTTACGTAGGTGTTCGTCTGTGTGTGTGTGTGTGTGTGTGTGTGGGGGGGGGGGGGGGATGTGTGTGTCTGTGTAATGTGAGTTAGGCTATAATTATTGGTAGAAGAGTGTATCATTTGCCAGCGTATGCAATGACAGACCATAGATGAGCACTAGACAGACGTTCTGCCTGGTTCTGCTATGAATCAGACATGCTTAATAAGAGCTGGTTGACTCCCAGATGCCATTTCCTCAGTGGATCAAACATATGATCTATTGACGTCTATTGATTTGGTTGTGGTCTTGCCTTGTTGATGTCTCAATGTAATATTTAACATTTTAAATGTTTAAAATAATCATGGCTGGATTTGACAAATATTGAATTGTCTGTAGTTCAAGCTTGAAGTACATACCGTACTGTATATGCACACGATTGTTTGTAAAATTATTTCCAAGATTATTTGTAAATGTGTTATTTTAAAACATGATGCCAAACTGCTCAGTCCCTCACACAATACCTTAACTAATAATCTAACTAAACCCCAGCTGTCACAGCATCCTAGCACTGTGGCGGCAAGCGATACTCGCATTTCTTCAGCGCTCATGATGAAAGATGGCAGCAGGCAGGTTGCGTAGTTCTGAGGGGTCACACACCAGCTGAGCAACTGCCTTTAAGAGGACCAGAAATGCTAATGGATAAGTTTCTACAGGTATTCTCAAGCTCCTCTGTAAAGTTTGGGACCTGCAGGGAGCCTGCTTGAGTGTTGTTGACTAGTCTGTTTGTGGACCAGTTGGTCTTGGGCTGTTTAAGAGATTATGTGGGGGAGTTTCTTTCAAAGACACCTGCGGGACACATCACTTCCACTCAGCTGTCTGCTGGCCCACGGCTCTGACCTTTTGTCTGATGCCTGTCTGTCTTGTCAAGTCGTAACAGTGTTAGAGAACAGAGGCTATGTATGGTTTGACCTAACAGAAACGAAGGTGTGTGTGTGTGTGTGTGTGTGTGTGTGTGTGTGTGTGTGTGTGTGTGTGTGTGTGTGTGTGTGTGTGTGTGTGTGTGTGTGTGTGTGTGTGTGTGTGTGTGTGTGTGTGTGTGTGTGTGTGTGTGTGTGTGTGTGTGTGTGTGTGTGTGTGTGTGTGGAGGAGCGACACTGATGTAAAATCTGCAGCTTCATTTTTCACACTCGAACTGAATCAGCAGAACAGGCAATAATACGTAAAGACCACTATAGAAATGGATATAAATAAATTATCTGGCTCAAACTGGTAACTAGCTGTTTGATGAGCCACCAAATTCCATAAACTAGGTTGACCTACCAGCTTAAAATTATTTTATGATTTTAAAATTGATATAAAGGTTATAGCTACTATGCTACTGGTTGCCATTCAATTTAAAACTGGCCTTTTTCTTTTATAAGCAATCATATTTAAAAAGAGCAATTTAGTATACTATGCGGCATCAACAGCTTGTCTACAAATTTGCCAATTTCAGGTTAAAATGAAACATGTGAAATGTCAACATTAATAAATAACTGATGACCTAAACATGCATTTAATTTGCCACTGCCACACGAGCACATCAGTCCATGCAATTTAGTAAAAATAGACTTGAGAGAAATGATAAGCAATAAGAAATAAGAATACAATAACAACAATGAGATTTGTAAATGCATCTTAAAGCCATTTAGCAGTTAAAATGCTGCCAACATTGACCATCTGTTTTATACAATTAGCTGGAGGCTACAATGTGACTGCTTAGCATTTGATTTTTTTTATTTATTTGTTGTGTACAGTGTGGTCAGTTGTCTTATGCAATGGCTTACTTAAATCTGCAATCACTGAATGACCTTATAAGGAAACATTACTCCAGTGATCCTACACCATCAAAAGGTAGCATTTGTGTCATAGTGCCTTATTCGACTTGTTTTAGAGAACTGCACTTTACTCAAGGTTTTGTTTAATTGTTGTTTATTTATTTGTAAATGCATTTTAGCAGTTAATGCAGTCAAGAAGTTTCAGTGTTACCATTTGGAAGTATGTGTCATCAGCCAGAGATGATTGTATCAAAGTCTATATCCATATGGCTGTATATTACAGCTATGATGTAATACATGTAATGTGGTTAGTTAACGTCATGTTTTCAGAAAAGCAGATACAACAAATATGTTAGTTCATAGAAGGAAACGATTATCATGTAACCATTTCTATCAGATATAATTTTAGTACAAGCTTACGAGAAACATAATGTCAATGCTTGGCTGAAGAGATATGTCTAGATTTAAACAGAGGAAACAATATGAGAGAATACTAAAAATAACCAAATTTTTAAATGAAGATGAACAAATGTTTTATGGAGTTGTAAAAGGCAAATGTACTGTATACGGAAAGATGTAAGTGTGAGTAAATGATGACAAGAGTTTTAATTTAGTCACACTTTATTTTAAGATCCAATTCTTGCCATTAACAAATCGTTAACTACGGCTTTTACCTCTGTAGCTATATTTCCATCCAAAGATTCAAATTTAACTTATGCACTTAAAACTGGAATATGGCATAAAACATTTGTGAATAAAGCACCGTTTCCATCCAAAGAGTCAAAGAGAATAAAATCATCACTTCCTGATTAACTGGCACTAGGTATCACTATGAAAAGTAGGAGAAGCCACTTAATGTAATAATTTTCATTTATGATAAATTAAAGCAGATGAGCAGATGAAACACAATAAATGCCGTCACTGCTTTCAGAAATACTTTGATGACAGACATTGCTCAGGCATTTCAGAACAAACAAAACAACATTTCAGATGCTGTGCAATGAGATCGGACCACTGTTTAGTCAAGTTATCCCATCCCATCGACTTTTTTCATGGCCATGGTAGAATTTATTTGGTAAATGTTTTTCCATCAAGTTTATCCAACTAAATTGTGCGCATTAGTTTTTTATGCGCATTTTTTTAATTTATGCACATCTTAGTGTTTTCCATCCAGTGTTTTTTATGCGATATTCTAAAATTTGCATAAAAATAGGGGGATGGAAACATAGTTGGAAACTCTGAATTTGCTGCTTATTAATGGTTAATAAGGTAGTTGTTAAGTTTAGGTATTGGGTAGGATTAGGGGTGTAGAATTTGGTCATGCAGAATATATACTTTAAGCAATAATAAACAGCCAATATGTTAATAATAGGCATGCTAATAAGCAGCTAGTTAAAGGGGTGGTCATCAGATGCAAAATTCACTTTTCAAGTTGTTTGAACATAAATGTGTGTTGGAAGTGTGTGTACACATCCATCCTATAATGATAAAAATCCACCCAGGTTTTTTTTTTTAAATCCCTATTTTAAAACCCCCTTTCTCAAATCAGGCTTTTCTGAGATTCCTGTCAGAATGATGTAGTTTTGCACAGACCCCTCCCATGAGAGTTGATTGACAGACCGTCTTACCTTAGACCCGCCCTGAGTGAGCTGAGAGCTGTCCGCCTCCGGTGCAGGGGAAGACAAGATGTCTCAGATTAAGCAATTGAGGTGTTTTGTTGTTGGATGTAATAATGAACATAGCAGTCATCATTTACTCCTGACATCTGAGCCGCTGAAGATGCAGAAGATTAACGTTACTTTCGCTTTGAAGCGAATGCGCTGATCCCCGATTTGCCTAAATGCATCTATGTTCACGCAAATCCTTCGTGATCCAGCTTCATCTACAGAGGAAGTGAGTATAATGTTTTTTTATTAATCTTTGCAAATCACCTTTCCTAATAACGTGCTAGTTAGCCAGTTTCGCGGCTGAAATAAACAATACTGCTTGTCACCCCACGGAAGAGAGGGGCGGGGCGAGCAGAGCTCATTAGCATTTAAAGCTACATGGACTAAAAAACAGCTTGATAAAAACAGAGCTGATTTTAACAGGGTAAAGAAGGTGTTTTTTTACACTAACATTGAGATATTTTAACCAAAGTATGTTATAGACTTTTCATTAAGACCCTAAAGAATCATATCAATTTGTGGAAAATGGGCATCCAATGATCCCTTTAATAGTGGGAATTGGTCCCTATTCTAAAGTGTCACCTTTAATTTTTGCAACTAACCCTTTTTTCAAACACAAGATAATATCCGATAAGATTGCTGATACTTTGCCGGAATCCTCTATTTTGAGGATGTCACAGGAGCAATGTTTTGGTGGTCCAAGATGAAGGTCACTACAGTGACATTTCCCTTATGAATCAGTGTCCATTACTTTCCTTGTTGGCAAGAAAGTTGACAACCCAACTCGTGGTACCCCATTAAATCCTCACTGTGTTATTGAGAGATGCTTGCTTCAGGAAACGGACACATCGGATCCACAGTTCTTTGCTGATTGTCCTCTCTGGGATTCCAGCTGGCTGGGGGAAACACAGGTCAACGGTCATCCTAATAGAATCATCTCTCCCTTGTCCCCAGTGAGTCAACTACATGATTATGGTGGTATAACTGGTGGTATACTTTTAATAAGGTATACACAATGTTGCTGGTCTTCCACTGTATTCGCTCCTTCTTCTTTAGTATTATTATTATCAAACCAAGGTCCCATCATGCCATAGAACACGATGTAGGTGTTCTTATGGAGATGAGGGAAATGAGGGACGGGTGGAACTCTGCCAGCAACAAACAGATTGTGTATCCATTTTTCATTGCTCTTCTATGTCAGCCGAGTCGCTGGGTGTTGAAACTCTGTTCTTCTAAAGTGTAGAAAACTCAGAAGAGAAGACCCAGGAGACTTCGGATTGGATTGTCAGCAGAATTTCTTTATTCTATGACATGTCATTGGTATCTGTAGTCATCGAAATCTCCTTTAAGTAATTTTTACAGGGTATCTTATAGACAGAATTGGAGAGGGCCTTTTGGAGGTGAGACAAAACATCAACGAAAGCAAACATCTGTGGGAGGCGTTAGTTCGTTACGGGAGCTTCCGTGGTCAATAAACCTAACGATCACGTCTGGCCAGGACAAAACTATTTGCAGACAAATGTTGAATCTCTCAGTAGTCTGACTCATTGATCTTACCATTATCATAGAGACAAAAAAACACAGCTGTCCCAAGCCCAAATGGTCAGGAAACGATCTCAAGCACCTTTGCCCCGACACCTCTTATTCAGGAAGTGAATTCAAATCAAACATAGAATAAAATTTGTAATCCTTCAATTCCCTTTGAGAGTTTCTAATAACTCTCACAAATACAAATTTAGACACTTAAAAGTTAATTCTTGTAACTTGTAATCGTTACAGGCACATAGTACATGTTCTGTGTTGCTTATATGTAATTGCATGCTGACACAGAAACAAAAACATGCAATTAGGGTCCGTGAAGTTATTACGGGTAATAATCTCTTCTGGTTGGAACTGTCATTTCCTGTGAGAGGCGGGCGTCATTTGCTGCAAGAAACACTTGATACTGCGGATGCATAGATAGTACGCAAGTAGAGAACAAACAACAGCAGAATTGCTATTTCCTTGATCCACAGCAGGTTTACCTAACAAGTTTCCGAACCATGAAGAATTATTTTCAGTCATCTGGTGTAATTTTGCTGAAAGACCAAGAATGTCTTGTTGGATTTTGTTCAAGTTCTCTGTTGGATCCATTAACCCGGTGCAGCATTCAGGACCGATAATGGTACAGGCTCCCCCTTGTGTTGCAAGAATGTAATCCAAGGCCACTCTGTTCTGTAAGATCATCATCTTGTGCGAAGCGAGAGTGTCCTTGATGTTGCCCAGGGCCAAAACCGTATCATTGGCCAATTTCTGTACAGAATCCGACAGGCTTCTGACTTGATCGAGAGCCTGCATGACACCATACGATGGGATTAATGCTCCAAGAGTTCTTGACCACCACGTTTGTACACAAGTGAGTCCTGGAATGCAGCCATCTTTGTTGGTAGAAGCTGAATTTTGTAGATGTGGAGAACTTGAGGTGGAGTGTGTATTTTCTCTGATGGCTGGTAGGACATAAACCAGGGTGCACCTGCCATTGAATTGGCTGGGTAGGATGCTGTAGGACAGAAGTCCCACATAACCACAAAGTGCCAGTCGGTGGAGGAATCATACACCACTGATTTATTGCAAAAAGTTTCGGTAGGGATGGGTTCCCGTAGAGACACTCTTTTAAATCATTCTCCTCTTTCGTATTTGATGTAGTAACGTACACATCGAATTCGGTTCTTCTTTCAATCACAAAGCTGCAATGTTCACGAGGAATTTCACCCAGTGTAGTCGATGCTGGAGCATGATTTTCATGCACCAATAGAACATCCTTGGCATGAGTAGATCTGTCATGATGGGAGTAGCTGAAGTTAGGTTGCAGGATGGTAGTCCAGGAATGCAACACGAAGAAGCTGGAGGAATTGTTAACTTGTGACATGTATCCTTGTTGTATAATCCACTGGTATGATGATCGAATAAGGTACACGTATCACATTTGGAGATAGGGTGTGCCACCCATGGGATTCCTGCTCCTACTGAATGTGCGTGTGGCATGCAAACGTTCTTTCCAGCAAAAGGCATTTCTTGACATATTCATCAGTTCTAAGAATATGTTGTTTCTGGGGTCTACACTTTGCGTGATGTCCATGATGGTTAATAGTGCGAAAATCTTGATCATGTTGATGGATGACTGAAGTTCCCGTATGTGAGTCTCTGCGTTGTGTATTTTTTTTTCTATTTCTTGTGTGATAGTTGGCTCGGCAATGGGTCTAGTTGTTTTCTAGAGGTTGTGGCTTCATCCGCAGGTGAGAAGGGCGGTGCATATGGATCTCAGGACAGCCATCAGGTGGTATCTGCACAGAGGAAGAAAGAAACACAAACAAGAGAGACCAACGGCACAGAGCAGTATTTGTTGTAGAGTCTGTAAACATTAGGGTTGTATCCTCTGTTCAAAATATAGTCTGCTATGGTTGTTCCTTCTTTCCCTATTTCTCAATTCCTGCGACACCTAAAGAACAGTGAGGAAAGGATGGACTAATGGAGGGGAAAGGCCTATGAGGAAATCTTCACCGCAGGGTTGGCCCCCGAAGCCTGTTGCTTTCGGTTCTTCCCTGGGCTCCTCACTGGTTCTTGTGTCTGCCTATCCTATCCCTGCAGGGGGAGACAACCTTACAATGTGACACATGAGTCCAAGTTTTCCTTCCCTGACACAATACTGCAGCTGCTGTAATCAACATCACTTGATGTGGTCCGTACCACTTAGGCTCTAATGCTTGTTTTTGAATGCCTTTATCATGACCATTGACCTGGGACGATTGTGTGTCCACCTTCTGGTGGAGTCTGCCAACACGACTCAACTCTCTCTTTGGCACTCTGCACTGCCTTTGTGAGGTTTTCACAGTAAGCGATCAGGGCATCAGAAGCAATGTGCACATCAGCATTTCTAAGATCAATCACACCTGGCATCTGCATTGGGCGTCCAGTAATAATCTCATGAGGGCTCAGTCCTACTGATCTGTTAGGTGATGCTATACTACACAGTACTGCGGGCAGTGCTTCAACCCATGGTACTCCTTCCTGATGCATTTTGCTTAGCCTGGTTTTGATTGTTCTGTTTGATCGTTCAACCTGTCCTGATGCTTGTGGCCTATAGGGACAGTGAAGGTTCCACTTAATCTTCAACATTCTAGACACTTCCTTGACTACCTGTCCTGTGAAGTGGGTACCTTGATCTGAGTCAATGTAATTGGTAATCCCCATCTGGGAATGAAATCAGTGACAAGACATTTAGCAGTATGTGCAGCTATAGCACGCCCTGTTGGATAAGCTTCTAACCCATATGAGAACTTGTCTATTACTACCAAAACGTCAGTTTTTCCTTTACAAGGGGGAACGATATGTAATCAACTTGCAGGTGACGAAATGGCCTGGTGGAGCTGGGGTATGTGCTGCTGGTGTAGTGGCTGCTGGTACATCATTATTTTTCTGACATGTAAACATCTTTGACTGTTTCAGTGGTGGCTGCGTTTCTGAATTTGGATTTTCCACATTGATTTGAGAACCTGTGATTCATCGTTGCTGGACCACTATGACCCAAACTGTGTATTTGTTGAGCCAAATATGGCAACAGTGATTCGAGACAAAACATCAAAGAAAGCAAACATCTGAGGGAGGCGTTAGTTCGTTACGGGAAGCTTCCCGTGGTCCAATAAACCTAACGAATCCACGTCTGGCCAGGACAAAAACTATTTGCAGAACAAATGTTGAATCCTCAGTAGTCTGACTCATTGATCTTACCATTATCATAGAGACAAAAACACAGCTGTCCAAGCCCAAATGGTCAGGAAACGATCTCAAGCACCTTTGCCCGACACCTCTTATTCAGGAGTGAATTCAAATCAAACATAGAATAAAATTTGTAATCCTTCAATTCCCTTTGAGAGTTCTAATAACTCTCACAAAATACAAATTTAGACACTTAAAAGTTAATTCTTGTAACTTGTAATCGTTACAGGCACATAGTACATGTTCTGTGTTGCTTATATGTAATTGCATGCTGACACAGAAACAAAACATGCAATTAGGGTCCGTGAAGTTCTTACGGGTAATAATCTTTTCTGGTTGGAACTGTCATTTCCTCGTGAGAGGCGGGCGTCATTTGCTGCAAGAAACACTTGATACTGCGGATGCATAGATAGTACGCAAGTAGGAGAAACAACAGCAGAATTGCTATTTCCTTGATCCACAGCCAGGGTTTACCTAACAAGTTTCCGAACCATGAAGAATTATCTTCAGTCATCTGGTGTAATTTTGCTGAAAGACCAAGAATGTCTTGTTGGATTTTGTTCAAGTTCTCTGTTGGATCCATTAACCGGTGCAGCATTCAGGGCCGATAATGGTACAGGCTCCCCTTGTGTTGCAAGAATGTAATCCAAGGCCACTCTGTTCTGTAAGATCATCATCTTGTGCGAAGCGAGAGTAGAGTGTCCTTGATGTTGCCCAGGGCCAAAACCGTATCATTGGCCAATTTCTGTACAGAATCCGACAGGCTTCTGACTTGATCGAGAGCCTGCATGACACCATACGATGGGATTAATGCTCCAAGAGTTCTTGACCACCACGTTTGTACACAAGTGAGTCCTGGAATGCAGCCATCTTTGTTGGTAGAAGCTGAATTTTGTAGATGTGGAGAACTTGAGGTGGAGTGTGTATTTTCTCTGATGGCTGGTAGGACATAAACCAGGGTGCACCTGCCATTGAATTGGCTGGGTAGGATGCTGTAGACAGAAGTCCCACATAACCACAAAGTGCCAGTCGGTGGAGGAATCATACACCACTGATTTATGGCAAAAAGTTTCGGTAGGGATGGGTTCCCGTAGAGACACTCTTTTAATTCATTCTCCTCTTTCGTATCTGATGTAGTAACGTACACATCGAATTCGGTTCTTCTTTCAATCACAAAGCTGCAACGTTCACGAGGAATTTCACCCAGTGTAGTCGATGCTGGAGCATGATTTTCCATGCACCAATAGAACATCCTTGGCATGAGTAGATCTGTCATGATGGGAGTAGCTGAAGTTAGGTTGCAGGATGGTAGTCCAGGAATGCAACACGAAGAAGCTGGAGGAATTGTTACGTTGTGACATGTATCCTTGTTGTATAATCCACTGGTATGATGATCGAATAAGGTACACGTATCACATTTGGAGATAGGGTGTGCCACCCATGGGATTCCTGCTCCTACTGAAGGTGCGTGCGGCATGCAAACGTTCTTTCAGCAAACAAGGCATTTCTTGACATATTCATCAGCTCTACGAATATGTTGTTTCTGGGGTCTACACTTTGCGTGATGTCCATGATGGTTAATAGTACGAAAATCTTGATCATGTTGATGGATGACTGAAGTTCCCGTATGTGAGTCTCTGCGTTGTGTATTTTTTTTTCTTTTTCTTGTGTGATAGTTGGCTCGGTAATGGGTCTAGTTGTTTTCTAGAGGTTGTGGCTTCATCCGCAGGTGAGAAGGGCGGTGCATATGGATCTCAGGACAGCCATCAAATGGTATCTGCACAGAGGAAGAAAGAAACACAAACAAGAGAGAACAACGGCACAGAGCAGTATTTGTAGAGTCTGCAAACATTAGGGTTGTATCCTCTGTTCAAAATATAGTCTGCTATGGTTGTTCCTTCTTTCCCTATTTCTCAATTCTGCGACACCTAAAGAACAGTGAGGAAAGGATGGACTAATGGAGGGGAAAGGCCTATGAGGAAATCTTCACCGCAGGGTTGGCCCCCGAAGCCTGTTGCTTTCGGTTCTTCCCTGGGCTCCTCACTGGTTCTTGTGTCTGCCCTATCCTATCCCTGCAGGGGGAGGAACAACCTTACAATGTGACACATGAGTCCAAGTTTTCCTTCCCTGACACAATACTGCAGCTGCTGTAATCAACATCACTTGATGTGGTCCGTACCACTTAGGCTCTAATGGCTTGTTTTTGAATGCCTTTATCATGACCCATTGACCTGGGACGATTGTCCACCTTCTGGTGGAGTCTGCCAACACGACTCAACTCTCTCTTTGGCACTCTGCACTGCCTTTGTGAGGTTTTCACAGTAAGCGATCAGGGCATCTGAAGCAATGTGCACATCAGCATTTCTAAGATCAATCACACCTGGCATCTGCATTGGGCGTCCAGTAATAATCTCATGAGGGCTCAGTCCTACTGATCTGTTAGGTGATGCTCTCATACTACACAGTACTGCGGGCAGTGCTTCAACCCATGGTACTCCTTCCTGATGCATTTTGCTTAGCCTGGTTTTGATTGTTCTGTTTGATCGTTCAACCTGTCCTGATGCTTGTGGCCTATAGGGACAGTGAAGGTTCCACTTAATCTTCAACATTCTAGACACTTCCTTGACTACCTGTCCTGTGAAGTGGGTACCTTGATCTGAGTCAATGCAATCTGGTAATCCCATCTGGGAATGAAATCAGTGACAAGACATTTAGCAGTATGTGCAGCTGTAGCACGCCCTGTTGGATAAGCTTCTACCCATCTTGAGAACTTGTCTATTACTACCAAAACGTCAGTTTTTCCTTTACAAGGGGGCAACGATATGTAATCAACTTGCAGGTGACGAAATGGCCCTGGTGGAGCTGGGGTATGTGCTGCTGGTGTAGTGGCTGCTGGTACATCATTATTTTTCTGACATGTAACACATCTCTTGACTGTTTCAGTGGCTGCGTTTCTGAATTTTGGATTCCACCATTGATTTGAGAACCTGTGATTCATCGTTGCTGGACCACTATGACCCAAACTGTGTATTTGTTGAGCCAAATATGGCAACAGTGATTCGGGAGCAACATACTTTCCCCCTTTGGTCCAGCAGCCGGATGAATCCACAGTGGCTCCTTTGTCTAACCATGTCCATGCTTCATATAGAGGAACGTCTTTATACAGATCAACGATTGATTCAGGAGGTAGAATTGTCTTCTGTGCTGTACTACCTGAACACACTTGTACAGTTGCATAGAAACAAGCCTGTTTAGCCGCTACATCAGCAAGAGCATTACCTTTAGCTTCCGTAGTATTAGTTGTGAGATGTGCTTTCACTTTGATCACCGCTAATTTCTTTGGGAGTTTCATGGCAAACATTAAATCTTTCACTAATCCAGCATGCTTAATGGGGGATCCAGCAGAAGTTAGAAATTTTCTGGTTTGCCAAATGACACCAAAATCATGAATTACCCAAAAGCATACCTGGAATCTGTGTAGATATTTGCAACCGATCCTGAAGCTAGCGTGCATGCTCTAGTTAAGGCTACTAGTTCTGCAGCTTGAGCTGAAAAATGATCTGGAAGACGACCTGAAGCAACTACTTCAGTAGTGGAAGTTACTGCATATCCTGCTCGTCTGTTACCTTCAATAACTTGAGCTGAACCATCAACAAACAACTCCAATTCTGCGTTCTCTATGGGAGTTTCTGCTATTTCACTTGTCGCTGCATATGTAAGCGTAACACAATCATGAGTCATTTCGCCTTCATCCTCTAACACAAATTCAGTCATTGCAGACATCATACATGAGGATGGGTTCGTGACTGGTGCACGCTGTATAACAATATTCGGGGCTGTGAGAGTTGCTAACCAATTTCCCCAACGGGAGGAGGTGACAGAAGTGACTTTTGCTTGATTCATTAGTGCGGACACTGCGTGAGGGCATTTTACGTTTACAGTCTGACCTAACACCATTCCTGATGAAGTCTGAAGCGCTAGATGAACTGCCTGTACTGCTCTGAGGCATGGGCCCATACCTTGAGCGACTATGTCAAGTTTACCGGAATAGTAATGAATTGGGCGTAAGCTGCCCCCATGATCTTGCATTAGACATGCAGTCATAAAGCCTAAGTGTTCATGGACATAAAGCACAAAGGGTCTATCAGATTGGGCAATTCCTAATGCTGGTGCTTGACATAGTGCTCTCTTCAAATCATTAAAAGCTTTGAGATGAAGTTCTTCCATACAAACAGTATCTGAATCTTTACCATGGCCTTTCAACAAATCATAGAGAGGCTGAGCAATCGAGGCATAGTCTTCAATCCAAGGTCTACAATAACCTGTTGTTCCTAAAAATGAGCGGAGTGTTTTAATGGTATTAGGCAGAGGTATGGCTTTGACTGAAGCCGCTCGATCCTGTGTAATGGATCTATTTCCTGCACCAATTGTTTGACCCAGAAATGTGACTGCTTTTTAGCAACTTGAGCTTTGTGAAAGCTGCATTTGTGTCCTTTTTTATGCAAAATAGTCCAACAATGATGCCAATTCAGTTTGATGTACCTCATGATCTGTTGAGGCAATCAAAATATCATCGACATATTGGATCATAGTGGACTGTTTTACCGGACATTCTGGGTCACACAAATCACGTCTGACAGCCTGATGATATATGGTTGGGGAGTTTTGAAATCCCTGTGGCAATCGTGTCCACTGGTATTGTTCATAGTCAACTGTAAAAGCTAACCATGGCTGGCTGTCAGAGTGCAACGGTACAGAAAAGAATCCATTAGACATATCAATTACTGAAAAAATCTTACAATCTAATGGTAAGCCATTACAAATTGTAGATGGATCTGCCACTAGGGGGGTGAGTTTTTCAATATGTTTATTGGCTACTCTGTAGTCTATTGTAAGTCTCCATGTCCCATTAGATTTCTTGATGGGCCATATGGGTGAATTACATGGACTGTTGGTTTTAACTAGCACTCCTTGCGTTAGCAAATTTTCTACAATAAGTTTGATTCCCTGTATAGCTTCCTTATTAATCGGATATTGTTTGGTGACCGGAGGTGGAGTTCCTGTCAATTTAACTGGTTCTACACCTGTCAACAAACCACAATCATCCTTGTCTTTAGCCCAAATTGGATGATTCTGTAAGAAAGCATACTCGGGAGGGGTTGCATTATTGGTAGAAATCTGTGCTGAGGAAATTTTTATGCTAGTAGATTCTGAGGACATGTCTAAAATTAGATTTATTTGTCTCAGAAGATCCATGCCTAAAATTGCACCTGTATTTAATGGAGCGCATAGCAATTTTGTAGTCAGAGTTTTTGGGCCAAATTGTACCTCTATGGGCGGAGTTTCATACAAAACAGAATCTTCACCTATTACACCAGTTAAACAAAGTTTGGTTTTCTTGTATGGGATGTTTAAACCTTGTGCCAATTTTGTAGGAATTACTGTAATTTCTGCACCTGTATCAAGCAAAAAATCAATCTCTTTCTCTTTTATGCTACCTTTCACAAAAATTCTTTGGTCATTGTGTTGGATTACAGGGAAAGGTAGCTACTCACAGCCCAATAATTAGTTTTTTTCCTGGTCTTGTTGTGCTCTTAGAAGAGCCTGAACTATCTGTACCACAGTTTCAGTGGTCACTGGCGGAACTACTTCAGGGTTGTGTGCAGGCTGAGAAGGAGCAGAATTATGCATGGCATTTCTTTTACTATCTTGCAACTTCTTCCTACACTCTTTCTCCCAATGTCCTAATTTTGCACAGTATTTGCATTTGCTTTCTCTTTTAGACCATCTATTGTCTTGTTTCGTTGTGTTAAACGTAGCTGCTGCTACTCTTACTTTTGCCTTGACATCAGCATCTCTTTCCCATGTAGCTAACCTGTCTAGGTTACTTCTGAGAGTTCTGTTAGACCAAGTTAGATCTAAGAATGGTAAAGCTTTTCTGTATTCGGCTACAAGGCCATCTGACCAGATACGAACCAGGGGTCCCTTATCATTTAGCACACTTTCAGGGTCATCAACAATTCCACTGTAAATTACAGCTGACTGACAAAATCTCTCAGTATATTCACTCACAGTTTCTTCTTTCCTTTGCACACAGGCAGTAATTCTAGACCAATCTATTTTGGGTCCTAAGATATTCTTTAGGATTTTCAAAATACCTTCTCTTAATTCACCCTTACTGGCATTTCGCAGTTCAGAAGTAACAGCAGATTCAAAACTGTTGAATTCAGATTCAGTTAAAATTTGTGACATCAACTGCGTGACTTCTGCCAACGACATGTCATAAAGACGCATTTTACTGATCAATGTTCTTCTAAATTCAGAAAAATGTGTGCGTGCTGACGGTAAACTCTGAGATAGTCTCTCTATATCTTTAGGACATAAAGTTTTGGCAACAGTTTGTATTTGCACAACAGAAGAATTGAGAGTAACACTATCAGTTTCCTCAATTCCCTGAGATCTTCTCTTAGCAACACACACATTGACTGAATTTACAGGCACATCAGTTACTGATTGGAGAGCTAAATCTGTTTCAAAGAACGCTTGTAAATCAGGGTAAATGTTATCAGGCTGACTTACTTCCACATCAGTTTTTGCTGCAACTTTCTTGAGGTTCAATTTCTTAGTCAAAGTGGATACTCTCGCACGGAGTTCATTGTTCTGTTTCTCTAGCTCTGCGTTACGCTGAGACTGTTGTGTCGCTAGCGTTACACTGAATTCTCTGTGACAACAGATAATGCCTTTCACATTGTTCTTACGAATACTTGCTCCTAGTACCTTTTTACACTCATCTACCGACCAAGTCTTGTCTGGATGAATCTCATATTTCTGCGTTAGTTCTTGTCTAACTTTTTCAGTGACTATTAGGTCCATTTGTTCCCCTAACAGCGTTTTGAATTCACTATCTGACCACAGAGGAGTCGCAAGACCACTCTTTTCTGTGGTTGGAATCAGCCTAGCATTCATTCTGACCATTTTGCAAGTTTCTTCTGTACCACACTAAACAAACACTAAACCAAAAAAACAAAAACAAAAAACAAAAACTTCTCTGATCAACAGAGGGTACACTTTGTTAAAAAAAGCTTAACTATTGTTAACTTTCCAAATTACCAACACTTCACACTTAACTTCCCTGCCTGACACAGAGGATAACTTATTTTTAGCACGTAATGCCAAAATCTTCCCTGCCTGAAACAGAGGATACTTTCATCTCTAAAATAAAAAAACTTTAGAGGATAAACTCTTCCCTGCCTGAAACAGAGGATAAACTTCCCTGCCTACAAGAACAGAGGATACTTTCATCTCTAAAATAAAAACTTTAGAGGATAAACTCTTCCCTGCCTGAAACAGAGGATAACTTTCATCTCTAAAATAAAAACTTTAGAGGATAACTTAGTTAAACAAACCCTACAGATGTATGTTAACTCTTCTCTGACGGCACAGAGGATACAATATTTGTACTGGTCTTAGGTTCTTTTGGATTAGAGACAGCCACTCACCACAACCCTTGGTTGAGAGAAAAATTCAGTCTGGGAATCTTTGATCAGCTTGAAGTTTCGCTGGATTCCAAAAGATGCAGATCTTTGTTTGAGCTTGAAGTTTTTCAGGTGAGGAAGCTGGAACTCTATCCGGGTCCACGGCAGCATCTGTTGAAAACTCTGTTCTTCTAAAGTGTAGAAAACTCAGAAGAGAAGACCAGGAGACTTCGGATTGGATTGTCAGCAGAATTTCTTTATTCTATGACATGTCATTGGTATCTGTAGTCATCGAAATCTCCTTTAGTAATTTTTACAGGGTATCTTATAGACAGAATTGGAGGAGGGCCTTTTGGAGGTTGAGACAAAACATCAAAGAAAGCAAACATCTGAGGGAGGCGTTAGTTCGTTACGGGAAGCTTCCCGTGGTCCAATAAACCTAACGAATCCACGTCTGGCCAGGACAAAACCTATTTGCAGATCAAAGGTTGAATCTCTCAGTAGTCTGACTCATTGATCTTACCATAAAGGCCCAGCTGTCTCAAGCTCAAATGGTCAGGAAGCGATCTCAAACACCTGAATTTCCTGACACTTTCTTAGTCAGGAAGTGTATCTAAATTAAACATAGAATACAATTTGTAATCCTTCACTGGCTTGTCATATTAACAGTTGCCGAGCCACTTCACCCAGCCAACGTGCTCTAGGCCAACGTGCATTTAGTACATTCACATGAAAACAGTCTGCTGGTATTAACAAATTAAAGCTTTTTTTCTTCATTTCTAATTGACATATGTTAATTGTCCCTTAATTTAGCTATTCTAGTTGAAGTGCACTGCATGTGGGATAAGAAAAAGTGCTCTATTTCCCAGTACAGACATTAAATATTTACTACAACAAGATGATTTGATTTCTGTTATTTTCCATGGAAACTGTTTTATATTTCTTGTTTTACTTATTACTTCAAAAAGGGGAAGTGCAGAGCATTTGCACATTTGAACTTTCTACACTAAATATAATTATGGAAGATTTGTTCTACAGAGAAATCTCCGGTATGTTGTTTATTTAGCATACAACAGTTTCATGGCAGGGTGCATTTGTTAATAATTTTTATTAAAGTTCTGCCAAATAGATCTTACAAAGATGGAGTGGATAGTACATTTTTTCTTTGCATGAACGCTACATGTTAAAGGATTGTATAAGCTGTTCTCAAGGTCACATTCTGAGGATCTAATTAATGGTTATTTATCCTACACAGATTTAGTCAGAACAGAAATCTGACTGAACATGTGGTAGCAACTAGAGAGGTGTTGCATTTAAATATACATGTTCTCATAAAAGGTGTTGTTTAAGCTGGTGTTGCTTATGTATGCAGCGTCTCTTGTGCCCTACATAAAAATACATGATCTTAAATTAGAACTGTATTATGTGGTAAACTCACTAGAGGGCACTATGGTGAATCCTGCCAGAGTCTGGAGGATATTTTTTTCCACTGCAGGTGTCCTTTTTAAATTGTAAATGTGTGCTAACCAGGCATATGCTTTTAAGTGATACATGTGTAATTCATGTTTTCAGGAGTTGGGGTTGTCATCAGTACTGCTTATTGAACGGAAATCGGTGGATCTAGTGATTGTGGAGTATTTTTTTATGTATGCTGTGTTGAAATGGAGATTTGGAGAGAGATATTTGGATATCCCTAGAGCCACTGCTGTGAGCTACAGCAGGACTGAGTTTGATTGTGTTTAGCACCTGAGAGACGCGAGGAAGAATATATGCATCGTCTTGAGAAGTTGCAGACTTATATCTGAGCCTGAAGGAGGTAGAATGCTGCACGAGAGGTTCTTTTTGCCTCTTTCTCACATGGACAAAACTCTTAAGCCAATTGGAACAAATGTGTAATTTAAGAAAGAATGGGGATGTTTTCTTGTGAGAATTAAAGAAATATGTATGTTTTTTATCATCATTTACCCTCATATTGTTCCAAATCCAAATTAATCGCTGACTTTCTTCTGTGGAACGCAAAAGGAAATATTTTGAAAAATGTGCTGTTTGCTCTTTTCCATGCAAAATATTAAATAGGTACTGGACTTCTAAAGTTGAAAAATGAAGTAGTGATGCCTGGTTTGTTAATGAATCCCACTTTTGATTTAGATATTTTCAAAGAATTTGTTGATCTGATCTGAAAAAAAAGAAGAAAAGAGACAATCTGAATGATTTATTCAAGAATCTGGTTGATGTTGTTTAAGGTACTGACTGATCTGGTCACCGTGGTTAGTAAGGGACTCAAGGGAGCTTTGTTAAATAATGATAAAAATGATTAAATTAATAATTAATACATTTTCAGTCTTCACAGAGTTATTATAGGACTTCAGAAAACACATTCCATATGTAGCACGTTGCTTTTACTTCCTTTTTGAAACTTGAAAGGTCCAGTTTACATTTGTTGATTAGATGATTGGCATGTCACCATATTCTAATTTGTTGAGATAGTGAATTGGTGGGTTTTTGTTAAATGTGAGCCAAAATCATCACAATTAAACGAACCAAAGACTTAAACTACTTCAGTCTGTGTGCATTTAATTTATTTAAGACACGAGTTTCACAATTTGAGTTGAATTACTGAAATAAATTAACTTTTCCATGACATTCTAATTTATTGAGATGCACCTGTACATGCGTGGAAGGTTGGGATCGTTGGATCTGCAGAAAATGTTGTTAAAGTGCCTGAAGCGAATGAGCATCTTGGTTCTTATCTTACTTCTAGAGAGGCAACCTTCACCCCAGGGCCTAAATATCCTCTGTGCTCCTACAATGACAAACCCCATGTAGCGCTCTCGTTTGAAGTGTGCATGGCTTAAGGGCTGTGGAGATTGATAGCGATTGCCACACACAAAAATATCTATCTAGGCCATCAAGGCAGGAAGTATTCTATGCCTTATCTTGTCAAATAAAGGGCAGCATTGCTCATTTGAGTGAGATGGCGAGTATGAGCACATTTGAAAACCTGTTTGTTAGACTTATGGTGTATGATTTAGATTTAAATAATGTATCTAAATAAATTCAGTGCCCTTTTTGAAGAACTAATGACATTGAAAGTTTCGTTTGATTATTCAAAACTACAGGCAAACTAGAACTTGTTCACTCAACACCAAATAATTACTTAAAGTCATAATTCAAAGTCTCACTTTTGGGTTGCTAAACTAAGAGGTGTTCTTCTTGTTTTAAGTATAGTTCAAAAAGCATAATTTCAGAGGTTCCCACCTACTCTGGAAGTATTTTACCCATTCATTTTAACCTTATTCAAAATCAGTTCCTTTATGGAGAAAATGAATTGGTTTAACCAAGCATTTTTTTTTTCTCGTCCGCCATTTAGATTAATTTTTTTCACTCTTAGTGAAAGAGAAAGCACACAGAATGCTACTTTAAATTTTGGCTTTTAGAATAGCTTTGAAATTTAATTTGATTATTTAAAACTATAGACAAGCTGGTTCTTGTTCCCTCAAAGCCCAGATTTACTCTAAAGTCATTTAATCAAAGTCACACTTTCGGTACGCTTCCAGACTATGAAGTGGTCTCCTTGTTATAATTAGCCCAAAGAAGCATGCTTTCATCCAGCCTTGTATGAATCAGGGCATGAGTGATCACGTCCAAAAGGCATAATGAGGTCGAGACTGTACCTCTCAGTGCCATTTGAACAAAACTTGGGCACCAACATCTTTTGTTGCATCATCAGGGAGACATTTCGCTACCCTTGTGTCGTTGGACAGAACCTTCCACATGTTTTCTGATTCTACCCACTTATGTTATCCAGTTGCTTCCTCTCCATTTAAAACATAGGAAAGAGTATGTCTTCTTAGAGACCACCTGACCTTTATTTCAATGGGAAAAACATATTTCTTATGGAGAGAGTATGAGGAGGGCTTGAGGAATGCTTATGTCTATAAATGTGAAAGAGGCTGAAGATGATAGAGCATGGAGAGGCAAGGATTGTAGATGTGGTCTAGCACTCTAGAACTGACCTCATTAGCACATTGGTGCTATTTCATTGGCTAGGCGAGGTTATAATAAGTGTGCAGAGTCTTTCCTGGTGCCGCAATCCTTCAGCTCTCTCACATGACATTGTTTCTGTGGTTTTGGTCATCATTGATGCCGACAGAATCCTTAGAGATTTTTTTTTTTTTAAAGCAGGGGGATAATTTGCTCTATTCTGAAAAGCTTTCATGCTGCAAATATAGGCAACTGCCTTCCAAGGAAGCATCTTGACTGCCATGGAACCTTACAAGTGGTTGATTTGGAATGTTAAAGGCAGGAACAAATATAAAACGGTATGGAGGACTCATTTTTGGAGGACTGCAGGAGCTCACATTTACCATTGCTCTGCAACATTTCTTAGGCGAAATCAGTTATTTCTATAGGAATCTGCTTTATTGTGAGTTTTTGTGTGAAAAGTTTGAAAAAAAATTGTGACCACAGCTGAAAAAATACAATAAGTGAGACAGTTTTAGTTAGTTTTGAATAAACTTATTTCAGTTAGTTACAAAGTGTTGGGAACCCGCCTTTACTGCCTTAAAATACTGTTTACCGAGGCAGCTTGCTTGGTTTTAAAAACTGAGCAGTTGTGTCCATAACTAACCAAAGTCATTCCCTATATATCTGCATGGGCTACACATTTACCTTTCCTAGCCCTGGGTTTTAATTGCTTCCCCCTGATGATGACATTGATTAATCTTCTGCAATGCTGAAACAGGTTCCCAGAGGGCTCTGAGCAATTGTAGTGTGCCGCAAACCCAGCTAAATGAGTTCCCTTGAAATGATGAAGAGATTAGCAAACAATATCTGGAACTAATAGAGGTGTTTGAGCATAAGAAAACAAATCATTGGCTATATCAAATGTGCATTTGTTAAGAAAGAGTGTTACTTTTAATAGAGCAAAGTGCATAGCCTATTGTTTATGCTTTTAATGAAATAATAATACATAACAATAAACATAACAGAGCTGTGACCTAGGGTTAGGTCTAGATGTTATATTTGCATTTGCTGCTACCAAGGTTCAGTGTAGTGTCTCCTCATGCCCACAGACCGCCCACAGTTGTTCATTAATCATTGGATGTATATGTCATACAATACTGGCAAGCACTATCCAAAAATTTGAAGTTTCAGTCTAATTGACTGTGTTCCACACACTTTTCTGGCTCTAAGGGAGCACCAGTCAAGTAGTGCTTTCACCATACTAGGTTGAAACAATGAGCCCTTTTGATAAAAAAATAATCAGTGGATTTACCAAAGTTTGCCAGATTAGTGGCATCACTTCTTGAGGAGACATTCAGAGTTTTGTTTGAAGAACCCAAGCAGCAACTGAATTTGCACAATAATATCTTGTTCTGAGTTTTCGTCTGTGAAATAATACTTTAAATGGCATCGATTTGGACCACAAAATAAACATATTAGCTTTTCATATTGTGCTTAACCTTGGGATAATATTCAACGTACTGTATAAACATGGCCATTGGAAGCTTAAACATGGTTGCTTGATGTTCGAGAAAAATAACTCTTATGTTAAAATCCTATATTAAATCTTTTCATCATATACTAAATTATAAAGTGATTGTGTCTCTTCAGGAGACTGGATTAAGCCATTCTATTCATATGGGTTCCTTTTATGGTGTCTTTGAGAACTTTTTGAAGTTTTTACTGCATGGACCTTCAATGGAGAGACAAATATCTTAGGTTTCGTTAAAATATCTCCAGTTATGTTTTGAAAGTGAAAGTGAAAGAGACATACAGCCAAGTATGGTCACCCATACTTGGAATTCATGCTCTGCATTAACCCATCCAAAGTGCACACACACAGCAGTGAGCACACACACATCCGGAGCAGTGGGCAGCCATTTATGCTACGGCGCCTGGGGAGCAGTTGGGGGTTCGGTGCCTTGCTCAAGGGCACCTCAGTCGTGGTATTGAGGGTGGAGAGAGCACTGTACATTCACTCCCCCCACCTACAATTCCTGCTTGCCCGAGACTCGAACTCGCAACCTATTGGGTTATGAGTCCGACTCTCTAACCACTAGGGCACGACTTCCCCACATTTTGAATATGAAAGTCATATGCGTTTAAAATGACATGGGTCATTTTCATTTTTGGGTGATTCATCCTTTTAGCACCCTGCTAACTGCAGTAGTTATGAATCTGTATATTTTCTGACATCAGATATTTACTTCCTCATGCCTTTTTTCTGTATTTTAGCATTCTAGATTACATTTTCTAAATCTCACTTTAACAAATCTCAAAATGCATATCGATTTTACTGTGTAATATTGTGATACCTCACAAACTGTTAATTTGACACTGTTTTATGTACTCACATTAAATAATGTTTAGCCTAATCTTCAGCCCACCAAAATATTGTACTAATTACATCTCCAAATATCTCTTTAATTTTACATTGCATCAGGGTTCAGAATCCTGGCCCATTGTTTTCTGTACTCACATTAAATAATATTTTGCCTTATCTACAGAGACTGAATGACCACAGACTCATACTCTCATACTGTAGAGTTTAAATGAAGTGTCACTTTGACACTATGAGGTCCTTGGGAAGACCAGCCGTGAGTTCTGGGAGAAAACTGAAGACCTCTTCATCCTCCAGAGTCTCAAGAGCTCCATTCCCTCCCCTCTCTGTCTGTTTCAGTAAAAAATAAACAGTTCTTCTCTCAGTCAGTTCTTAGTCAGTCAAACGATCTTGCGCTGATCACAAAGACCGCCGACGTGTGTCGGTAAGCAATAAGGACGACCCCTCAAATGGGAAGTTCTTCACTTGGCCGTCTAATCTCCACCGCCATTTTGTGTTTGCACAGTACCGCATCGCGGCTCCTCTGTTGCCCCTTTGAAGTGCTAATAGTCTCACAAATCCCATTTTGCATTTATTGATCCATAATGCCTTCTCTGTTACACACACCAGGGTTTAATATGGCCCTTGGTGCTAATGTGGCAGAATGCGGGAGAGCGAGGACAATTACTGCATATTTGCGGTGGAGACCTGAACTTAAGCTTGAAAAAGAGAAAAGGGAGATGGTGGCGAAGAAAGGGAGGGTTTGAAAGCGTTCTGGGAAAGAGGGAAGGAAGGTTGTCAGAGGCTCAGATACATTGCTGAGCCAAGGCTGTGTGTTTATGGCTAGGTCCCCAGGGCATCGCACACAGGGCTATGGTTTTGAGACCATCAATCACCCACGCGCACACACACTTAAACACACACACACCCTCCTCTAGCACATTAACATGCAGCGTGGAGCCTATATAGGCATCAACATGCACCAGTCGTGACTCCTCTTACCACAGTCAATTTTCAGTGTTTCCTTCCATTTTGTTTGTGCAATTAAGACATAATCATAACATTAATACAAACTTTTTTTTCCCATTAACTCTACAATCGATCACACTGCTTATTCCCAAGGAAATACGCGTGATTAAGAATGTGCAAAATGATTTATCACATTGTTTGCGAGTCTGTGCATTGGATTCTCATCTGCGCTTCAGCTCTCGGAGGGTTTGATGGTGCAACACGTCCTGTGCATATGGCGCTTTCATGGATTTCATGATGATGAAGTTTGCTATAGTTCTCGATGGCACACTTCTGATAACCTTTTTGTTGTTTACGACTGTTATTAAAGGAAGAAGTAACATATAGAGTTAGCTGAAACATTAGCCTGCTGTTGTAGATACGCTGATGCAATACTTGCATGTTATCTATGAAGATCTAAGCTTGAATGGGGATTTTTTTCATTGATTTTGTCCTTCTTTGCTCCTTCAAGCCCCTGGTATACATGCAGTGCAGTTCTCTGTGATTACTGCCTGAAACTACTGTGAAGTTGCTCCAAAATTAAGCCAATTGCACCGTTCTCATAAAGATGAATGGAGACATATGAAGGGCCGGGCGGACCCATTGTGGAGAGAGTTTATGCTTATAAACTATTGATTTATAATAGTAATTAGAGACCCAAAGACTTGTAGGTTTGACTGTTGTTTTATTGATTTGTATGCGTTGTTGGTTGCTGTGGCTGAAGGCATGCCAGATATCTGTTCTAAAATAAGGAACTAACATCTGTTTGCCTGGATAGAGTAAAAAGAAAATGTTATAGCAGTATGAATTGTCACAATATTGACAGATTTTGCATATTAAGATTATTGTTTTAGAGAATGTTTGCATACGAATACATTTTTCTATCATGAACACTGATTCTGTACAGATTACAGGAATACTTAAAAAAAAAAAATTCTCACCCTCATGTTGTTGCAAACCTTTATGGCTTTGATTTTTTTTCTTCATCTGTTCATGTCTGTATCATGAAAGTCAACTATTTCAAGCTCCAAAATAGACATAAAAGGTAGCAATAACACTTTGTATGAAGGACATATAAAAATGTAAGCCTTTATGGACTTTCAAATCAAAACATTGATCAGTGCATACACAAAAAAGACCACATGTCCTTAAATAACAACTACTGTCAAACCTTAGTGGTTCTTGGTGATGTGAGAGAAAAAAATGACGTCATTGACTTTAATATTATGGACAAAAACAGGTAATATGTTCTTCAAAATATAATCTATGATGTCCAGGCCGCAGATACTGTTCCAAATTTTAAAGTTTGTTTTCCTACTGTGACCTCTGAAATTATATGACCTCTTAATTTTTACAACCATAGTATGATAAATATATGCCAATAATTCTGTCTCAAGATGTGGTTTATACTTTTCCATAACCCACTCTTACTGTTAGTGTTATGGATGGCTAGACACAGAATGTTACAGTTAGACGGATACAGCATTACTCAAGGACACTGAATCAGAGACCAAATTTTACTAGCCGATATACTGAGACACAGTTGACTGGATTCAAAAGCTTCCACGAGTTTCACAGTGTAAATAAAAACTGTAAGCAAAAACATGATTTTCTGTTCTCAGCTGTGGTGAATGACAAAACAGGAAGAAAGTAGGACTGCAAGGAACAACTTTCTTTGATAATCAAAAAAGTCACTTATTCTGTTTTTCAAGTAATATGCAACTTTAAATATATGTTCAAAAAATTGGGGTCAATAAGTTTTTTATATATTTTTTTTAAATAATGCTTTTACTTAATTTTTAATTAGTAACTGAAGTTTCTACTTAGCAAAAACATTAAGCACAACAGTTTTAAATAATACAAAATGTTTTTTGAGCACCGGATTACCATATTAAAATGATTTGTAAAGGACCATGTAACACTAAAGATTGGACTAATGATGCTGAAATGAAGGCAGCTTTGCTATTACTGGAATAAATTAAAATGTATTCAGATAGAAAATGTATTCAATAATATTTCACTTGTCTTTTTTTCCCTTGTTCTTTTTTTTGGTCAGATAAATTCAGCCTATGATCAACACATTGAAAAAACTTACAAACCTTAAATTTTTTTACATAAAATGTTATGTTAAATTGCTATGCATTTTATGTCAAAATGGCTTTAAATGTAATAATATACCATCATAGAGCTGCTTTGCAAGATCTAAATTCCCACATAATTTCAACAGGAAAGTAAATCCCCCCACCCTCATAGACCTGTTTATTACAACTAAAAGCATTTGTTGTCATTCTCTATTAGTATTTGTGGCCCAGAAAAAAGTGGGAGAAAGCCAGAGATAAGACAGAGAGAGTAAAGCTTCGAGCTAAAGCTTGGCCAAAGGGCAGAAGCTCCAGTAATCCCAGGATCAGGGTCTGAAACACCTCTGCCTTTCACACACTGTCTCGTCTGGATGCCAGTACAGGCTGTTCTTTGAGCAGCAGTGAGATCTGTGTCAAAGGGCAGCTTCGTCTCACTGAAAAAGGATAGCTGTGCCAAAAAGAGTTTGTTAAGAAGGCCAGGTAGTGTGAGACTCTGCCAGGTGAAGAGGCCACGGTCGGAAGCACTCTCACAGTGATTTTGTTGTGTTTTTAGCATGGCCTCGCTGTCATGTTCAGAGCGTTAGATGTAATTTAAAGACTGCTGTTCAGCAGCTGTGTAAGGGTGGTATTGGATCAACTTCCAAGAGAGCGCCGAGTCTTTAAAAGAGTCTGGTACATTATACTGGTCACATACAGACTCTGACTCTTTATTTCACATCTTTTCCGCTCTCTCACTGTCCTTTACTCAACATCTAATCTCTTTTTCTCTGTCCATTTTATTGTTTGACTCCATTGTACTCTTGTTGATTCTTCTGTTAAGTTGTTTTTGTGAGTTTTATCTGTCGGTTTATTCCCCTCTGCTTACAAAGACACTCCAGATGAATGAATAGGTCAACTCAGCTGATATAAAGGTATTCACTAAGAATGGATTATGTCTGCTGGCGGTGTGTTTATTTGCACTCTGCCTGTGTTTTCACTATTTTATGATTCAAATAATAATTCTGCAAAATGCAAACACACACACACACACACACACACACAGTTTGTTTCTGTGAATTGTGGGGACTTTCCACAGTGTTATATTACTTTTATACTGACCAAACAATATTTGCTATCCCCTAAACCTTACCCCTTGCAGAAAACCTGTTTGCATTGTTACACTTTCATATAAACATCATTTACTGTTTTTAATATTTTTTCCCTCGTGGGGACTTATGATTTATTCTTATTTTTGTAAAGTTATCTTATATTATTGTTCTTTTATAGCCTTTTTTTGAAATGTAAATAGTCAAGGCAGTGATGTGCATGTAACAGAGTTCTGTAAAAAGGTACTTATAAAAATAGCAACACTTTATTTATATTTATAAAAAATAAGCATGTTTTGACAGTCAAACCCTGGTGATCTAAAATATATACCTGAAGTACCTCCGGAGATTTTAAGTTAATTTTCCAGTAATTTAATGAAGCATTTTTGTGTTCACAGTTTTCAATTACATGGAAAACAAATTAAAAAAGGAATACAATTCAAGTGTTTTATTTTGGTTGCTTTTATTTTTACATTATTTCTTGTCATTTAAAATGTTCAATAGCTGTTTTCTATTTCAATATATTTTAAAATGCTATTTATTACTGTGATTGCAAAGCTGAATTTTCAGCAGCCATTACATCAGTGTACTTGATTGTTTTTATTTATTTATTTAGAATTTTTATGATTTAATTCATAATTAGCTTTTCTTCAGCTCACAAGCCCTAGATTGATAAACCCTGCTTGATACAAAGGCAATGAAATCTGCAAATGTCCAAAATACTCTGTGTAATTGGAATGAATGAGCAACGGGCAACAACCAACAAGCCATTTCACATTATTTGCACATTAGCTATGTTTACTATTTTTAGTAACACAGACCATACGTTCCTTCCTGGCTGTTGAAGTAATAAGAGGCAGTAGAGATACAGTAGGAATAGGTGGTTTAAAAACAATGACTCAAAATGTATATTCTCAGTTGTTGAATACTGCACACTCCTTACTAAAACTCAATTATGTCCAATGTTTATTCATCTCACTCTCCCTTTGACCTGCAGTGCTTTCAAGGTTGTAATTTTTTTAACACATCTTCCATGTTTCCTCCTCCCGAGGCTGCTGCTTCATCGTCTTAAACCCGTTTATATATGACTGCTTTCTTTAGGAAGAATCCACTCAGAGAGGGGGAGTGATCGCGGATGTACTTGAGCATCGCTTTGCATTACTGACGCAGATGTCTTCTCGGTATCAGAAATCCGTTCAGGGCCTCCAGCTTGCCAGACAAACATCTCTTTTTATCTCCTTTCTAAGTTCAAGGAAAGTTCAACGTCTTTTGTTTTCTTCCTTCCTGACTGCGGAAAAGTCAACAACAATGTATTTTGGGGGTTGTTTAGATGTCATGATTCATTGTTGGTGTTTTAGATGAGAGCTTGTGTTACATGGTTGTTTAAGAGTCGTTGACCTAAATGCATTTGTGAATGTTGTCTGTGCATATTCATAGTATTGTAATTTTATGTTTCCATTTCAATTTATGAAACATGCATGAAACGTGTATGTTTTCTTCTGCCATGCTGCAGGTGTTGCATTTTCCCAGCCATGCAAAACTAATATGCTTTACACATCACAAAACATGACACAATCCTCTGTACTACCATTTAATGTTTTTGGATGATAAGATATTTTTTTTTACTTAAAAAAAGTCTGTTATACTCGCCAGAGCTGCATTTATATATTCAGAAATCTAAAATAATTATAATTATTTAAAAATGTATTTTATTCCTCTGATGGCAATGCTGAATTTTCATCATTAGAATTTCATAATTTTAATATGCTTATTATATATGTTAATATATTATGTTTGTGGAAACCATGACACATTTTCAGGCCATTTTGATGTTTAAAAGCATTTATTTGAAAAATAAATTGTTTCTTGAATTATAAATTCATTCACTGTCACTTTTGATTGATAAAATGAGTCCTTAAAACAATATTTCTTAAAAAAAACTTGATCCCAAACTTTTGAATAGTAGTGTGGCTAATGGGATTATAATCAATCCTTTGTTCATTTCAAGCTGACATTTGTACAGTCTTTATGTGTTAAATGGAAATATTTGTAAGAATTGCTGATGTATTCGTAATTGAAATGGCAAATGCAAATTTCACGTTTCATTTCAGCTTCTTAGGGACAAAAATAGCAAATTAAATTTATGTGAATTTTTTGTATTTTTTTTTCGGAATCACCACTTTTGAAATGTTCCTTCGAAGGACAGGAGGGTCAAACATTTTCAACGGAGTGAAAGCTTCCACAGATATCTCCTATCTTTCTCTTTGTTCGGCTCTCTAACACACTATGGTCCCTTCAAGGACCCTCGGGGACAAAAAAAGCCAAGCTCTTTTATATGGTGTGGGACTCAGTACCGCCTGTGTTATCAACCATAATAGCACCGCTCACAGTTCAATAGCCATCCAGATGACATGCTAGCCTCACCCAAGCAAAACCCAGGCGACCACCTGCAAGATACATCAGCTGTCAATCATTTCCGCTCAACCGTTTTTAATTAAAGAGGCTAGGGATTCATTCCTCCACTTGTATTTGCTCAACATAAAGATGGAGAATGCTCGCACAAATTCGAGGTATGTTTCTAACAAAGGGAATTATGGCAGTTTGACATGGGCATGTTCATTCTGATAGGATAATTGCTTTGGAACTTGGAGAAATAAAGCCTCATCTGGCTGCTTTGTTGACAGGCTTTCTGTGTGAAAATGGCAGTTTTTTTTGTTGCTTGACAGGAGAGCAGGGCTCCTGTCCTGATATCTATATTAGTCTCAGTAACAGATGGTGCTGAGTTAAGGATCTGCCGTCACGAGGGTTTGCAGACTCCTCTTGTTTCTAGCCAGAGGCATCAGCCGTGAGCTGGGCTTGTGCGAGGCAGTGACTGATCTTTTCTCAAGGTAGAAGAGAAAGCATCAATCATCAGGTCGTGCTGTGGAGAGCACCTCCGCAAACGCTGCTCCACAAGAGGCTGGATTTGGTCAAGCTGTGACCGGTAGGATTGGTGATTAGTTTCACCGTCTTCTGCTCTGATCTCTTTTGGGATTGGTCAGTGGAAAGTCTGTGGAGGTTGAGGATAATGTCTTTGTTGTAAATAGACCCAGAGTTAACAAATTTTTCCTTTTATTGAAAGTATTGAGTGACTGAGTAATGAGTTAACGTACGTCACCACGTGTTACCGATTAATTAGGCTGATTTGTTTCACAGTCATGTGTTTTGATGCAAAAATGAATGTGAGGACAGTCATGATGAATTCCATTTTCTTTCAATACCTATAGCACAACTCTGAAGAGTTGAATGTACATGTCTTTTGAGCATTTAATTAGCATACTAAGCCATCCCACTATTTTTATTTTTAATTGCTATAAAATATATGGGAGATGTGTAACCACAGTAATACAGATTTATGGAGAACTTAGTTTCATGTTAACACTAATTAAAATGCGATGGTTCATTTTCTACATCAGTTATAGTGGCTGCAAGGCAGTGCTGTATAGATATTTCTCAATCATTCTCTACTGGTTTGTGCTAAAGCTTTAAGTCTAAGTATTAAACTCACCCAATTAATTCAGGCAGAATCATTAAAACTTTTCTTCTACATTCTAAAAATCTGTTCTGGGCCTTCACCTTTACAGATACGGCTCCTTTTTAATCTAATTTTTACCTTTTAGTTTTCTTTTAATTTGTCAATCCTTGGTCATTTGATTGATTGGTTGGTTCGTTCGTTGGTTGGTTCGTTGGTTGGTTCGTTGGTTGGTTCGTTGGTTCGTTGTTGGTTCGTTCGTTGGTTCGTTCGTTCGTTCGTTCGTTCGTTCGTTCGTTCGTTCGTTCGTTCGTTGGTTCGTTGGTTGGTTGGTTCGTTCGTTTCATTTCATTTCTATTTCATTTCATATTTCATTTCAGAATAAACTAGGAATAAAATCCCCTTGTTGTTGGATTTGTTCAGGCCTTATTTCTTAGTAAGTATAAAGTTCACAAAATAGATGTCAAACTAAGGCCTGAACAAATCCAACAACAAGGGGATTTTATTCCTAATGTACTCCTGTGATCAAAGCTGAATTTTCATCATCATTACTCCAGTCTTCAGTGTCACATGATCCTTCAGAAATCATTCAAATATGTTGATTTGGTGCTCAAGAAACCTTTATTATTATAAATGTTATATAATATTATATTATCAATGTAAAAAAACAGTTGTGTTGCTTAATATGTTTTATGAAAACTTGAAAACAAAGTTTTTGATGAAAAAGGGAAATCTTTCTGAACATACAATTATTTATATTGTTACTTATTCATTCATTCAATAATGTATTCAGTCATTCATGTATTAATTCAAAGATAAAAATATTTAACAGGTCTTTAATTGCAAATAGAAATACAGTTAAACATGGACTGTGAATTGAAATATGCATTTCTCTATGAATATACGTTAACTGATAAGTTAAAACATTTTCATTAATTTGCTAATTATTTTAAATTACAAATGGTCAATGTTATTTCCAAAAAATAGAAGTTATTCCATACTGATCCCAGACTTTTAAGTGTAGACCCATTCTAATTCACCAATAAGTGACATTTCTTTGTAATTCGTTTCAAACTGGTCGCTCTAAAATTGGTCACACAATCATTTGGGGGAATGGTTTCTCCATAAATGATGTCCTGGGTTACTATTTAAGTCTTGTGCCAGCTGCAGTGGGGGTGGAGGTTGGAGCATTACCTGAGAGAGGTTAGGAATGATCATCTTCACTCATGCAGAGCACGCTTTTAATTAGATTACCCAGGCACCCATGCACAGCCCTGAGGGATTGGACACACTCTGTCAGGTCACAGTGGCTCAATGTGGGGCTGGACTACTTGTCCGCTCTCTTGAATCACTGGATGAGTCTTGTGCTTGAGAAGCTAGAAGGAAACTTGCAAAACTGCTTGCTTCCGTAACGGTGGTGCATTTTTAAGCAGGAATACCAAAGTTAGGGAATTAAAAATTGTTCTGTCCATACTATCCATATGAGAAAAAAAAAATACCACAAAAAAATCATACTCTATATTAATATTAATTGACAGTATTAATTTAGTTTTTTCTCATATGGACAGTATGGACAGAAAAGTTTTTATATATATATATAGTTAGTATTGTTGATTGCCGAATAACTTTACTTCAGGATTCTAAATATGTATTTATTTATCTTTGTTTCTAACAATTTAAAATTTTCAGGAACAATTTTACAAATTAGATTTTAGCGTGTGTATCTGTTTAGTGTTTTATGTTTTGTTTTGTGTTGTTTTGCACCACTATGGGCATGAATAATTATAGTCATTTGAATATTTGTGTGATTTATTTATATTCATTGTTTTTCTAGTCAAGTTTAGCAGCTTCTTGTATTCTGATCTTGTGATTAATTGTGTTTTTATTGTGGTCTGTGTGACCCTACAATATTTCTGATAGAAAACATTGGCCAAATCACACAATACTGACTAATTTGCACTTAGTAAAACTGAAATTGTATAGTTACTTCATCTAAGTAGTCAACAGATCAAAATTCAGTCAAGAAATGTTCTCCAGTAAATAACTTTAGCTAAGAAAACAACCAAAACATCCTGTAAAACCTCCTTTTTGCATAGAGCACTTTGCAAGACAGCAACACATCACAGATTAGAATTTAATAACAAATATATACTGTGTATAAAACATCTCTCAGCAGAAAGTAGAACAGGCATTGTTGATTTAGTCAGTATTTTTCATATGAGGCAGTACAAATATGGCAGGATGTTTTCGCTTGTCTGCTTGGATTTTTGTTGATTTTTTTCTCAACGAAAAAGCACTATAATAGAGAACTGTTTGTTAGCGGAGAAGAGGAACTATCAATCCCAGTTTGCGTCTGGGTAGAGGATATTGAAAGTGTCATGTGGCAATGATCAACTTGTGCAAATTCATCATGGTGGATAATGAGGAAAAGAATGCAATTAAATGATTTATTGTCTCTGGAGGCTCTTGGCTTACTTTGTTTTGAAGATTGAGAGAATGGGCAGGCCTGCTGTGTTTCACCTATAACACCACAGAGTGAGCTTTGGCATGCTGATGGACCTGAGAGCTCTTAAAGTTTACAAGTTACAAGATAACGATGTGTTTCTCTTTGTGCCTTCCACGTGCCGTGACGGGTAAGAAATAAGCGAAGTCGAGCTGCCAGAGCACCTTAGCAGTGCTTCATTTCTCTCTCTCTCATGTTTAACCGTCTGTTGCTAATTTACTTTCTCTCCCGGCAATCCTTTTTTAATAGTGCATCCGTTTGTTCAGGAGACAATTGATTCCCTGCTCTGCCATATTCATCAGTTACATTAACTGAAGCTTGTCCGGAATATGAATTATGGAGGCCATCTCTCCATTTCTGTCCCTCGTTTCTAGCTGCAGCTTCACGTCAATAGACCATGTAAATACCTTTGAGGAAAACAAATGTTAACCTAAAGTCAACAATGTGCTAATTACGCTAATGATAATGAGGCTCGAGCATATTCATCAATGCTTTGTTAAGTGTCGTCTTGTTGTTGGGTCGTGAAGGGAGCCTTCAAAATCCTTGACACATTTATTGTTTTATTTCCTTGCTGTTTTGTCTGCTTCTACACAGTGACTTTGACAGCTTGTCCGATCTCACGGAAGAGTCCAAGGTCAGGTACATTGCTCAGCGATGGGAGGAGCTCGGATTAAAAGACGTCCAGGTGACCAATCACACAGCTCTCCTGAGCTATCCCGGACCCGCCCTCAGCACGATCACTGATATAAGTGGAAACCATTGTTACCAGCCCAGCGGAGTGAGGTGTGACCAGACGTTTGCATCTACAACTGAACAATTTGCCTATGCAGCCTATTCGGCTATGGGAAATCTAGTGGTGAGTTACATATATACAGTTGTACTCAAGTACACTGAACAAAATTATAAACGCAACACTTTTGTTTTGCCCCCATTTTTCATGAGCTGAACTCAAAGATCTAAGACTTTTTCTATGTACACAAAAGGCCTATTTCTCTCAAATATTGTTCACAAATCTGTCTAAATCTGTGTTAGTGAACACTTCTCCTTTGACGAGATAATCCATCCACCTCACAGGTGTGGTATATCAAGCTGCTGATTAGACAGCATGATTATTGCACAGGTGTGCCTTAGTCTGGCCACAATAAAAGGCCACTCTAAAATGCATGTGTATTAGTATTGGATCCGTGAAATAGGTCTTGTGACAGCAGCCTATAATAAAACTGTGCCATCTGTCATTAATGTTAATCACAAAACAACAAAAGACAGAGTAAATCCCTCTCTGCTCTTGACTAAATAGCCTCATACTTTGTTGAATAACATTAATATGTTAGTTTACACTTTATTCGATTTCTGTAGCCTATTTAGAAAATGTAGTTAATGTTTGCATCATTAATGATTTACCTTATCCACCCCGCGACTCACCCGCAAATAATTAGAATGCATTTTTGTATTACCCGACCCACCCGACCCGTGAATCATCCGCAGTGCCCACGCATATAACCGCCACCCGCACCTCACTACTGCACACACAAAATAAGATCTACTGCAAGAAAGCGGCGGTTTGTTGATACCAAACTTTGTTGAATACTTAAATTCAGTAAGGATCTATACAATTTATCAAAAGTGACAGTAAAGGATTTTACAATATTTTAATAATACAAAAAAGAGTTTCCGAGTCGTTTTAAAATGGTAATAATATTTCACATTATGACAATTTTACTTTATTTTTGATCTAATAAATGCAGCCTTACAGAGCTTAAGGTTTACACTTAGAATGCATACACTTAATGTATGTTTCAGTAACTTGGTTTCTTTATTTACCCCAGCCCCACCAATGAAAATTATTAAAAAAGTCAAAACTTTGCAAGTCGTCAAGCAGTACATGAACTGAAACTGAGTATGTTAGTGGAACAGCATCCATTTTTAATGCTCAAAGAACTCCATATTAACACCTGTTCCATTCCTGATTTTCCATTTCCCAAACATTGGTGAGTGAAACCCCAATCCAAGCACCACCCAACCCAACCACCCCACACTACAAGTTAATCTTCCACATTTTTGATCTTCATTCTAGGTAAAAGTCCATGCTCTATTCCACTTCACTCTACTCACATAGTATGGTCTGAAATATCATGAAAATAAATATCAGCACTGGAATGCCACTCAACCAATCAATTTTGAGGACTTGAACTAACTGTTTGATCATTTTTAATAGAGTAACAAGAATCATGGAACACAAAGTTGCTTGTTGACCTTTTGTATTATTGACTGTACTGCACAATAAATGCATTGCCAGTTGCAGCTGAATTAGCATTCTGCTCTCACTCTCACTTTCACAGCCCTGAACGCTTCATCCTGTTGGAAGGTTAAAACAAATCCATTATGCAAGACTGAACCCATTTCACACATGTGTGTGATATATTCTCCAGCTATTTTTAGAGGTTATGCTTTCTGTCTCTAAAGGGAACAGGGAATGTCTAAGGAAGATGCATTGCCATTACCTGTTTCAAGACAGACACACTGCATCTAACAGGGATAAGCTTCAGTAAAAAGTTATTGGAGTCAGTCAAAGTCGGTCTTTCATGTCGTCCTCTACAATGGGGGGGTCAAAGTCATCCATCAAAACGCTGCACATACTCAAGGCTCTGATGTAAATTAAACTGCATTTGCAATGTTTAAAAATCAGCAGGGAAAAACAAATATGACTGGCTTGATGGATGAAATGCTCGGGGATCTCGTGCCGAGGCGTTAGAGATTCATCCAGCTATCCTGAGCCACTCATGGGTCACTGGCCATTTCACATTCTGTACTCTTACCAACTCCCAGCTCCACAGCTGGGCTAAAAAATTCACCATCTTTTCAACTGAAAACATAGAGATGCACAGCATTTCCACAGTCACATATCCACAGACAGCTTTGACCTGCAGAGCAGTATAACTAATTGTGCCAATTATAAAGTAATAATGAAGTACTGAAAAAATGTGTATAGTCAAGCCCTATTTTTGGAATGTGTCATGATAGATTTAATTTAAATTGTACTTTTCTTTCCCCAGTAAATTGAGTAAAATCAAAGAAGCATTAAATTAAAGGTTCAACAGTTGAGTTGTGAATACAATTTAAGTCTATTAATTTGAGTCTTCTACACCTATAACTCTGCTATTAATTACACTTTTTATTATAATTTTTTTTAATCTTATGTCATTCTTTCCTTCCGTCCTTCATCCTTATTTTATTTTATTTTACTTGGAATAACATGCACTGATAATTCCATGCACAATAATACCAGGAATGTGTGTAATTTCTACTAATGCACATATATTGCTTCTATTTTGTTTTCTCTCCCAAAACAAATGATTTGTGCATTTGCACAGATATTGACATCTTCATTGAGTCAACCATGTGGAAACAGATAATTATCAATCAAATGATGCTGAAAATGTTCGCTTGTACCAACAAAGAATGCCCCTTTTTTATACCACAGCGCAATCAACAAAGAAATCCCATCGTGCATTTTCTTTTCTTCAAGGAATAAATGTCACTTTGTCCCCAGCATTTTACTCAATTCAAAGAGCCAAATCATTTGAAGTCTAAACAAGAAACAAACACATAAACCTGCAGGTAATATGATAGCTTGTGGTAATTTGAGTGGAGGCTTTACCTCTGGTCAGTAATAAGTTTGAGGGGGCTCCCGAGGGTAATTAGTTTTGATGAGTTAAATCCTCCATGCTCCCTGGCTGTTTCTCTCCACACCATATTAGTGGTGATCAGGTGCAGGCGCTGGGCAATTACTGCCTTTAATTTCTCTACGAAGAAAGTGAGGTCAGGTAGTGAGAATGAAAGTTCATCTTCTTTTCTTTTTTATTTCTTGCCTACTCACAGACATCGGTCTTCTACTTTTTATTTAAGCCAAACTCCCATTTTATACAAAAATTAGTGTTTCGTTTTTATAATTGACCTATATTAACATGTATCATATTAATGCATTTTGCTTCCCTTTAATGCTTACAATGCGAAGCCATTAAAATGGTGGTTCTTAATCTGTTTTGCTTCTCCCATTGCCTACAGTAATATTCAAATGGCACAGCAACCCTAGATTTTGTATATTAAATGCAGGATTCCAGTTTACATAGATTACATAACTGTATATTTTTAACACATTTATTTACAGGACTTTTCTATTCATGATTTACAGGATAGCATTATTTATTGATTAAATCACTATTTGAATTAGTTCAATGAAGAAAATAGTCATCTTGAGGCCCCCTTACTTATGCCTCATAGTGGGCCACGGACCTTTGAATGAGAACCACTGCATTTAAAGTAATAATTACCGATGCGTCATATACTTGTACATTAATTTGTAATTTCACAAAAAAAACCTTTGAAATCGAACAACAATTGGTTGAAACCCTGTAGCGTTGTCACACACCGGTCCTTCATTAAGCCTTTTTTTTATAAATAAAGGTAGATCTCTAAAATTGGTCATTGTTTTAGAACATATCAGCCGCACAGAGTATTTGATGTTGTAGCTGATGTATGAAGAAGTGTAGAGAGAGAAAAAAAATCCCTGCTCTATATGCGCTCCATGAAACGCCTTGTTCTGAGAGTTTCCTTTGATACGTGAGCTATACTGTTGGGAGTGTTCATTTGTATTCATTTAACATTGATAGTGTTATATAAAAAGTAAAGCGGTGAAATGATGAAAAGTTTCCGCAACACCTAGACAAATCTGGTGTGTTAACATAGTTCGAATTGTAATCTTACATGAATATTTACAAAAAGTTCAATCAGATGGACTCAAGAAGGGCAATTTGGATTCCTTTGAAATTTTAAGAGCTTCTCACTGTAATAAAGCTTCACAGCCTCTTGCAAAACGAAAAATGAACTGAGCGTTGAAGAAGTGGCAAATTTTATTCACAGAGGACATGCCGTCTGGCCTCTAATGGCGCTGCGTGATTGGGGTGGTATTTAACATTCTTCTCAAAATAATGTTTAATTACGGGATGGGTATTACTTTCCGCTCCTCAATCATGTAGATGTGAAAACAATTGTTGTTTTCCTCTAGCTGCTTTGAGTTGCTGTGGGTGAGATGACTCGTGAAAGGAGCGGTCGCTCGTCTAGAAAAGTGATTTGTTCACCGCAATGCGTGCCCTCGTTAATTCCATTACCTTAATGACAGCCTCTCAGTGCAAATCTCATCCATTCTCAATTTTCTGCCTCTTCTTTGGGGTTAGACGGAACACTTTTCTAATGCAAATGCAGACATTAGTGATAAATCCCATCTTTCAATGGTCTAGTGGTTTCGTGATACCGACTAGATGTACTCTCCTGCCCGGAATCATGTTTCATTTCTCCCTAGGCCCAAAGAAAAATGAATCAAACTCAGGTAATGCATTTCCACTTTGTGTCTCCGGGCCTTAAATAGTATTTAGTTTGACCCCACCTCATCAACCCTCGTCAGTCGGAGGCACTCGCTTTTCTTAAACTCACACACTGCGGTCTGGTTTACTAGTGCAGACTAAATGACGAAAAGGACACTACGGCCTGTAGCTGCCATGAATCTGCCTTGAATTCTTTAAGAGCTGTGACATCTATGCCACGTTTGTGCGTGATTTATAGTGTGCTGGCTAATATATGTACTTGTCCCACATTATACACAGCCTGAGATGTTCACTTTGTTTTCACTCATGCTTTGCTATCTGTAATGAATGTGACAACTAGCTTTATGGGGTGAGTTATGTGAGTCACAACATTGCAAATCAGAGGCTTGTTATTCCTCACACACACACAGTGAGAGAGGTCAGCCCGCACCATTTTAAAATTGTAAATGTTTAAAAATATATTTTTTTCCCAGGCGGAGGTGGTGGACGTTCAGTATGGGAGCCCAGAGGATTTGAGACGAGTCCAAGCCAGTGCAAATGTGACCAATAAAATAGCACTGTTGAAACTTGGACAATCACCTTTGCTGTACAAGGTATGTTGTTACATTAATGTTGATCACTGAACTGTTAAGGACAAAGAAATTAACTTAAAATGATTAATACAATCAGAATTGTAAGTGGATGCATTTAAGCCCTTCAAATAGATGCTAGTCACTCGTGATTGACTAAAATAGATTGACTTAGTCTCATTAGACCAACAAATAACCGTGATTATTAAACTTGCATTTAATCATGACAAGAAATTTAAGCGAGTTATTTCATTTAATGAAATCACTGGCAGCTGTTTGGGAAATCATTATATGTGATTACTGCACAACAATTATGGCTATAAATAATTACAGCTCAAGTCATATCGTTTACCATTATTTAACAGTGTAAACCATCTCTGAAAACCTTGACTAAGATAATTACTTCAAACTCGGGTCTTTGTGTCATTAGAGTAATATTTTCATTAGAGAAATATGATCATTGTAATTGGTATTTATTAGTGGGTAAAGCACAGGTGATATATTATAATTTGGTGACTTGAGGAAAGACACCTGTTGACTTTGTTGTTCATAGTATCTCTATAGAATGTTTGAATCATTTTTCAAACCTAGTACATGATTACTGTGCATTCGAGCAGGGGTTCTCAAAGTAGGGTTTGTAAATGTGACTTGTTCTCAGATCTCATTCATTTTCATACTGTGTTGATTATACATGCAAGGACAAATGTGGTTTGTGTACAGTTTCATTTCCCTGCTTTCATGTGCTTATTTGGTGTTGAGTGCACACACACACACACACACACACACACACACACACACACACACACACACACACACACCACACACTGTTGCACGTTGTGCAAACACATTGTTGCATATTGTATGTGCCAGAATTTAACACAAGTTTGAGTGAAAACAGATTTTAATTTCATCCTATTTTAGAAAAATCAATTAAATTACTTGGAACACATTGCACAGATGAGCTAGATTATGGTAGTTAATGTGCTTTTTGGAGCTTCAGTTGTTCCAATCACCATCTTCTCATCCCTCATCCTTGTGTTTCTTGGTTAATAAAGTCATATGGGTTTGGACTGCCATGAGGGTGAGTAAATTACAAGAATTTCACTTTGTGCAAACACTTATTTTCATATTGCTCCTGCAAAGCAGTATCACTTTTTATGTATTTATTTATTTTGGAATATTTTATTCAATGAAGAGTGTATCTTTTTGATTATTCAGCTAAAAATAGTAAAAACTATAACAACATGCTCAGGGTGCTCACCCTGCGGTCTGTGTGGGTCCTAACGCCCCAGTATAGTGACGGGGACACTATACTGTAAAAAAGCACGTCTTTCGGATGAGACGTTAAACCGAGGTCCTGACTCTCTGTTGTCATAAAAAATCCCATGGCACTTCTCGTAAAGAGTAGGGTGTAACCCCGGTGTCCTGGCCAAGATCCCACCACTGGCCCTTGTCAATCATGGCCTCCTAATAATCCCCATCCACTTGATTGGCTCTATGACTCTCTCTCCTCTCCACCTGTAGCTGGTGTGTGGTGAGCGCACTGGCGCCGTTGTCCTGTGGCAGCCGTTGCATAATCCAAGTGGATGCTGCACACTGGTGGTGTTTGAGGAGAGACCCACCCACGTGATTGTAAAGCGCTTTGGGTGTACAACATTACACAATAAAGCGCTATATAAATGCATCAATCATTCAACATATGCAGTTTTTATAGATTTTTTTTTATTCAGTAAAAGTTTTTATTTTAATTTTAATTTTATTTATTTATTGAGGAAAATGTACTCAGGCCATGCAATACGAAGATGAGTTTGTTTGTTCATCAGAAAAGATTTTGAGAAGTTTAGTAGGGTACAACGGGGCTAAAGGCGCCCCGGGGTAATTGATATTATCTTCATCTAAACAACTAGACGGCACAAAAACGTGGCGTAGCACTTAGCAAAATATTCACTTTTCAACATGCATGTGTTTATTTGTCTTATCTTTGACGCAATCACGTGCAGTAGTGCAAAGTTGATTCTGTGCTTACTAGATCTAATATAATTATTATTATTATTTTTATGTTGTAGATTTAAGTAGCAAATGAGAATCGCTAAAATGAATGCATATATTTTAAGACATGGGTCTTCTTAACAATTTTCAGTTTTGCTTAAGATAATTAAAGCAACAGTTTTTAAATAACGAAAAAATATGTAAAAGTATGGAATTTGGGGTAAAAAGCGCGCCCCTGCTTTTGGGGCTAAAAGGCACAGTAATTAACATGATAATTAATAGATGGCTGACTTTTACATTTGTTGACATGACATGGTTAGATTCAGATGGTAAATATCATATATTATGTTGTTATAAATGTCATATATATATTATGTATTTGTCCATAATATAGATAATTGCCATGTTTAGAATGAAACCATGTTTAAAAACATGATAATAATAATGAAATATAATAAAATATCATCTGCTGTTACTACTGTAAATATATAAAAAAATACTATTGGATCTCCTTCAATACTTTCAGATTCTTTACTTATTAAAATTATTTTGTTTATGTATTTTACAATATATTTTGTATATATGAACATATTTTAATGACAGTGTATTTATTGAACAAAAATATTTTTATTTTTTATTTTTCAAATTAAGCAGAAAACAGTACAAACTTTGCTAAAGTGATTGTTTTGAACAAGTATTAACTTAGACATTATTAAACAAAACATTATTTTATATGAAGTGTTTGTATCAATCTCGTGTGTGGGGTAAAAGCCAATACATACATTTATACGATTTTTAAACAAAATAAACAACTTGAATTATTTATTTTCACACAAAATTAATGTTCAACACAACGTATATATATTTTTTCTGCAATTATACATTTTACGCGCAGTGAATAGCACATTTTTTTCTCAAGTTAGCGCTTGTACAATTTGCTTTCTCCTGTGGAAAAAGTCTTATCTGAATCAGGAGAGAAATATGCACATTATGCACAATATTTGGAATCTCATTATGATGCAACCATTCACTGCAGGGGATCCGTTGGTGAGCAAGACTTTTTCTGAATCTGTTGTGATGAAGTAACAAATTAATCTACATATCGGATGGCCTTATAGCCTTTCAGCTAAATTAATAAATGTAAATTATGACAGTTAGATTATTGGAGAGAGGCTACTTTCATAGGGTAGCACCACCCAAAAAAAAAACATACCTCAGTATTAGAGAGGTCACATGTGCCTTCTGATAACATCTTTAACATGCATTTATTCCTTTTAACATGGATGTTAATGGATGTATTTTTACTAAATGCTAAAAAAAATCATTAAATAAAGCTGGATGGGTTATAATGTAGAAGCATGTTTTCATATTTCATAAGAAGTTATATTTCATATTTCAATTGGATTTCATAGTTCAGCTATTCTGTAGCTTTGTGATTAATTCACAGTAAGATCTGGGACAGTGTCTTCACATTGCTTCTGTACTCAATGTCACTCACAAATGTGCCTTCCATCAAGGATGCACAAATAAGAACATTAAGAAGCTGAAATCAGATAAAAGCCTTTTGATATTACATCAGTAATTTCCTGTTGACTTCTGTGAGTGCAGAAATGCAATACTTGTCAAGTGTCCATGACTGGGTCATCAGAAAAGTTCTAGCGTATCTCCTACAAACCATGTAATTAAACAACAAAATTCATGAAAGAGTTCCTGAAAAGAAACAGAAATGATGTAGTGCAAGGCTGTAGCAAAGAGGACTTTTCATTTGTTTAGAACCTTTTAAATCATTTGTCCGTTGAACACAAAAGAAAACTTTTCTTCTTTCTCTCCAATAATACTCGTTGAGTTTTGACAGGAAGTGTCTCTGAGTTTGCACATGTGCATTTCATCAGCATAGATTCCATTGTTATGACTGCATGATCACTAGACTCTTGATTGGAATTCTAGCCCTGTACCAGGCACTCAGTGTCATTTGTTTGAGAAGAGTTATTGATTTTCTTTAAAGCGAGTGCTTATGCTCAGTCTGCGAGGATCAAGCGTTTTGACTGCTCCTCCTCAGACAATTAGCCCAGAGAGTGATGGCACTTTTGATCCGAGACCTTAATCTACCATCTCTGTCGCCATGCACACTCCTGTGCTGGCACGCCTCGCTCTCACACAGTCCAAATGAAGACAATAAAACAAATATGAACAGTTTTGGTAGAAACACTTTTATTGGATTTTTAAAAGGTTTATGGTCTTTTGCTGTGTCTCCATTCACAGTAAAACAAGAATTATGGCTCTTGATGTTATGCTTGGCAGCATGCAACATTCATAACAAACAGCATAGTATAACAATATTTCAGGTAACTCCAAAAGCCTTTTAATATTCAATTCAAGCCTTAACGATAGAATATAGTCTCAAAATCATAGGCTGTTATCTTTGGAAGATAGTGTATGTGTGTCATTAACGTAATATAATGAACAAGGGTTCACGTAGCAGAGAACAGTTTTTTCCAAAGTGGCTGTCTCGGTTCGGATGGCGTCATTCTATTTGCTTTTCTGTTTTTCTTACTTTCCCCAGCAGATTTCCCTAGGGTGCACGGCAGTTCCTGTCCTCCCCTGAAGGTGCTGAAATGGAAAATATTTTAGGAGTATACACATTTACTGTATTTTTGTAAATGTCTCCCCTGAGTAAATCAACAGATATGAACAGAATGTCTTTTTTTGAAATAACGATAATGTCACCCTCAAAATTAGCTCTTGAAGGAAGGCTGGAAAGTACATTTAGATATATGTAGGACAAGCACTTTTCTGGCACACCAAAATGCGGGTTTTTGAGTGAATGAAAAATCCCAAATAGGCCAACAGCTTTAAACAATACATTTTCAGTGAATACAATGCAACAAAAAACTATATATATGCTGTATATATATATATGTGTGTGTGTGTGTGTGTGTATGTATGTATGTATATATATATATATATATATATATATATATATAGTATAAAAGTATAAAAATAAAACTTTCATGCTTAGAAAATTGTAGTAGCTTTTAAACTTTTAGTTCTTTAAAAGTTAGAAAAATCCCATTCGTTATTTTTAATATCTCTAAGAATTAGTTTGGGTTGAAGTAATTAGTGATTGATTTTTAATAAAAAATTTGTGAAGAGCAAAAATGGAACAAATGAACATGAGCAGATTTAATTTCTGTGCATTTAATAACGGCACTCCTACAAAAGTAATTAAAAAATTAGTAGCAGGAAGATTATTGGCTAAGCGATGCATGTCCTCTCATCCTCTATGAGGCAGCGTGTGTATTGGAGACTGTAAGTAAATGTCAAGTGCTGTGTGTTTAGTTGTGCTCCTTTGTATTCCCGTGAAGGACAAGTTGCTGGCTCTTGTTGGCATTTAGCAAGAGGCATGATCCACAGTGGCAACATCGGCTGACGCTCCCAAGCAACCGAAATACCTACAAGGTGTTGATTGCTATCTGTGAACAACTCCCGTATTGAAAAGAAAAAGATTTCCAAGGCTATTACAAGCCTGTTTATCTTTATCGTGCATGGGGAGCGGCTTCTGGCTGGCTTCTCATATGGATGTCAGGTGCTAGGGAGTTTCATTTGCACAACACCCAGTGGTGCATCTGCCTTCACACCAAATGTGCCCGTCTGTTTGACACACAGTCTAACTGCTGACACGGCTGGCACTATCAGCATAAATGATGTGCTGCTGTGCATATGGTATACGCTGCCATTAGCGGTCTCAGCAAGATTGTCGACTAGATGTTCAAGGCAAACAGGGACCTTTGAACAGTGACTCAGATGATATAAATGTCTACTGCCATGTAAGGCGGCAGCATCCTTATTCTTTACCCCTGGAGAAGTGAGTGTGTATTTCAAATTCAGTCAAGTTGGGAATTATTTGCTCTGCTTTGAGATCATTGATTTTTATGTGGGTGTTTCTTCAGCTATGGGCACATTTGGCCCTCTGGACTTTTAGAAAATAAACTGTTTTTAGACACACTTTTCACTCTTGCATGTTTATTTCGTTTGTCTGCTAACAGTGGATACACAAGCATCACGGAAATAAAGAAAGAAATAAAGAAAAAATATGTCTAAGACCTAGTACACTGAAATATATAGTTATATATTGTGGTTTTTGTAACTATATAAAAGAGACATTTGTTTTCCTCCATCCATAACAAGTTAAGTTGCGGTGATAGATACTGTGGTTTGGCTAATTTGGCAGAGCTGTTGGAAGCTCTCGTGAGAAGAGCTGCCCAGCGTTCCCAGCTGTTATGCTGTATGCTGTTATGCTGTAAAGTCCATTGGAGGTGAGCAAAGTGAGAACCCGAGTGCATCTTTATTTACAATGAAAACATAAAACATAATCCAAACAGGCTTGGCTTGACTTGACAATGGCTTGTCTGACTTGAAACAGACTTGACTTGGCAAGGACAGACTTGACTTGAAACAGACTTGGCATGAACAGACTTGACTTGAAATAGACTTGACTTGGCATAAACAAAATCAAGAACTCACCAACAGGTTACAGGAACAACACTCGACAAGAGACAATGTGCTTGTTTGAGATGAACTATGCTAGCCTGCCACCGGCTGGCGAGAGTAGCCGCTTGCAGTCGGGGCGTAATTAAAAGCGGAGACGTCAAGTCGGACACTTTCTGCTCCCGGTAGTGATGCTCGCACAGTGTTTCCATACTCTTATCCCAGATAAAGTGAATTAAATGCAATATTTGTCAAATACAAGACGTTTTTATGAGCTACAGAAACAATTTTTATATACAGCTTACAGCTTTTCTCAATTGCTTTGGCACATTTTTCGAAACAGTCTTAACATTCTCTAACCTGTGAGTGCAAATGTCACAACTGTTTGCTGAAACTTCGGAACTTTATTGCATGTCTGCAAAATGTAGTTACTCACCCAAAACATTTCATTAATGCTTCAAAACCTAGTTATCATGTCAGTAATTTGGCCAAGGCCACCAAAATATAAAGTATTTTTGTCATCGTGTGAGCCACACTGGTCAAAAAGTTTTTTCACCATAACAGTCAACCATGGAAATTAAGGTTTTATAAAAAAAATCTGAGTCAATAGTACATAGAAAAAAACGTATATGAACATTTGTATTTATACAGTACATTTATTTTTGTAAGAATGTATTACATGTAAAGTGAAATCTTGCTTGTCCAATTACTGTACATTTCATATTTATTGTGGTACCACAAATACACTAAAAATACAAAATAACTACAAAATAACATCCATGAAAAAAATTATTCTTGGTGGACATCCTGTCGCTCTTGTTGGTCAGGCCAAAGATTTTCATCAACATCACATCTGATGTTTTCCATTGCCATGCACCAGGGAAACATTATCCTTGAATGCCACACCTATCCCCTGCAATGATCAGCTGTGATGTCCTCACATGCAGCATTCATGGCATCCAACAGAGACATCTGATCTTGTGGTCTATGATCTACATATATATGCCCCCAAACTTGATTGGTTAAATGGTTGAATGGTTGATTCAAATTGTATTGCAATTAGAGGTAATTTGCCAATTTAGCAGACATTACAAACAATGTCAATGTCAGATATTTATGGAATATACATGCGTGTACACCAATTTTTGATAATTAAATGTGATGGCTTACACGATTAAAAATTATTGAGAAGTTGTGAAGAGTTTGACAGTTTAAGTGAGAATCGACTCATCAGTTGTGAGTAACATGCAGACAATTGTACTTACTGTTTGCACACATGTGCCAAAGCATTTGCAATATGCTCAAATCAATAAGAAATTCCTGATGTGAACAAGAAGCTAATTGTTCAGAAATCTGAACTTATTGTTTCAGAAAAAAAATGAAAAACTGTAATACTGCGCCATTTCTTCATGAATAAGTTCAACATACTATTTACAGTTTTTCTCGGTCGCTTTGGTGCATTTCTCGAATCATCCTTAATATTTGCACAAAGGAATTTGCATTTCTTAAAACAATTTGTACAAACAGCACCACCCAATAGATTACCAGCAAAAGCCTGTAACTTACTCCAAATCTTTAGTTCATCTCTCAAAAGTAAGCATTTATGACAATGAACATATCAGTCTCATCAGAATGAAAAGTCCTTGTGTCATTGTTCACAAACAAGATAGTCAAAATGTTTAGATCATGTTGTCAATATAACACTGCACTGTTTCCTGCTTTAAATTACTACTACAGTTTGGATCACAGTTACTGTACTGAAATGCAGAAGGCTGCACTTCTTATGTATGCCATATATCCTTTCAAAAGTACAAATTTACACATTACTGTAAGTGGGATATTGATTGAAAGAGACTGTTTCAAAATGTTTGAATTATTGAGGATATGGTCAATCTCCCAATATTTAGCTAATCCCTTCAGTCATTGTAAGCCATGATTGATAACATGGTCCACAATAGTGGCCCTTATTTCATCTGATATGCGCCTCTGTCCTTGGCCTCTTCTGCCTCTTCCTCTGTTTTGCCTCTGTACCCTTCCACCATGCATCCTAATCCTCTCCTCTACCCCGATCGTTTCCAGTATATAAAAAGTGTTTCTGTTGCTCATGAAAACATTTCTGAAACGTCCGTGCATTTGACAAATGCATGTTATTCATATATTCTGTGATAAGAGTATCCAAACACCGCAAGAGCATCACTACCGGGAGCAGAAAGAGTCCTACTTCACTTCTCCGCTTTCAATTCCGCCCCCAACTGCAAGCGGCTATTCTTGACGATAGGTCTGTGCAGTAAGGCTGTGCAATTAATCGAATTCGATTAACATGTGCATCTCGGCAGTAAAGCCGGTTCCGTGATTGGCGGTAAATTGCCATCACCTGTTTCAGATGGAGCGGCAGTTAATACCCGTAGTTCACTGACAAGCTACGCAATATTGCGTTCATAATCGAAGGCGATTCGTTTGCGATTATAAAGGTGATATGTCCTAGCTTGTCAGTGAACTACGGCTCTGTGTATTAACTGCGCTCCATCTGAAAACAGGTGATGGCGATTTACCGCCAATCACGGAACCGGCTTTACTGTCGAGAATCGATGCGCATGCTAATCGAATTCGATTAATTGCACAGCCCTACTGTGTGGCTCTGCATGAAGTCGAACACACCTAACATGACACACAGACAAGAGTAACACATGACATGATCACATGAGGGGCAAGGAACACATGACAGGAACATGAAACAAGGCAAATTATCAAAATAAAAGCCCAGAAAACCTTAACAAGAAACTAAACCCAAACGCCACGTTACATATGCCAAACACACGCAGATACTCACACAGACTGTCTTTATGTCGGTCTAAAAACTTGTTGTAGCTTTGATCCAATAAATGGTTAGCATAAGAGACTACTTAAAACTTACTGACCTCAAACTTTTGAACAGTAGTATATCTTGTATTTAGAGTTCATCTCTGTAATCTCTTCACAGCTCTCTCTCCTGGCAGAGGTGGGGTTTGGTGGCTGTCTTCTCTATGTGGATCCATGTGATGCCTCATTTGGGAATAAGACATTTGGGGTAACCCTGAACCCAGGTGGGAACCCGTTATTTCGAGAAGACGCCAGTAATGGTAAGTATCTGCGCTTACACCAGGGCACTGTAGCCTTCTTAAGATTGTATTAACATTTTATACTCTCATCAAAAACTCCCTATATTGAGAAAATAAAAATAAAATAAGTCAATAAATAAAAAGAGTTGCTGCAATGACTTGATGAACATAAATGTGATTTATAGTTATTATAAAACAAACAAACATATATTTAGGTCTCAGGTGGTTTGGCTTTACTTTCAAGGCAAATGCTTGCAATTATGCTGATAATTTTCACAATACAAAATAAGTCACATTAGGCAACAGTGAGTGAGCGGAAGATAATTACTGCTTTTGGACATCTATGATGCCTGTGCACCTCTTCGCTAATAAAACATGTTCCGTTATTTTTAAGGATGAAAGAAAATGACATAACTTGCATTATGAAATCTAGACCAACTTAAAGTATATGCATATTAAAATAAAAAAGGATCCACTAATGGCAGTATACCATCGTGTAAGTCTAAAACCAATATTGTGCGCTATGCATGGTGCTGAAAGTCAGCTATGTTTGTACAGCTGTACGTGGTGCTAAAATTAAATGACTTACAGTTTAAAGAAGTTATGCTGGCTGTATTTAAATATCTACTGTAAGCATCATGCAATTATAAAACTTACAGTGTATGCTGTCCATGGTGCCGAGATTCAGCTGTATGTGTGCTGCTGTCTATGGTTCTGTAATCAAATGTCCTACAGCATGGGATTTTTAAACTTGTCCTGAAGGTCCCCCAGCCCAGCCCAGCACTGCACAAGGACATCTCAATTTGAAGGATCCTTTGAAGGCAGTCTTCGGTTTTGCATCCTTCATTCTGCCTGTTTTGATGAATGCATAAGATGTGTCTTTCACCTCATTTTATCATCCATAGTCCTTTTCAGACTTTCTAATTCTCAAAAAAGAATTATTCAACATTCAATTTTGTTATTAAAAGCAAGACAAAAAAATATTTTGAAGATGATGGCATTATGTTTTATTTTGTTTTGTTGTAAATTAATAATGTAATGCTAAATTTTGCATAATGTAAACCCCTGGGAGATCACAGACAGTTGCCATTGCCTCTACTACATTATAAATATAAAATATTAGTTAAATTAGAATTTGAATAGTATTTTTTTACCATGACTGTATCCATGAGCACTTACTATAACTAGACCATCTCATTGTAGCTTTCAATGCTGAGCGGGACTCTACAAATTCTGTAAAAAATAGGGTACAGTACTGTATTAATATAAAAGGAATTTTCCATATACATTTTTTGCAGGTGTTTTTCTTGTATTTTGAATTTTGTACTTCATTGCATTGTGCTTTAGGGTTAAATGAAATGTCTGAAAAATTACTGGATAATGTCCTGGTAAAATATTACTAGTATATTTTCCTTTTTTTATTTTGTGTTACTATTCTTAATATTTTCAACAGTGTAGCCTTGAAGCCTCAGAAGGACTGGACTAGGAAGGATGAGCCTTCAGTTTGAGAAGCACCCTATGTTTCCCTAAAACCCTGTCCTACTGTGTTGTACTGTATTTAAGCATCTACTGATGACTATAGATAGCATCATGTAAATCTGTAGCATGTATTTTTTGTTGTCCATGGTGCTGAAAGTCAGCCGTGTATGTGCAGCAGTGCCGCTGTCCGTGGTGCTGAAAGTCAGCCGTGTATGTGCAGCATATTGTCCGTGGTGCTGAAACCAAAACTACTGTATTTAAGAGTGCTGCCCATGACAGAAGACCTCAGCACAGCCCTGGCTGACCCTGGCTCTCTGCAGTGCAGGATCACTGGGACGTGTCATTACTGGAGTGATAGTGTGGGGCTTACAGCAGCCCGTGGAGTCAGGGCACGATGGGGCCTGCAAACAGATGTCTTAGCAGATGTTTTATGACTGTTTTCTCTTCAGCAAAGCCCTTTGTCAGAGCGCTCGGCAGGAAATGAGTGCATGGTGAAGTTGCCGAATTCTCTATGGTGGTTCAGAGGAGCATGAATTATTTAGCAGGACTATTGTCCTAGCGACTGTTTTGTTTGACAATGAGATAATATATGCAATGTGCTCTAGTGAACCCACACACAGAATACCAGAGGTCAGACTCTAGTTATTTTTATACTGTCTTTATGATCCATGATATAAGATGACATGAACAAGAATTGTGTGTGCTTATTATATGACATGTTGTAGATGTGAATCTATGACATTGTTTAATCAAAAACAAGGATTTCAAAATCAAAGAGGGGTGTGCTATTGATTTAGATGTTGACACATTTTTTGTTCTGAAATATTTTTTTCTTGCTTTTTCCAATATAAATCAATTTTGAAAAGTGGTCATTCAAACCCCCCACTGGTAAACATGCATCGGTCAGACCTAATTGATGAAAAGTGTGGTGGAAACTTTGTTTGTGAGAGCTCCTCTATGCTTTGTTTTTGTTTATTTATCAGCTTTACAGTAATTGTTGTGTTGTTTGCATTTTAATTTAAATATCCATGTTGTACTGACATACTACCTACTGAGACAGATTAAGTTAAATCTAAGCAGACATCTTTGATAACACATGCTTGCTTATTCTCCCTGCTAGATAGTATTTTTTAGCCCCGTTTAAAATAATATATACTTTGGAATGATTGAGATGCATCTGCACAAATTAGCAAGTCAGACGTTTTGATTGATAGACACTTGCTTGATAGTTTTGCTTGTTGATTTATCACAAATGCACTTTTTCATTTCTCACTTCTGTTCTGATCCATTTATATAATGTTAAAGGAATGTTCTGAGTTTAGTATAACTTAAGCTCATTGCACAGTGTTTGTAATATGCTGCAAATGCTGTACTACAGAAGTCTACATTAGGTTACAATGAGGCACTTAGAATAGAATTGAACAGGGCTGGCCAATCATCAAACCATAAAATACTCACTGTTTGAATTATATAGCCACAATACATAAACAATGTGTGTTAACATGATTTTAGTGTTAAAAATTGTTGACCTTTTAAAGTTTTGTGCAGTTTTACAAATTTCAGAAAACCTTTAGAATGAATGTAAAAATTATGATTTTTACACAGATTTTCAGTTCAAATAATACAAGTTTTAATTTTTTGTTGAAAAACCTAAACTTTACATCAGTGTTGTTATTGTTAACAAAAACTATTACAATGTGTTTTGTTCATTTATATAAAGCAGAAATAATATATAAATATTCAATGAAAAACTTGAACATAAACACAGACTATTATTATTATTTATCATTTAAATAAAGCAGACATTACAGATATAAAAAGATTAGTACTTTATTAGTTAGTTATTAGTTATAATTAGTGCTATATTTATTTATTTATTAGAATTAGTATTTTAAGAGTACATATTAGTACTTTAAAAGGGTTCCGAGTGACATTTTCTTTTTTTTCTTTTCTGAGAGTGTATAGCCTACTAGCATCGATGAATTGTTGTGATGGCCTTGGTCACAGCATACAGTCTGACAAACAACAATCGAGATGTAAAAAAAAACGGACGTGCACCTGCCTTTAGACATTCCAGGATCTTGTTTGCTTATGATTTGTGAATGAAACAAAACAAATAACATGATGCATTTAAGGCTCACATGGAAACATTTGTCTCTAATACCAACAGAGAAGGCCAAGCGCATTGATTCAATCGGAGGAAATGCTTTGTGTGCCTGAAATGTGGCCTCTGGAGAACAAGTGTTGTGCGGTTTTATCGAGCCATGACTTTATCTTATTTATTTTGTTTATTTGGGATATATTCTCCCATCCTCCTGGTTGGGAAATGAGTCAATAAGGTGCTGGAGGACATAAATAGATCACTGGCATAAAAAACATCACTTTCTTTATTAGCTTTCTGCTCTGCTGGCTCGTTGCTATTTCTTTTTTGATTACATAATTTTGTTAACCTTTAAAGCCAGGCACACATCTGAGGAAGAGATATGTGAAATATGTGGGGAACTTCAAACTATTTTTACATGTTAATTTCAAGGTGCTGACAGGTGGTTTTTATTCACATGGAACGAATCGTGTCCCCTGGGTTATTTAGAAACCTTGTTGAAGTGAAAAGAAGCCTTTGAATAGAAATGTAGTCATTTGCATATTTATTTAAATACGCTGCAGCTATGGGACACATGTAGGAGTCTTTAATGAACAAATGCTTACCACTGCTGTTAGGAAGAGAAACGTCCTCTGTGCAATGTCAGTCAAAACCATCACAGTGTGTCCCATCTCTCCCCTTGGTCTGACTTCTCCTGTGGGTATCTCTGTTTTACGCCCTCTTTCTTTCTCTTTTTATGTTTTCATTTCCCACTGCTTTTGTTCATGCAGGAATCACACTAAGAGTAAAAAAAAAAAGAAATAGATAGATGTAAACAATGAACACTGTCCTACACGGAGAGAAACCAACAAGGTTACTTGGTGAGACAGCATAACTCCCCAAAATAGTTTTCTATTTGTTGTCTGCCTGAATCAATCAGTGTTTTGAACCAGTAGGATTAAGTGAATGATTCAATGATTGACTCATAAAGACAGTCACTTGTCACTAGTTACTGGTGTAATAATGCAGTCAGAAAGATTCACTAAACATCCTCACAACTCATGCACAGAAGGACTGAGTAGAGAATATTGCAAATTAGAGCCAGAGCAATTTATTATTGTCTTTTTAAATTACACTAAAATTTGGTGACAGTAATATTTTATTTAAAGAAATATGTATTTATTTTTTCTTCGTTTTTTAACTTTCTATTCATCAGAGAATCCTTAAAAAATAACAATTCAGCTTTTCCATTAAATAAATAAATCACTACTTAAAATGTATTAGGAAATATAAATAATTTAATTTTAATAATATTTCATAATACTACAGTTTTAGTATTTCATAATATTACCTTTTTAATGAATTCAGCCATAGAGCATAAAAGGCTTCTTTGAAAAAAATCCTACAGACATTAAAAGTAAACAAAGTTTTACTTACCAGAACACATTTAATCACATTCCCATCTGATTTATACTCTACATAATAGCTCAAGATTAAAAAGCTCCTTCTTAATGAATGCTTTTACAAGCAGATCAGTTTGCAAACCTGAACAATCATAAAGGTGTGTACATTCAAAAGTGTCAGAGCTGAGTTTGTCTCATAAAACATATTTTGCTGATTAGTTTGAAAGTGTTGCTATTTGTTGACATAATTAGATTTTTATTCACTAAAGTTACCGCTAGCAACTTCATGTTACAGTTGTTTCCATCCATTATTTTGCTCTTATTGGGTCCCTTTTTCCCCAGAAAAGACACAGAGCATCACAGCAGAATGAGAATAAAGTGCTGCAACGTATGATTACATTTGAATATCTTTTATTTATCGTAATTATACTTCAAACGGTGGTTCGTTTGCTTGATGAGTAGCTTGATTACTTGAGCTCTAGGCGCTTTTTAAGGCAGCGTTCATTAAAGGAATGCATTTACTGCAGTTACGCCCTTTCCCGCATCCCAGAGTTGATCCTCATGTGTTCTCTTTACTTTCTGCCCTTAAACCAATGAGCATTTGGAATGCACTCAGGCTGAAAATGTTCTACCATCGCTATCATTTGATTGGTATTCCAGCTAATAGACATGCAAATAAAACAGAGGGTGCATTGCACTCCAGACAGAAATGTGGCACTTGGTCAATAACATTATGGAAATGTTGCTTCTACTTCTTCAGCTCTTTGTATGAGAGCGATAGTGCCTTTGCCAAAGTGCATAAGGGCCTTAAGTTGAGGAAATTACTCTGCCGGCTACATTTTCTCAGTAGCGACTCTTCTGTCCATTTGGCGTGATTAATATGTCAGTCCTAACCGCGTGTCCCCCATCATCGCTGATGTAATGCATTTTTGAGTCTTTTTATTATATATTTCAAGCGTGAAAGCGGTGAAACTTTCAACGTATCATGAGAAAGAATGTTTTTATAGGATTTCTACTGAAATAAAAGACTGTCGCTCATAGCATTTGGGAACATGAGAATGACATTTTGGAGGTTTAGATGTGTTTATGATGGAGGATGGGCGGGCAGCAGCCTTGCAGGCCATAAGCTCCCTTTCATCTCGTTCAGAAGGTCGGCGCTGCCCCCTGCCTGGGCCGGCTAGGACCATATTATCTCATCTGTAGAGGGTGGGAGGGCTTCTTGGTTTGTCCTGTTCCTCGGACTCCCGCCGTGCCAGAAATGTGGCCCCTGTCAGATGGCTGTAGGTCTGCCTTTTTGCATCAAGAAAGGAACGTGATGAAATCCAAAGAGCTGTGTTTAACACACACCGAGGGCTTTACACAAGGCCAGATGCTGTAGTGCTGCAGATGTGCTGTAGGGTACACAACAAAATATTGTTAATGAGAGCAAAATATCTCTAATGTTCTGTTTGGACTTTGAAAGACCCCTTTTACTAGCTCAAAAACACACTTGCACTGAGTATGAGATTTTTTCATGATTTTTCCTAAACTTTTGAGAACTGGTTATAAACATAATTTAACTTAAAAATGCTACATTACAAATGTTACATTATGTATATATGCGGTCTTGGAGACCCCAGGTATAAAACATGAATAAATGCAATGAATGCTAACATGCTCTGATTCATTTGCATGCAGTATCAGTACATGCCTTCCAGTTGTTTAGTTGAATTAGTTTATGGTATTTTTTGTACATGTGTTTTACAATTCATCAAAATATGTTCATTTTAAAGATGCTTTTATCCAAAGTATGTTACAAATAGGTGTATCACAATCAATCTGTTACAAAATCCAACAATAATGCAGTACATTTTAAAATATAAACTAGATTACACACGCTAGAGCAGTGAAATTAATTCTTTCTTTCTTTCTTTCTTTCGTTCGTTTGTTCACATAGTAAATGCCTTTATTATTGTAAGTGCCTATAGGTTTGGATGAGTTAAGTGTTTGTGGAAGAGATTAGTGGAATACAAAAAAAAGATAAAAAGAGTAGAATTATTTGAAAGTAGAATTATTATTTGTAAACATGCAGCATTTGGGATGGGTTAACATAAAGAACATAAAGCCAGTTTCAACTAACAAAAGGGTTAATATCATTCTTAATGAACCTCTTTGACACACTACTTGATGTCAAACTTTTCAGTGATTTATTAGTATTCAGTGTTTTAACATATTACAAACTAATTACACAGCAGTGTTTGTGACTTATTAATGAGAATTTCAGTTTATCCTAAACTAATACAGATAGCAGCCATTCAAGCTCAACCATTAATATTTCCTTTGTTCTCACAGTTACTAACGTCAAGGAGTTTTTAATTTCTGTGAGCTGACAGTTTTCTTGATGATTAATAAAAATGTTTTGACAGTAAAACATACTGACCTTCCATTACTTATTGAATTTTGTTAAGCGTTCAGACCAATTTATTTTATAATTTAATTATTTTTTTCTATTTGTAGTTGAATTTGATTCTGGAAATATATACATGGTCTGAAAGCTTGAATAACACTGCTTTAGTGTTATAAATAAGTGAGAAAAGCCTCTTGTTTCTCTGCTTTTAGTGTACTGTTGTGTACTGAAAGTCGGAGCAGTATTTATAGAATCACCTAGTCCTAATGTTATTTACTTTTGTCCAGCACTGCTGCTGTCGAGCTGCCTCTCACTCATGAACCTCTGCTGCAGGGCCTGGCCCGTGCCATATATCCTGAGAGACATGGCCACAGTTTAGCCTCTGCAAATAGGGAATAATTTTACCAGACAAGAATTTACAGTTGTGCCTCTCTTCAAGCCTTCTGGCTCTGAATCCATTCCTCTCTTAGCATGCTGAGTGTGAGTTGATTATGGATTTTGCCAGAAGCAGAATTTACACATGCCTCCACCTCACAAATGGACAGTAATGAAGAAGCTGGTACACTCGTTCCAAGCAGGGATGTGTGTGTGTGTTTGTGTGTTTACACGATGCGAAAGATGTATAATGTGTTTTAACAACAGTGGTGTGAGATGTGCCTTCTGCTTTGATGCCATGTGGTCTAAAAACATGATTTCAAATCAAACTGCAACCGTGTTCTTTTTTTTATTTTTTTTTACCAGAATTGATAGAAGTTAGAGTGTATATTCATAAACATGCGCAAGCATTTGGGAAGTTTGCAATGCAATACTATGTGTTATTACTAGTGTACAGTATGTATTAAAACAATTGTGTTATGTTTTATAATATTTGTTATGTTTTATGAATATATACTATTGTCAAAAGCAAGTAATGTGAACATGATTTTAAAAATATTTATATTTTAAATAAATTAAGTTATTTTAAATTGTCTATTCATCAAGGAAGCAGCACAGCTGTTTTCAACAACAATACTACTAATAATAATAATAATAATAATAAGAAGAAGAAATGTTGTCTGAGCAGCAAATCAGCATATTAGAATGATTTCTGAAGTATTATGTGACACTGAAGACTGGAGAAATGGCTGCTAAAAATCGAGCTTTGCCATCACAGGGATAAATATTTATTGTTGATTTTCTGATAGGAAGAAGGTATTTTAAATTGAAAAAAATATTTCACAACTGTTTTCACTGTATTTTGGATATAAATGCAGCCTTGGTGAGAAAGAGATTACTTCAAAAATATAAAAAATGTAATGTATGTTTTAAAATATAAGCAGTAATAGAAATGGAATAGTAAATAAAATATAAAAACAGTAGTTGAAATAATTTCATAACATTAATGTTTTGACCATTTTTGGTCAAATAAATTAATCATTTAACTCCTGTAGCTACTATTTTGTTGATATATCTATTCAAAAGTTATGTAACTTTGCAAGAATGTCGTTTGTGGTCAGACCCTTAAGATGTATTGCTTTATTGATATCATAACTGTGAGGAAAATAAGAGAAATCACAGATGCATGGCTTTTTCTGCTACTTAGGATCAATTTTGTCCTGAGGCAAACTTAACCGAGATCTTAAAAGTTGTATTTCTCTGTAGTCAAGCAGCTAGAAACCATACCCTACTGAGAAAAGGATTTCAAAAGTTGCTTTTCAGTGTACCAAACTTCTGTTGCTTGAAATGAAGTGGAAATGTGTGACATTGAGGGCGTGCAATGATCTGTGCGCTGTGTAAGTCTCCTGCAGGTGAGAACACAAAGAGAGAAGCTATTATTCTGTCATTAAATCCTAATCATCATTAAATGAGAATTTTTCGTCCCTCAGGTCTGCTGATACTCCAGCAACTAATCATAAAAAACATAGTAAAGGTCAGTTATGAAAGTAGTGTCGTTTTAAAAACCCCGGGTGTCACAGTGACGAGCAGGAGCCCTCGTCTGTTTTTTGGCCCACACATCTGTGGTTGTCTGTGAACTGTGGCTGAGTTCTTGTATAATTTTCATCTGCATGGATGCCGTCTGTGAATTTTTCATCTGATATTCTGATGTAGAGCAATGGAGCTACACACATTCACTGAATACTGCCTAATGGATAACAGATGATAGATTGGTTTGGTCACATCTAGAGTGTGATTTTGTAGCAGTGGAAGGATGATCTGAACAAATACATTTTTCTAATAAATGAAACTTGGTTTCAACCACAGAAGGTTTGTGGTTATTTCGAAACATGGCATTATTCCATAACGTATTGTTGTCAGATCGGCCCTTTCCTTTGGGAACGCGACAAGCAGGTCCAGAGAGATTGGAACAATGTCACCTCATAACAGGTTTCTTTCGGTGAAGAATGTTGTGGTATTTGCTGGTTCCAACTTTCTTTATCAGCCGTGGGACTGGACGTCAAGGATTGCCTTGAGTTGCATAAATCCAAACGTCACTCACAAACCCACGCACACGGCAAAAATGCAAACAACATAAGGTTGTCTTCGACACTCAAACTGCTGTCTGTGTGAAATGAAAATGAGCATTGATGAGCCCCGAATCTCCATTAGAGTTAAGGGACCCCATGTAAGACCAAGCATGTTTATGTTAGGGACCATATCATTTCAACAACAAAACATTTTAATTTATTTTATTGTATTTTATTTTTGTAGAGTGGCATAGATTTGGTAATTGATTACAAAAAGATAAATTAAGGACTTGAATGCAGGATTTAAATTCTGGGTCGATTTGTATCTTGTTTCATTTACTCAAATTATTGCCTTTACATGATTGAATTCAGGGCCAATTTGTATCATCAGTGTAAGTGAATTATTTAAATTATTTGTATATAATTATTAATAATTATGTTTTACCCCTCTCTGGTTCAATGAAACATTGAATCTTTTTTGTTGTTATTTGTTCATTTAGCATACACTTTTATCCATACAATATGTGAACCATTAGTTCGTGCTCGTAATACAAAATTTCAGACATTGTTTATAATAGTACAGTTAGAACAGTGAGAGATTAAGGGAAAGTGAAAGCATTGTATTTTTTTTTTTTTTTTTTAAGTAGGATGCAGTTAAGCTCACTGAATAGAATAATTTTCAGCTGCCTCTTGAATATTTGGCATTCCAGATGAGGGTGGGATGATCATTCCAGCAGCTAGGAACAGTGAATGCAAATGTTCTGGAAAGAGATTTTGTGCCTCTGTGTGATGGTACGCTCACTTACCGACCTTAGGCTTGTTCTTTTTTTTCCTCATGTTCTTCATGTTCACTTAAATGCAACATCCTTCACTTTGCTTTGATCATTGTTAGGTCAGAGGCTCTTCTGTTCATTTGTGAATGGTTGTTAAAGGGGAACAGAGACCCCAGCGTTTGACAGAAAAAAGACTGTGTTTGACATGTGACATATGCGATGTTAGTGTGTGAAGCCTATTTACAATACAACTACGGTTTCTCTCGCACTCACTCCTCCTCTTTCTGTTTTTCTCTTTCTCAATGACAGTTTTTGCTATGAGTTGTACTGAGAAGTACTGACTATTCTTAGAATCAGAATAAAGCACAATGACAAGAATCTGAATCTGTACATCGTGTCCCTTTCAGTAGCTCTATTGTACAGATCTATTGAGCTGCCTTGCTGCCCACATATAGGGCACGGATTCAGTGACAGCATCTTCTTTGAAGATCAGGATCATTTCCATTGGTTTTAAAAAGTAATTATTCAATGTCTTTAACATCATGTTTGACTACAGATTGTTGTATTTGTGCAGCGGTTTTTATAATATATTCATAAGTAGCTCAAGCCACTTTCATTATCATAAAATATCTTTTCATCTTCTCAAAAAGAAAATATACTCAAGACAAAAGCAAAAAGAGGATGTTAATTGATAAGAAGTATCACCATTAATGCATCATTCAGTTTCCAGGAAAGCATCATCCAATGTAATATTGCCCATGATCGCATGCTAGTCTTTTTGAAGTGTTAAGTTTCTGTGGTCGCTGCAAGAAGCTGTTTAGAACAATAAGCACATTTATTGGTTGTGTGACCTCAGGTTTTGCACATGAAAGACTTCAAGGGATGTAAGCAAGTCTGTAAAATCACTTGAACTCAAGAGAGATGAGTGAGTTCTCTGCGTGAAAACTGCTGCCATTGTTCTTATGGAAATGAATGACCTGCTTTTTTGAAAATTCAATTTGCATGTAAATCCGCGTCTCCGTGTCATATCTTAAAGCGAAGAAAAAAATAAGGAGAGATCAATTTAATTTACTTTAAATGACTCAAAAACAAGATAATGGCTGTATTGTAAACAAAATATTGCAGGACTGCACAGTAGATATGTGTGTTTAAACTGTAGCACGTTTAATCTCAAATTATGTCCAATCTGCTATATAATGTTTATTTAAAAAATCTCAATACACAGATTAAACAGACACATAGCAAAATTAGCTTTTCTTGCTATGTTTTCATGTATAGTAAATAAATATGCATGGACTGTGTACTGCACACTGAACTTTTGTCTAGTGTAGTTCCAGTAGTATGTTAATATGATATTTTAAAGTTCTTACTCTTCACCCTTAAGGATGAAAGCAGTCCCTGCTGTTTATCGACATGAGCTTGTCACTCTCACAGATTTGATTTGTAACACATCAGGACTGAATGAGTAAGTTTGTATGTGAACTACTGCAGTGTTTGTAATCTGAACACTGCACATATGGCCCCACCGCAGGCGTGTAATATATATCTCATGAGCATCTCTGTGTGGAGGGAATGAGTCTAAGCCCTGTGGGTAATCGTACTTCAGCAAATAACTCTTCCTGGGAGGCTTGTTTGCTCAAAAAATGGATGTTCTCACAGTTATTTTGGATCTTCTTCAGTTTCTTTTTTTTTTTTGGTATGGAAGTGCTGATGTTTGTACTGTAATTGTACAATTGTGAGTTAGTGTTACCTTGACATCTACTTTCTTCATAATGACATTAGTTAATCTTTGTCTAAATTAATCTTGCTTACCTAAATTAAATCAACATACCGAAATGACACATAAAGTGGACAAAATTTTGTTTGACAATTGCCCATTGACAAATAAATTATCAGTCTATAATTTGAATGGTAGATTTATTTGAACAGTGAGAGACAGAATAACAACAAACGAATCCAGAAAAACGCATTTCAAAAAAAGTTATAAATTGCTTTGCATTTTAATGAGTGAAATAATGATTTGACCCCTTCGCAAAACATGACTTCGTACTTGGAGGCAAAACCCTTGTTGGCAATCACAGAGGTCAGATATTTATTGTTGTTGGCCACCAGGTTTGCACACATCTCAGGAGGGATTTTGTCCCACTCCTCTTTGCAGATCCTCTCCAAGTCATTAATGTTTCGAGGCTGACTTTTGGCAACTCGAACCTTCAGCTCCCTCCACAGATTTTCTGTGGGATTAAGGTCTGGAGACTGGCTAGGCCACTCCAGGACCGTAATGTGCTTCTTCTTGAGCCACTCCTTTGTTGCCTTGGCCGTGTGTTTTGGGTCATTGTCATGCTGGAATTTTTCAATGCCCTGGCCCTGACGGTACATCGTCCCTTTGATGCGTGTTTGTCCTGTCCCTTTAGCAGAAAAACACCCCAAAGCATAATGTTTCCAACTCCATGTTTGACGATGGGGATGGTGTTCTTGGGTCATAGGCAGCAATTCTCCTCCAAATACGGCGAGTTGAATTGATGCCAAAAAGCTGGATTTTGGTCTCATTTGACCACAACACTTTCACCCAGTTCTCCTCTGAATCATTCAGATGTTCATGTAAATCAACTTATAACTTTTTTGAATTGCGATTTTCTGGACTTTTTTGTTTTTACTCTCTCTCACTGTTCAAATAAACCTACCATTAAAATGATAGACCAATTAATTATTTGCCGGTGAGCAAACATACAAAATCAGCAGGGGATCAAATATTTTTATTTTCCCCCACTGTTCACACAGCCTGTTGCATCTGCATGGCATCGGACATGGCGTGTCTAATTGATTTGTGATATGAATCTGTGTACTGCAAGATGGAACTCAGGTGAGCATTTCTGTGTGGAATAAGGGAGCTTACTTTGTGTGATTGAAATGAAGAAGCAACATTGAAAGGTGATGTGAAGTGCAGTACAGCATGTCAAATTGTTGGAAAGACTTTGTGTGTCACTTTGCATGCATATTTTAGAGTTTTATATCATCATTGAAATTATATATAGAACTTTTTTTCTTTTTCTTCAAAGAGCCCTGCATTTTACAGTTGGTGGATGCTGAAATTATATGTTATGCTAATATTAAAGTGAAAATTTACCCTCAGGCCATGGAAGATGAAGATAAGTTTGTTTCTTCTTTGGAGCAGATTTAGAGAAATTTAGCATTACATCACTTGTCCTCCAGTGAACCTGCTGTGAATGGGTGAGAATCAGAGTTATAACAGCTGATAATAAAACTTCATATTATTCCACATGACTCCAGTCCATCAGTTAACATTTTGTGAAGCAAAAAGTTTTGTGTTTGTAAGAAGCAAATCCATCTTTAGGGCATTTTAACTTTGGCCGAAATACCACAAGAATCCATAATCCATAATAATGCTTCCACCAGTTTAAATGCCTATCCCTCTGTTGTCCTCTCACATCAAAACGCATTGATTTGTTAATAACTGTTTAGAACCAGACTGTTTACTTTTGTGCTTGGTCTGGGCATATTTCTCTCCTAATTCAGACGAGACAACTTTTTCACTGGAGAAGCAATATAGTGGCTAGAGGACTTGTTTGAAGTGAAAAAATTATGGATTTATCACAATCACAACGTGGAGTCATGTGGATTATTGTGATGTTTTATCACCTGTTTGGACTCTCATTCTGACGGCACTCATTCACTGCAGAGGATCCATTGGTGAGCAAGTGTTGTAAAGAGTCTTTATCAGCCTTAGGTTAATTCCAAACTAAAATAGAATAATGTATGGAAGAATATACATATAATGAGGCCCTCTGCTAGACAGACTAAAACAAATGGGTGTCACCACCACAAGAAAATGAAAAAGACACACGGCCTCTCATAACTTCTGCATGCAGCCCACATCTGTCCTCTGGAGATGGAGAGGAGATCTTGTGCAAATTTCACTGGCATCATGAATCATTCTTACAGAGAGTCCAACATGTTAGTTGGCATGTGAAGTATTAAACGTTCCTCTCATGCACCCCAGTGGTACGGACTCCTCTCTCCTTTGTGCGGTGCACACACTCTTTCATGAAGAGTTCATGAAGGTCAGGACTACTTTATTTCCAAAGCTGTAATATTTCCAGCTGGAGAACGACCTAATGGGTTTTGAGGGCATCTTGTACTATTAAACTTGTTTGTGTTCATTTTTATCTGTGCTGCAGAACAGGAAAAGATGAAAGCTATTGACCATAACCTTGTTTGTGTTTTATTTATCAAGATGAATGAAAGTACTCTTTTAGGCTGGTAAAAGAAATTTGGAAGCTACATCAATGAGTGCTCTAGACATGTGCCTAAAGTATTACATTTCATAATGTTCTCACTTTATGTCTCTCAAAGCCTCCATTTTATTCAGTTCACTCTGCAGCTGCTATAGGGTTCAGGTGTGTCTGGATTTGCACCGCTATTTGATTTGAATAAAGAAACACTAAACTACATTTTCTGTGATTTTAACAGAGGTGTTTGAGTTGCGCATCATAGAAGACAAGGCTTGAATTTTATTTGTAGGCGAACACCGCTTCATTTTAAGCTTTTTTTTGCGCTATATTCGCCTTCCGGGTTTAAAATCTACAGGATGGATGAGTGGATGATGGATATTTTAAAAAAGATAGGTCGATTTTTTATATTTAATATATTTCATCATATTTATGAACACATTCATTAACATTAAATCACATGTAGAAGGTTAAAGATAATGAGTTGAGATAATCATCTCTCTCTAAACACAGCTTTGACCCCTGTGACCTTTAGGCAGATAATTGCACTTACAGTAGAGTGTTACTTCAAAAGCCCCACTCAAAACCCAATAATCAATTCCTGTATCCCCCTATGACCAAGGAAATAGTAAGCTGATTTCCGAAGGGGCCTTCCTCTGCGTTCATTACCGCATAACTGCTGTAAAATAATTGCGGCCTGTGAATACATTTATCTGTGGAAGGTAATAGAGAGTTGTGTAACAGAAAGGTCTACTGATTGTTATTCGTGGATGACTGTACCCCATCCCAACGGCGCGGAAGGGCTGCTTGGAAAATTGAAGCTCCTAAATAAATTTGCTCCTAAAGCTGGATTAGGCTCACCGTTTCGCCGTTTTAATGAGGCTGAATCAATGAAGCATTTCGTCCATATAAATCCCCATTGGCCTGCTAGAAACCGTTTCTTCAAACTTAAAATCTCCAGGCCTATTAGTTTGCTGCCCGTGAGCTGCAATCAACAGCGAGGAAGGGCTTTGATATGTCCCTGCCTGGCTGTGCAGGTTCCTCTCAGCGCTCCTTTCTCTTTTCTGTCTGATTTACGGCACATTACAAACCTCCTCGCCCGCCTCTTCTTGCTCACCTCACATCACTAAACGCATCTTCGCGTGGCCCCACTGCAGCTATATTTATGCAGCACGTAATGGACTAATGCTGTTCATCTGCCCTCCTTGATGAAGATGTGTGAGAAGACACATCGGAGGTGTTAACCAATAGAAAAGCTCTTTGATTGGGTAATTGGTTTGCTCATGTGTGGTGTTAAGAGCCCCATGACACACTCTAAATGCTCACAAAGTCAGGATCAATGTAAATGGTATGCTGAGGGTGAAATTCTGAGGATGGAATGATGTTATTAGTGTTTTTATTTTGATATAGCTGTGTAAAAGCCTTTCTAAAATAAGAACTACTGTTGTTTTTACTTTGTTTCTTTTCACAGCAGGAAGAGACAGTCGCCATAACCTGACATCATTGCTGGTTCAGCCCATCTCTGCCTCCTTAGCGAAAATGCTGCTCTCTGCCCCCGCCATGGGGCAGGGAAGACCCTGCGTCCCCATGGCCATGCCCTCAGCCTCAGGTAAGCCCTGGGCCAGAAACAACGCCTACTGCACTTATTGTAGCTGTCAACAAACAGCCCTCTTCAGCCTCACTGCTTACAGCCTTCAAATCACTCACGTAACCTGAAGGAGAGAGACTTTCTGGCGTTAGAAATACTTAATAATGACTTTCAATAATATTATCAATAATAACATTCAAATATTAATTCATTATAGTAGGAAGTTAAGTAATGTATTATTATTAGTAGTAGTAGGATGTAATATACATTATTTTATTTTATTTTTATTATATAGCAGATTTTTTTGTATCTATTTTTAGATACTATGTATCTAATTAAATGTGTATAATTAAAAATATTTTTAGTTTTATTAAATATTACATTTTGCATAAATCCTTTCAAAAACAATGGTTCAATATTTCTATTTATTTTACTTTTTACATTTTTCCTGAAGTAGGGTTTTGTCAGGTTCCCATGTTGCCTTTGACATGTTTTATCTTTCATAAATAATTACATTTTTGAATTCACATTTTTGGAAGGTTCCCATTGTGTGTGTGTGTGTGTGTGTGTGTGTGTGTGTGTGTGTGTGTGTGTGTGTGTGTGTGTGTGTGTGTGTGTGTGTGTGTGTGTGTGTGTGTGTGTGTGTGTGTGTGTGTGTGTGTGTGTGTGTGTGTGTGTGTGTGTGTGTGTGTGTGTGTGTGTGTGTGTGTGTGTGTGTGTGTGTGTGTGTGTGTGTGTGTGTGTGTGTGTGTGTGTGTGTGTTGTGTGTGTGTGTGTGTGTGTGTTGTGGTGTGTGTGTGTGTGTGTGTGTGTGTGTGTGTGTGGTGTGTGTAATGTGTGTGGTGTGGTGTGTGTGTGTGTGTGTGTGTTTTGTAACCAAGACTTATGTGTCTTTCTATGCAAAAATCAAATTAGCCATGTATGCATTATAGTAAAAAATATGACACTTATCCCTGATCTACATTAAAATGCAAAACAGACCTTTACTTATTACACATACTGAAATGGCATGAATCTAATATATACGATATACTGATGTGTTAAAGAAACAGTATTAACTAACTAAATAAATAAATACAACTAAAATTAAGTTTTCAAAAATTACCAAATAAAATAAAAACTAACTTTCCACTATGGATTATAAGAATGTATAAACTTTTTTTTTTATTTGAGGGGGGGGGGGCACTATCTGGACATTATTCAATTATACTCTTGTGTAATCCATAAAAGAAAGAAAGGTCATGAAGGCTCGGAAAGACATAAGGTTAAGTAAGTGATGACATAAATGTATTTTTGAGCACACCATCTCTTTAAGCATTGTTTAATGCTATTATGAAGTGTCGCTGACTTATAGGGTTTAGGTTCTCACCTTGAGATCTTTAATGACATTCACATGATTGTCTTTTTTCACTATTTCAGAAACCGATTATACTACCATTCTGTTAGTGTCTCTCAAGCTTTGTGATTTCTTCCTTATGTGTGTTAATCCTTATGTCTCCACTAAGCTCTGAAACACAATCTTTTGTGCCTGAGATATTCATTAGTCTGCTCAGTCTCATGCTTCTGCTGGGGATTTAATCATCGAAAAGCAGCTGCAAGCACATGACGTCAGTGTTCCACCTGCTGGCAGCAGATGGTACGACACTCTGTAGCTCCAGATCAGAGAGGTTGTGTGCTTGGAAAGCCAAGGCTTGTTGATTTATGCTCGGCTGTGCGAGTGTAACTACTGAGTGTGGTAAATTACACAGGCTTTACACATCATCTTAAAGTCGCCCTCACTGTGGCCGCCCATATCCAAGGCCATTACCCACATCAGTCAGTGGGTGCCCATGGGACCTAATTGAAACCACGAGAGTAAGGCTGGTCAGCCATCTTACATCCCTCTCTTGTGTAGAGCTTTCAGGGAGGTCAAATGTAACGTTAAATGTGGTCACGAGAGCAGCAGTGGATGTGCTGCAGGCTAAATAAAAATGACTGATGGAGGAGATGACATGTTTCGGAACATAATTGAATTTAAGTGAACAAACCTCCAGGGAAAGGTCGTTCACGTGGGATGATGCTTTCCATCCACCAACAGTAAATGTACAGATGTCTTTTTGCTCACTGACCTTCATCTGTGAGTAAAAGTCTTTGGCATACTCCAAAAAGTAAAGATGCCCAAAGTTTTTATGCAACTTTGTTACTCAACAGTTATATAACTAACACGTTTTCGGTATACTTGAATCAAGTGAGCATATGTCATGAACAGTCTGCTGTGCACATGTTGTATTTTGTTTCTAATATTTAAAAATGCTTGTTTATGCCTGAATGAATTCTCAAACTTAAGCCATTCTCTGTAAATGCATTATGTAACAAAATATCAAAACAAGTGATGTTGTAAAGAAGTAGCATAAAAGTTCATACTGTTTTTTTTCAGACCAAATAAATAAATGAATAAATTAATTAATATTTTTAAGTTTTAAATAATAAAAGAACAGATATTATTTTCAGAATGAAGACAAACTATTGAAATACTCTCTGGTAGTCAAAGATTAGTGGAAGATGGATTACATTGCCAAATGTTCCTTAATTATATCTAACATTTGAATTATATTAAATATTTGTCTTTGATCATATGTGCAAAAAGTTATGTGTATCTTGCTACCTTTTTCTTACATTTAAAGTGTATTGTAACTAGAGCTGTCAATTGATTTAAAAATAACTAATTATTTGCTCATTTTTTCTAAATATTTCTAAAAAAAAGAATTGTGATTAACCTTGATTAATCACACCTAACATTAAAGTTTTTAAATAAACATTTATATTGAATTAATTTCACTATCAATCTCCAAATTATTGAAGAAACAACATAAAGACAGTATATATATGTAATATTTTTTGCATGGCATGTTTTTATGACTGAAGGCCAGTATCACTGATACCAATACCATTAAACATTACAGTGTAATTGAGAGCTATTCATTTAAACAGTTAATAGATTTAAAAAAATAACAACTTATAATTTAAGTGAACTACAATCTTCACATAAACCCTTAATTATACATGTCATATTTACCTGTGCCCTTCAGCAAGTAGGAAATATACAGAAAATAAAGTTATCAAACACTAAATTCTACTTTAAATATATATCATTCCTTAAAGCTACAAAAGTTATGACTTTGATTAACAAACATCACAGCAGCTGGGTTATTTGGATTTTGGCTGCTATTACTTTAAGAGCTACCACTGCTGAACATGATGCAGATCTGAACCATTTTTACCATTTCTGACCCACTTCAGGTCTTAAAGTCACTACTAATGAGCCTACAAGTTGAATCGGGTGTGTTAGATGAGGGAAAAAGTGCTGGGGTGCTTCAGGACAGTTTTGAAAACCACTGCATTTCAGAGACATGTTCTTAAATGTGACAAATACTTATATGCATGCACAGTTTTGAGTCGGCATCTTTAATCACCTTTTTGGTAACTTCATGACTTGATGACATAACTATGACAATACATACTCGTAGTTTCTTTTGTGCTTTAATAAGAAATGATATGCAGTAAGTGCCACCGCATTTATGCGTGCAATTAAAGAGCACGCATTACGAGTGCAGTAGGCCTATAACAGCTTACAGGACAGGAAAATTTGTTTTTACTTACATAATGTCCTAGTGAAGCTCCTCATCACTTGTACTGTTTCCATGCTTGCTTGAAGTGGAGTATGCATCTGAAAAGTCTCCCATAAAGACGTTCTGTGTCTAAATAGATGCAATTCTTGTCAAGAAAAAAGAAGGAATAGCCATATCACCCTGCAGCCCAAGACCGGTTGCCCACTGAAGCTAAGCAGGGTTGAGCTGGTCAGTACCTCGATGGGAGACCTCCTAGGAAAACTAGGTTGCTGCTGAAAGAGGTGTTAGTGAGGCCAGTAGGGGGTGCTCACCCTATGGTCTGTGTGGGTCCTAACACTCCAGCATAGTAACGGGGGCACTATACTGTCAAAAAGCACCGTCTTTCAGCTGAGACGTTAAACCGAGGTCCTGACCCTCTGTGTTCATTAAAAAATCCCATGGCCCTTCTCGTAAAGATTAGGGGTGTAACCCCGGTGTCCTGGCCAAGTTCCCTCCACTGGCCCTTATCAAACATGGCCTCCAAATAATCCCCATCCACTTGATTGGCTCTATGACTCTCTCTCCTCTCCACCTGACTAGCTGGTCTCTCCACCTGTGTGGTGTGAGAGCATGGTGATTGGCTCTATGATCTCTATGTAGCTCTCTCTCCTCTCACCTGAGCTACACTGATTGGCTCTATGCTCCTGTGGCTCATCTCTGGTGTGTGTGAGCTCCCAGTGCTTTCCTGTGATCATCGCTGGATGCTGGAATCAACTTGTGAGTGGGATGGCCTACACAATCTATATAAAATTCATTCAAATCAACAGTTGTGAGTGGATGGCCATAAAAGAAACAAAAATGTAATGCGTTAAACTGAAAAAAATAAATAAGTGCATGTATTAACACGTAAATTTTACAGCAATAATATTAACTTAAGTATCAATTATTTTAAGGTGTTAAAGACTATTTATATAATACTTTTTAAATTTTACACAGCATTAGTTTCTGTTTCAGATTAAATGATGAATCACACTGTACAACACGTTGCCGGGTGGAGGGAGATGTCTCTCCGTCTGCGCTGTCAGAAAAAAAACGGAAAAAGTTGAGTTATGAGATACCAGCATGACAATTAGTGGCACTATACCAGCGAGTGCTTGCGATGTTTCCTGATATGTGTGTACATCTACAGACACTTGTATGTGTAAGATTCATCAAATCCTAATAGGTGTCAGAACCTGCCATTCTGTGCAAATGGAACATGTATATTCATATGTGCACACAGGCGTCCACCCTCACATACGCAGACAGAAATACGCTGAGCTCTGAGTCAGCTCTCAGTCTCTTCATGTGTGTGAAGGGAGACTTTTGCTACAGATTTTAATAGGGGTTATTAGTCTCTAATTCCTTCTATTGAGTGAAAATCGCTTCTTATCTTTGCATGGTCGCCCAGGAGACCCCATTGCTGTGGCTGAGCCGTTGTCTTGGCTTGATAGAAAGTAAAGGATTTACAGCCCCAGTGACAAAACGAAAGGAAATGGGCTTAAAGACAAATCTTCAAGCTCCAAAATAGACATTAAAGAAATAGTTCAACAATAAATGCCAGCTACTCATCATTTACTCACCCTCAGGTCCTTCTCAACCAGTATGACTTTCTTTCTATCTTTGGATTTTGAGAATAAATATTAAGAAAGTTCTGGGCTGCGTTTCCCAAAAGCATTGTAAGTTGATTGTAGCTCCATTGGTTTAAATGGGTGTACGATGTTCCAACGCTATCTCACGGCAATTTGTACATATTTTACGAGGTGGCTAATTCGTACGAATTCGTAAGTCCTCACTCGTACGATTTAGTATGATTTGTCTAAACCCCAGTGACGGGTAGGTTTAGGGGCGGGGTTAGGTGTAGGTAATTCGTTCAAATTCATACGAATTAGCCACCTCGTAAAATATGTACGTATTGCCGTGAGATCGATGCTTTTGGCAAAAGCAGCCCTGTTCTGTTTTTTTTCTTTCCCCACAGTGAATTTGGACTTTCCACATTACAAATAAATGCAAAAACACCATAAATGCATCACACAATTTCTGCATATGTACATACTCCATGGCTTCAGAATTAATGTCATATTATTCATATCAGCTTTGTGTGGTGAACAGTACACTCCTGTGTCAGCAGATTCACACATATGTGTTGTGATACTCTCGTGAACACTCGTCGAAAAATGACACAGAAGAGAGGAAATTGTTGAATAAAGTCATTATTTTTCTTTTCTTTGCACACAAAATGTATTCTCGTAGCTTCATAACATTAAGGTTAAACCACTGATGTCACATGGACTATTTTAACGATGCCAATGCTACCTTTCTGGGCCTACCTATACTACCTATGCAGGGTTAGAAAGCTCTTGGATTTCATCAAAAATATCTTCATTTTTGTTCCGAAGATGAACAAAGGTCTTACAGGTTTGGAACCACATGAGGGTGAGTAATTAATGACATTAAAACGTGGCATAGCACTTTCCAAAATATCCGCTTTTCAAGATGCATATTTGTCTGATCTTTAGACGCGATCATGCGCGCAAGGGAAAAGTTGATTCTGTGCTTACTTTATCTAATATTTTATGTTTTTTAGAAAGTTGTAGATTTAAGTAGCAAATGAAAATTGCTAAAATGAATGCATATATTTTGAGACAAAGGTCTTCTTCATGGTTTTCATTTGTAAGAAATGCCCCCCTTGCCACTTCTTACATTTATACGATTTTTAAACTAAATAAACAACTTTATGTAAAAAAACAAATATTTTCTCACAAAATTTGTTGCTCCATTAATGTTCAATACAATTTTTTTTTCTCAAGGTGGGCTTTTAACCCTGTTACCCTACTCTCCTTCACAAATTATTAGAACACATTATGACCTGGCTTTCTTCGAAAGAGTGCTTGCAGTTGGGTACACAAGTCTAAGAAAATATAGTTTAATAGAAAAGTTTTAGTATTTAGAAAAGTTTAGTTGAAAAAATTAGGTTTGGTACCCCAGTCGTAAGATGTAAATGCTGCTGATGTGTACAGATGTGTTTTTTTCTCTTTGAGAGTAATCAAATTCACTCTAAAAATTCAGTGGGCTTCACACAGCCCCACAAACCCCATTTATCACCCCTGACAATTTAGTTCAATTTTTCACTTCGATTTATAAGAAATAATGTAACACAGAGAAAAAAAAAACATGAATAAGTGTGTGTGTCACTCTCCAGCTCTGACTGGAACATGGGCCGCTACAACCTGTCTTCTGTCACCAGCCCAATATCCAGCGATCAATGTCTGCCGAAAACCAGCAGCGGCAACATGAGCACCATCGATCCCGCAGACAGGGAGGGACGCCTCTCCCCTGGCACTCCCCCCCCCCCGTTCTCTTCACAGTCTGAAAGCTCCCAGCCGTGACCCGCTCCAGGCCGGTCCCAAGCCTGCACCTCTCTTCCATTAACCGGATCAAACGCTCTGAAGCTAGTAATCTGTGCTCTATTGATTGGTCCGAGCTTTGACCACTCCAGAGGTTTCAAATCATTTGTTTCCATCTGTCTCCCCTCTTTCATTCCATTCCCTTTCAATTAAGACTCACTGTATCGCTAAAATGTGCTCTAATTGCGCTAGTATCTCCCTACCAGGGAAATGAGACATTAGCCACAAAAGTACGTATGTGAGCAGCAAACTTTCCCACTTCTCCTTGCATTTTACTGCCCGTGTTTAGGAGACTGGTAATATTACTGTCAATGGCTTTGAAAAGATCTTAAATATTTCAACGTAGTCCTGAATAGGCATTTATTCATTATTGTGTGTAAGTGTGTGTTTTGTTCCAGTGGATCAGGTGGCCAGATCCATCATCCATTTATTCACCGTAAAGAAATCAAATCGAGATAGGGTCCAAATACATTAGTACTTTCTATGAATGTCTGTGGGCTCATATTACCCTCCTCGCTGCACTCCAGATGAAAACTCATAGCATAATACATTTCTATGCAATTATAGCTCACTGGCAGAAAACTGTGTTGAATAGCTTTATCGAAACACACCCGCTCCTTTAATTATGACGCTATTGATTGCGGTGCGGAGGTAACCCGTCCCGTATCGGTTTTGCTCTCTCCATTTCCAACCTCATGAGAAATAAAACACACTCATGCAGTGCTTTGAATGCTGAATTATGGCTTTATGGTATGAAATATGGCATGAAATAATTGTAAAACAATTTTGCGCTTTTATAATAATTATTCACTTTTTGTTTGCTGGTTTTGATAGGTCTTATGTTATATTTAAGGTTAGTTTCACTGGCTTTAACTGTGTGTTGTTCCAGTTAACAGATTTAGGGCTAGTTTCACTAACAGCTTGCGCCAGCGCAAACCGTATTTTGGCGTTGACATAGTGCTGTCAGGATTTACTAAGGATGCGCAGTGACAAATTAGCACTGATACGGCATGGACACAGTTACAGTTTAATATACGGTACAGTTATACCTGACTTTATTGAATATGTATTTGTAGGAGTTTCCCTTTCAGATGCAAAATTTATGGGAGGAGAGTATTAAATTAATTTACTAACATTTGTGCTTGTCAAATTACTGTTATTTGCGCCATTATTTAACACCCCAAAAAACATGTCTTAAACTATTTTGCACTTGAAATGGCTTCAACTGTTGTTGCTAGGAGGAGACACTGCAGAGAAGATGAGGCAGAAGAATTTTTTTTTTTACACATTAATTTATTTGTAATACCAGAAGAACACATTATCCTAACATAGTTTTTGCCCAGCCATGTTATTTTGTATTTGCTTCAGGAAATAAAAGACGACTTGGAACCCTCAAATAGGAATCATGCAATACCAGGTCTATCAAAACTTATTGCAACCCCTCATTTTTTTGGCCTCCGGTTCTTTTCAATATACTATGTCTTCATTATTGCTTTATTCTTTATTTGCGTCTATGCTAATTTGCACTGTGCTTGGTATATTGCGTTGGTCAATATATTAACGAGATGTTGCATCTGTGTTCTTTCTTTTGCACGTTGTTAAATCACCTGCAGACAAATCCATAGGCAATGTTTTTGAATTGCGCTCTCGCGCTAATTTGCCTTGTTTAGTAAAACTGGCCCTTGATCTTTGCCTTGTCAGTGCTGTGTTACCACTAAATATACGCACACTCACACACACACATACACCGATCTGGCGTGACATATGACCACTGAGGTGGAGTGAATAACACTTATATCTTCATCATGGCACCTGTTAGTGAGTGGGAGATTCAGTATTATGCAGCAAGTGAACATTTTGTCCTCAAAGTTGATGTGTTAGAACAGGGATAGGCAACGTTGGTCCTGGAGGGACGATGTCCTGCAGAGTTTAGTTCCAACCCTGAAAAAAACATCTGCCTGTAGCCCTAGTGATCCTGAAGACCTTGAATTGCTTGTTCAGGTGTGTTTGATTAGGGTTGGAGCTAAACTGCAGGATTTCGGCACTCCAGGACCGACGTTGCCTACCCCTGTGTTAGAAGCAAGAACAATGGACAACGTATGGATTTGAACGAGTGTTTTTATATGTGAATAAAAGCCGAAAATGAAAGTCTACACACATGTAATTTCATTTAATATTCTTAAATTGTAATTTCTGCTTTATAGGTTTAAAAGGTTAGTTCACCTAAAAATGAAAATTATGTAATTAATTACTCACCCTCATGTTGTTCCAAGCCAGTAAGACCTTTGTTCATCTTCGGAACACGAATTAGGGTATTTTTGATCAAATCTGAGAGCTCTCTGACCCCCCGTAAACAGCGTAATCTTCCCAGGTCCAGAAATGTAGCAAGGGCATCGGTAAAATAGGCCATGTGACATCAGTGGTTCAACCGTAATTTTACAAAGCTACGAGAATAATTTTGTGTGCAAAGAAAACAATAATACCATAATTTATTCAACAATGCTTCTCCCCGAGTTACCGTCTTCCACCATTTTGGAGAGTACCCCAGAACGTAATCAGTGTTGTTTATGTTCAGCATGCGTGCGATTACGTTCTGGGGTACTCTCTAGAATGGCAGAAGACGGTAACTCAGGGATTTATTATTGTTTTCTTGGCGCACAAACATGGACTATTTTACCAATGTCCTTTCTACGTTTCTGGACCTGGGCACATTACAGTTGCGTTGCTTTCTATGGAGGGTCAGAGAGGGATGAGATTTTATTAAAACTATCTTAATTTGTGTTCCAAAGATGAACGAAGGTCTTACGGTTTGGAACGACGTGATGGTGAGTAATTAATGACAGACTTTTCATTTTTGGGTGAATTAATCTTTGAAATATTTTCTCAACAGCCTTAGCTGCTGGTGCGCCTTCACCCTGGTTGTGAATCAGCTTCTTCTCTGATCTGTGGATCGTGCTCTTCATTGCAAAAGTGCTCCTATTTTTATACAGTATATACTTCTAAGGAACATCTTATTCATGGTCGTTTATAAAACATGAGCTCCTGCAGCTGTCGACTTCTTCATTCTTTTCTTACAAGATCACTTTTTCACTTTGCTCACGCAGAGGCGCTCACCTCTCTCAATAGCCGGTAACCTCTCATACCTATTGATGATTAATGGGCAAATCAGTCACACTGCGACCCGTGTACACACCAGCACTTTTAAACACTCCCTTACAACTGCATATACATCTTCTACTCTTTACCCAAAGTCATTTGTGCTGTTGTCAGGGGTGATAAATGGGGTTTGTGGGGCTGTGTGAAGCCCACTGAATTTTTAGAGTGAATTTGATTACTCTCAAAGAGAAAAAAAACACACATCTGTACACATCAGCAGCGTTTACATCTTACGACTGGGGTACCAAACCTCATCTTTATTCCCTGATATTCACATATCCAGGAACTAATAAAAAACTCTTACTGTGTGCATCACACACCAAGGCTGACACAACTGCTTGCGATCCCAAGGCTTTCATGAAAAGGAATTTTAAATTCCGTCTCTGTCTTAAACTAGAACCTTGGCCGCTGCAGGATTTTTACATCTCCATGTTGGCTCAGCGATGTCACTGTAAGAGTGAGACAGAGCGAGTGGGAGACAGAGTGGCTTAGGGATGTGTACCAGGACCAGGTGTTTCTTCTTCTTTATCTGCTGGGATATCAGCCTCATTGATATTCACTCCATCACACCGAGCCTTTATGTGTAATTGGTAAGAGTGTGAGCCGAACAGTGGCGGCACCTTTTTAAGCTGCTCTGATGGTGTACACTTTCTCTGCAACACACAATCGAATGGTGAAAGCAAAGGCTATCTGCTATTTTTTCTTATAGTTTCTGTACCTATAATAGGAGTGGATTTAACAGGGAAGAATTTGGCAAAAATTTGTGAGTGATATTCCAAATAGAAAGTCAGGGCCCAAAGTCAATGGAAAGCTTCTTCTGGGCAATATGATCAGCGATCACATCAATATACTGTAGAATAAGACTCATCTGTATCTAAATGGTAAAAAAAGAGCAACACAGAAAAAAAAGAGGGGGGGGGGGTAATTAACATAGTAGATGCCATTAAGTAAAAAAATGGGCAGTTACTTAGTGAACCTCAGGAACAATAAGCATTTACTGGTATGTTCTAACTTTTGTTTGTTTGTTTGTTTTTAATTTTAGCATATGATAATTAGGAGAAATAAATGTAAACGTTTTCTGAAATTGTTCAGTATTTTAATAGTCCACTTTACACATTAACAGTAAGCAACTTTACAACTACATGTCAACTAGTAGTTAGAGTATTAGAGCTTTAGAGTATTAGTAGACTGTCTGCTTAATATCTTATAACACTTAATTTTTTATGGGTCCACAACATACAACATACTGACTATAAGAATCTTTTCAAGTATATGTCAACTTATTCTACTAATCCTAACCTATCTGTCTACCCTGAGAGTTAGTAGACATGTAGTTGTGAATTAATTAAAGGAGAATTAGTTTACATGTAGTTGCAAAGATACTTGTAGTTAGTAGAATGTCTAAACTGGACTATCAAAATAAAGTGTAACCAATTGTTCTATACGGAATAGAAATCTGTCTATATACCCACGCAAAGAAAATATATTTCCTAATATATTAATAATCAATATATTTAAAGACATAGCAATATATTAGAACGTATACAGAATAATATATTGTGTAAATATATTACAATGTATTGAATAATACATAAGCAATTGCCGCTTTTCATATATTGAAAAATATGTGACAATACATTTACTTATATATCATAATATATGTAATTTTATATTCAGTAATACACTTTATAATATATAGATAAGATATGCTACTGTATGTGTAAAATATATTAAACATATATTTACTCATGCTCATGCAGTATATACACACATATATAAAATAGGCTATATATTTCCTAAATTTATCATTTATGATATACATGTTTCATATTTAAAAAATTAACTAGTTTACAACAGCATAAGCACATCTTCTCATATTAAACACTTAGTGAACAGACTATCATTGTGCTGAAAATTGCACAGCCATTACTTATTGAATAAAGTAACATATAAAAACAAATTATTTACTTGTCTCATTAGTGTTTAGTGCAGTTGCCGTTGCTAGGAAACGCTTGTTTTGTTTACTGTGTTGAGACTTGCTGAAATCGTGTTTTGGTCTCGTACTGTATCGCGTCTCTTGTCAGTGTCTGCGCTTGCTTGGCCATTTGTTGTGATGAACAGGAAAGTGTATTCAGTTGAATTCAAATAGTGATTTGTTAGATGGGTTTAAAAAAGGTTAATATACCGCGGCAGCCGTCGTGTGAAGCCCTCCTCGTGTGAAGACCGAAGAGTGTAAAGACCATCGACTCTACCGTGCAACTCCACCGGGCAGGGACACCGGCAAGGGATATAAGTATAGCTTTTTATTTATCCTCTATCCTACTACTTGTTTCACTTCTGTTTTAGTTTTTATAACCAATTCTTACTAAGTGTTTTTAGATCAATACTATCACTACCACTCGCAAACCACGCATCACACACTGTAGACAACGCAATCCTAAAAACCTGCGCACTTTGCCTATGTCTACTAATACATTACTTTCTTTTTCTATTGGTCTCTGGAATTGTCAGTCTGTTGTCAACAAAGTGGATGTCATTACTTCCATTACTAGTCATTCAAGGCTAAACCTCATAGCCCTGACAGAGACCTGGATCAAACCAGAGGACAATGCTACACCTGCAGCACTCTCCAATAATTTCTCCTTTTCCCACACCCCCCGTTTGACTGGAAGAGGTGGAGGTACTGTTCTGCTCATCTCTAATAATTGGAAATTCACTCCTTTATCATCTCTGAGTATCAACCGCTCCTTTGAATCACATTTGGTTACTATTACCTACCCTCTAAAAATCAATTTTGTAGTTGTTTATCATCCTCCAGGACCACTAGTTAACTTTGTGGAAGAATAAGATTTGTTGCTCTCAGCCTTTCCTGAGGATGGTACTCCCTTAGTTATACTTTGAGACTTCAACATCCACCTAGACAAAACTCATGCTGCAGACTTCCACACTCTCTTTTGCCTCTTTTGATCTCAAGAGAGTGTTAAATACGGCTACTCACAAATCAGGCAACCAACTGGACCTTATTTACACACGACACTGCTCCACTGATTAAGTGCTGGTTACTCCACTGCACACCTCGGATCACTTCCTCCTCACTCTTAACCTCAACATGATTCCTGACACATCACATACCCCTCCACATGTCACTTTTCGACGTAACTTATGCTCACCCTCACCTTCCCGGCTATCTGCTATGTATGTTCATCTTCACTTCCTCCCCTTAAACAGTTATCATCTCTTGATGCTAACAGTGCTACTGACACTTTCTGTTCCACTCTGATGTCTTGTTTTGACACTTTCTGCCCCTTATCTTCCAGGCCAGCCCGTACCACTCCTTCTGCCCCTTGGCTATCTGTCATTTTCTGCGAACATCGTTCTAAACTCAGGGCTTCAGAAAGGGTATGGCACAAATCACAAAATCCTACTGACCTTAATTTATATCGATCACTCCTCTCTGACTTCTCTGCTAATGTCTCCACTGCTAAAAGGACATTCTATCATGACAAAATTAACAATTCGCCTAACTCTCGCATGCTCTTTAAAACATTTTCCTCCCTCCTTTGTCCTCCTCCTCTCCCTCCTTCATCAACTCTAACAGCTGTCGACTTTGCCACATTCTTCATTAATAAAATTACAAACCTCTCTGCACAATTTTCACACCACAATCTTTCCAAACACATCTTACCAGCAAACATAAACTCGTTCACATACTTCTCTCCACTCTCTGAGACAGAAGTCTCTAAACTCATCCTTTCCAGTCATCCTACTACTTGTCCGCTTGATCCTATTCCATCTCATCTCCTTCAAGCCATTTCTCCTGCAGTTGTTCCTGCACTCACTCACATCGTTAACACATCCCTTCACACTGGAATTTTTCCCTCAGCATTTAAACAGGCTCGTATAACCCCACTTCTTAAGAAAACCACTCTTAACCCAACTCTTTTAGGGAACTATAGACCGGTTTCCCTTCTACCTTTCATTGAAAAAACACTTAAACGAGGTGTTCAACCAAGTCACTGCCTTTCTCACACAGAACAACCTCCTGGACAGTAACCAATCTGGCTTCAGAAGTGGACATTCCACCGAAACTGCCTTGCTCTCAGTTGTTGAAGACCTAAGACTTGCAAGAACAGCTTCCAAGTCTTCATTACTTATCTTGCTGGATCTGTCTGCTGCTTTTGATACGGTCAACCACCAGATCCTCCTGTCAACCCTATTGAGAAAGGGCATCTCAGGAACCGCACTCCAGTGGTTTGACTCTTACCTCTCAGATAGGTCCTTCAAAGTATCTTGGAGAGGTGAGGTATCCAAGTCGCAACATCTAGCTTCTGCGGTAACACAGGGCTCAGTTCTTGGACCACTTCTCTTTACTGTCTACATGGCTTCACTAGGTTCTGTCATTCATAAACATGGCTTTTCATATCACTGCTATGCTGATGACACTTAACTCTACCTCTCATTCCATCCTGATGATTTGACGATAGCTGCTCGCTTCTCAGCATGTCTTAACAGACATCTCTTGCTGGATGATGGACCATCACCTTCAACTCAAACTAGCTAAGACAGAACTGCTTGTGGTTTCAGCAAACCCATCGTTTCATCACAATTTCACCATCCAATTAGGCTCATCAAACATAACTCCTTCAAAAACAGCCAGAAACCTTGGAGTTGTGATTGATGATAAGCTGAATTTCTCAGACCACATTACTAAAACTGCCCGGTCCTGTAGATTTGCATTATATAATATTAAGGAAGATCAGGCCCTTTCTCTCGGAACATGCATCACAACTCCTTGTTCAGGCTCTTGTTCTGTCCAGACTTGACTATTGCAATGCTCTCTTGGCAGGTCTTCCAGCCAGTTCCATTCAAACCTCTACAATTAATCCAAAATGTCGCTGCAAGATTAATCTTTAATTAAATCTTTAATCTTTAATGAAAAGAATGCACGTCACACCTCTGTTCATCAATTTGCACTGGCTACCAATAGCTGCTCGCATTAAATTCAAGGCATTAATGTTTGCCTACAGAAACACCTCTGGCTCTGCACCCCTTTACCTAAATTCATTACTTCAGACTTACATGCCCTCTAGAAGCTTGCGTTCTGCAAGTGAACGACGCATTACTGTACCATCCCAAAGAGGCACAAAATCACTTTCACAGACTTTTTCATTAACTGTTCCCATCTGGTGGAATGACCTGCCTAACTCAATCCGAGCAGCTGAATCCTTACCCATCTTCAAGAAACAGCTAAAAACACATCTCTTCCATCTTTATTTGACCCTCTAACTCTAGCACTCTCTATTCTAATTTTATTTTATCTAATCTGTCTTCTTTTTATTAAAAAACACACACACATTTGACCCTCTATCAATAGCATATGTATTCTCTAACTGCTAGCTTTTCTTGTAAAACTATCACTATGTTTCTTTTGTCTATATTCTATATACTCGTTTAAAAAAATTATATATTAATAAAAAAAAAACCTTCCTACGTGTACTGCGTTAGGCTAACCAAGACTTGTAATAGCACTTGTATGTTGTTGCTCTTTTGTTGGTTTTGATTGCTTCTATAATATACTCATTTGTAAGTCGCTTTGGATAAAAGCATCTGCTAAATGACTAAATAAATAAATACATATAATCTAATGGTGATTGTCCAGTCGTCATCCTAACCACAGGCTCTACTCTTCTGCACAACGGTGACCCCACAAACTTACACATACCAGTAACCCTTTTACATTTTAATATACAACATTAAACACTAACACATCTCCCCCTATATTAATATTGAGCAAAAACATATAATATGACACTTAATTTTAAATTTTTACTCTCCTTTAACAGTCAGAAGCAAAGCATGCTGGGAATTAGAAATCTGCTGTAACTCATTCAGTGAATGTGTGTATATATGTGTGTACATACCTTCACATGTATATGGGAGCATCTATGTGCAATATATACTCAATAAAGGATCAAACAATTTATATTTTATTTAATCATTTCTAAATATATTTGTATGTATCAATAAATAGTCATAATTGCCAATGCATATATTGCTGTATATCGAAAAATATAAGCACTAATTTCCAATATATGGAACTGTATTATGTAATGTATCGCATTATATGTTGCAGTATATTTCCATATATTTTTGTTTCGTAAGGGTATCTATCTATCTATCTGTCTATCTGTCTGTCTGTCTGTCTGTCTGTCTGTCTGTCTGTCTGTCTGTCTGTCTACACACAGATACATCTAATATTGTTTTACATCTAATAAATTATTTTTGTCAATTTAGTTGAATAGTTGTAATAGTAGATTTTTTTTTAAATATATGTGAAATTTTGTTTATTTAAATAATTGAAGTTTAATACTGCTAATAAGAAGAATCATTTATTAATTTATTTGAAATTCCGAAAATGTATTTGAATAATTAAAATGTATATATGTATATGTATATAGTATATAGATTATTGTTATTGCTATTATTGTTTATTATTATTATTTTGTTGTTGTTGTTACATATTAAATAGTTATTCCATTAATTATATACATTTTAAAATAAAATATATGTATTGTTGGATTTAGTACCAATATTTAAATACATTTCCTTGTCTGTTATTTTTGACTGATTGAAAACTCAACCTCTTGTAGCTGGATTTGAACTTTTGGATCGGTCAATGTCCCATAACCCTGACTAATTTGTTTGGAATTTCTGTTTGTTCCTCAGCAAGAAAAAGCATAAATCTCACCATTGAAAACCACGCATCCTTCAAGACTGTGTACAATGTTATTGGATATCTCAAAGGCAAAACCAATCCAGGTAGGTCAGCACAAAACAAAGACGCTTTTGTAACCCAAATTATCATTTTACAAACCCAAAGGGATTTTTTGTCATAGTTAATGCAAGATTATTTCATTTAAATAGCAAATCACTCTCATTTTGACAGTGTGATATTGCCAGAGTGTCCTAAACCGCTGCACTCTTTGGTCTGACATAACAAAGACACAGTGCTTTGTCACAGTGTTTTATTGTATTCGTGATAGCAGAGCGAAACAAGAGTGCAATCTAAGCATTCTCTCCTTCATCCACTAAAAAAGTGTGAGTCCAGGGGGCGAACAAAGCCAAATCTGATCCCACATGCTGAAACAGCCTTTTTTCCTCCCTGCGCCATGACAAACTAATCTCTTAAAACAACGTCTGCTGCCACTGTCCAAATGCAGGTCACTTGGCTGCCGAAAATAGGCTTTTAATTACAGACAACTATTTTCACCTTCAGGATGATTTAATCGTACGTCTGATGTAATGAAAGCGTTTAATCTTTCACCCCCGCCCCTATGACTGTAAAAGTCACTGTGTCTATGCATTTAAGCCCTCCGTGATTTACTTTACAGATTTACGGCACTCTTTTCCTGTCATAATTGGTTCGCCCAGTCACTAATTACATATCACAAATCACGCAGAGGCGTTCTTCTCCTTGACTTTTGTCTTTTTATAACATGTTTACCTTTCATTTATCTGGCAGTTGACTGTCTTGTTTATTTATCATTTGGATGTCATTTTAATAACTTCCCTTAAGACCGCAGCGGTACTCCTGAGTACAGGTGGGTTACAATATTCTTTAGTTCTTTGCTCTTGTCAGCTCGATGAGTCTGTTTCTACACTCACTAGCTGTCAGTCAGAGGTGGCCCAGTGCCGCTTATAGCCCGCGGCTAATTGCATGAGAAATTGTTTCTTTCTGGTCTGTGTGTTGGTGTACGTGAAGGCAGAGTGTGTGCAAATCTAGAGAAAGTATAGCTCATACAGTATGTGTGTACAATGCACACAGATTCGATTTTTTTATAATAAGTCTCTCATGCTCACCAAGGGTGCATTTATTTGACTGGGAAAATACAGGAAAAAGAGTAATATTGTGAAAGATTAATATCTTTTAAAATAACTCTGTTCTAATTCAATATATTTTAAAATGTAATTAGTTCCTGCGATCACAAAGCTGACTTTTCAGCAGCCATTCTACAGAAATCATTCTAATATGCTGACTTGATGATCAAGAAACCTTTTTTATTATTATTATTATTATCATCAATGTTGAAAACAGCTGGTTAATATTTTTGTGGAAGTCGTTTTTCTTGCGGAAGTCATATAATTATTTACATTATAAATATCTTTACTGTCACTTTTGATTTATTTAATGCTTCCTTGTTCAATTATATATATATATATATATATATATATATATATATATAATACATATATATATATATACAGTACAGTATACATATTAATTTGTTAAAAATAATATATATTTTATCCATAAGTTTTCGTAATTCAAGCTTTTTACTTTTTACTACTGTACATTTCCCCCAATATTTTAATTGGTTTTATGTTTAACTTCACTTAATCAACACAAGCAAAGCTCAATGTATTGGTTAGATTAGGTAGAAAATGCAACTTATTTGAGTATTACTAAATGATTTACTACAGTGTGGTAAAGTTAGCGAATTAACAGGTTTCTGTTAAAATGTGTATTCAATTTATTCTATATTTAATTTTATGTTCCAGATTGCAGGAAATCTATTTAAAATATGAATTTAAAAAAGAAAAAGATCCTCCTAGTTTTCATCAGGTGGTAGTTGATTGACCCTCTGCTTGCATGAACATGTTTGTTGGTGCGTGAGTGTTTGTTTGTTTCTTGTTTTGTGTGTAAGTGTTCCTGCTCTGTTTCCCCTTGTAGATCGATATGTACTGGTTGGCAGTCGTCATGGCAGCTGGTACGAGGGTGCGTTGGCGGACTGGGGGAAAGGCTCGGCAGTCATGACTCAGATCATCGCCTCCATGACGGCTCAAACCCGTGCAGGCTGGCAGCCCGACCGCACCATCGTCTTCTGCTCCTGGGGGGGAACCTCATTGGGCAACATTGGCTCCTTTGAGTGGGGGAAGGTAATATTAGAATATTCCAGTCCAAGCTCATTGGTGAAACGTGCCTGTGGTGACATTTTTGCTAAATTATATTACATTTATTGAACATTTTACAAAACTTTTGAGGTGAAATGTCCAATGAGTGACACTAAAAGCACATTCGGTTACCAATAAACATGAATCTGTCAGTGTTTTATGTTGGTTGCTGCAGGTATCCCAGTTAAGAATTGAAATGTCTGGTGAGTGGCCTAAAAGGTTAATGCTTTACCGGGTGAGCTTCTAAGTAAGTTTACTATGTCAAAAAAACTTTGTATAGGGAGCTGGTTGTGTGATGCAAATAGTGTTTTGAAGTAAAAGCGTTAAATGTGCAAGGAACCATGCAAAATTAGTATTTTCAAATCAATAATATTCCCCTGTAATCATAATTTGTATGAAATGTAAATAAAGGTTCTTGATGTTTTACTCACTCTAGTGTTAATTCTAGCTAGACACTATAGTGAATTGTATATACAAGTTTGTTTGTTTTGAAGTTGGGTTATTTCTTACTTAAAAATCCTTAAACTAATTTCAAGATGGAAATCAGCCTGTTATTATATCGCCTCAGTACAGTAAATCATGTAGGAACAAGACAAATGAGCATATGCACTTTATGACTCCTACACGACATCCGGGACACATTATAGCCTACAATTTTACATATATAAGCTGCATATTTTATAAATAAATATCTGCCAATGATACATGGGTCATGACCCCAAAGTTCAGTTTAGTAGTAGGTCAAAATAACTTTCCTTTTCCGCTTCCTCAGTTTGACAACTAAAGCGATGGAGGAAAAACAAAAATAGGACAGATTAGCCTTGAGCAGCCGTACAAAAGCATGCTAACATGATCAGCAAGCCATGAAGATTCAATCAGACAGATGGATGATTTTGTAGTGTTAATGAAATTATTCTGTTCGGCAAAAGAGTTTATTCTAATCAGTACAATGCAAACGTCATCATTAATCTGAAGAAGCCCCTAATAATGTCACAATAAAATCATCGTTTTTGAGTATGAGAAAGACAGTAATGGTTCGTATTATTCACAATGCTCATTTCACAAAATTGTAGTGTCTCATTGGGGGTTACTCAGGCTTTTATGCCAAAATATCCATCAAGGCTCTGACATATCATCAGTTGGCAGCAGACGGCTGTGTTCTGTGTGTCTGTACAGGAGAATGCAGTGGTTCTTCAGAGCAGAGCAGTGGCTTATGTCAGCCTGCACAGTCCCGTCAGAGCCCCTGGATCCCTGCAGGCCTTAGCGTCACCTTCCCTTCAGCAAATGGCAGCTGAAACCCAAAAGGTACTTTATAAATATTCACTTATATCTACTTGGACAAGATACTTGCAAATAGGACTTTAAATAGAGTAGATGCATATGCTGCAGAAGACTTGCGGAAAGCTTGCAGAAAACCCTGCCCATCACTATCAATAATGGCTGATGTTGTGTCTTGTTGTAGCTGTTTGGCCTTCTTCTTATTCAGACTTGCACTACAACAAATCTGTGCACATGGCCTAGACTCCAAAAAAACAGAATATTTGTTACTGTTTTGTGTTTCTTTTTTATTGCTTTGCATCTCACTTAACTACAAATCTGCACACACTGTACATTTTAATTGCTTCACACAACCTCTTCACTACAAATATGTGCACATAGCCAAGACTTTCTAAAAAGACATAGGGTCGGTTGTTTGTATGTTTGTTTGTATTCATTTATTTATTTGTTTATCTGTCTTATTTTTAGTTGCTTCACATAACCCCTTTACTACAAATATGTGCACATGGCCTAGACTCCCTCAAAATACATAGGGTCATTTATTTGTATGTTTGTTTGTTCGTAGGTATGTATGTATGTATGTATGTTTTTATTTATTTATAAGGCTTCACATCCCCTTTTACTAAAAATCTGCACATGTGGCCTAGACTCCCCCAAAAAAGATATACGGCTTAGTTACTTAGTTCAATTTTTATGGTCAAAGAAAAATATAATCTATAGTAGTATTGCTAGAATGTGTACATCCAGTCTATTTTTGAGAATGTCTTACATTTAATACAGTTGTTTACATGTAATACCACCTTATTTTCTTCTTGCTGTCTGCTATGTTTAATGCAAATACAATCATTTTGGTTATTATATTTGTAGGAAAGAAAAAAAAATTGTCTTGGCAAAGGGCAATTTGAGCAGATGATTTTACATCGCTGTCACTTAGGCACTTCCACCTTCGTAGTTCGTATACGATTCAAATTCTCAAAACTATCTTTTTTCAATAACTTCAAAATATATACATTGATCACTGCTGCTTATTCACCACATCCACCATCAAATGACAGTGACATTTATATTTCACTGCGTACAGTTTTGCTTGCAGTAAAGCCATTAAACTAGTAAAATTTTTGCTGATATTTGCTGAATTTTCAGTAGCCCCTCACTGAAACAAAGATCCAGGGGGCGGGGTGACACATTATCCAGGGGGTGGAGACTGTAGGTTTAGGGTTGACAGGGTGGGTTTAGGACAGGGGGTGGAGACGGGTAGGTTTAGGTATCCGCTTTTTAATGGTGATGTAAGAAGCGCTTTTTCCGGGTCCAAGCTCAACTCGCTTCACTTGCATTTTTACGAGCACTGTTTTATTCATATTAAAAATTTAAGTCCAGTACGGCCCACCACCACTATATATATATATTTATTTATATTTTCATTGTCTGGCTATTTGGGATTTCGGTATGGAGTAAAGGTTATATTATTTTCTTTGGTGGTATTATATCATATTGTGAGTTTTTAGCACCTTTTGTTGTTTTCTCTGGTATCTGCTCGTTTGGACCAAGCCTGCATTTATTTGATCCTAAATACAGCATCTTGTGAAAGCAGTAATATTGTGAAATACTTTTACTATTTAAAATAACTGTGATCTATCAAATGTAATTTATTCCTGTGATTTCAAAGCTGATTTTTCAGCATCATTACTCTAGTCACATGATCCCTCAGAAATCATTCAAATAGTCTGATTTGCTGCTCAAAAAACATTTATTATTATTTTTATGTTGACGACAGATGAGTAGATTTTTTTTCAGGTTTCTTTAATGAATAGGAAATTCAGAAGAACAGCATTTATCTGAAATAGAGAATAACGTTTGTAACATTATAAAATGTCTTTATCATCATGTTTGATCAATTTAAAGCCTCCTTGCTAAATAAAAGTATGAATTTCTATAACCCCCCCCCCCCCCAAAAAAAAATATTCTCCCCCCAAAAACACTCCAAGCTTTTGAATGTATAGAAGTGTAGAATGTTACAAAAGCTTTTATTTCAGATAAACGCTGATCTTTGGCCCTTTCTATTAATCTATTAATCAAAGAAACAAAAAAAATTACTCAACTGTTTTAAATATTGATGATAATAATTGATAATATGATGATGATAATAATAATGTATTAATATGTACAAATGTTTCTTGAATAGCAAATCAGCATATTAGAATCATTTCTGAAGGATCACGTGTGACACAGAAGACTGGAGTAATGATGCTGAAAATTCATCTTTGATCACAGGAATAAATGACATTTTAAAATATATTCTAATAGAAAGCGGTTATTTTAAATAGCAAAAATATTTCACAACATACTGCTTTTGCTGTATTCAGGATCAAATAAATGCAGGCTTGTATAATTATCAAGACAATTATTTAAAAAACATTCAAAATCTTATGCTACTGTTCAAAACTTTTAACTGGTAGTGTAGATATGTATCATTGCATCTAGTTGTTTTGGATAAGAATAAAACGTCAGGTCTGAGAATATCGTGTCTTTTTTATTTAAATCTAGATTAATTAGCATTGGCCCATGGAAACCTCTATGAACATACTTGAATTGACTTGGCCCAAAAAATATTTTGCCCGCATCACTCACAGCAGAGCAAGCCTGTTCTTGATAAAGCTGCTGTGAAAACATGGGAAAAGCCGACGAGGAAGAAGTTGGGGTGAAGCGATCTTTATATAGGCGGAGCAAAATACATCATCGCTCCGTCTAGAGCGCTTTGTGATTGGGTGGTTTACGCTGTCAATACAGGAGACAAACCAATGGGCCACTGGCTGCTTGCTGTCCCTGCGTGATGGCAAAAAAAAATAAAAACATTCTTAAGTGCGTCGGCCCACCGGGAATATGCCTGGTATGCCTGATTACCAATCCAGCCCTGACTAAATGAACTCAACAAGGTCTTGGTATTGGAACAGTGTGCACCCATCTTCTTTCATAAGAAAGAAGCTGCACCTTTTCTGCTGCATCTCATTTACAGTGAACACTGAGTCTGAGTTAGGCATTCAGATGGCATTTCCAATAATGTGAGATATAACTCATCTAACTTATCTAACCTTAATATAGCTCTTATGTTCTGCTCAAGTTTCCAAATATATGGAGCGTCTTACTCATTCTGACAGGTTAATTTATGATTTGTGTGAATATGTTGTAGTTTGTCAGAAATTATGACTGAACTCTTTAAAAACCTTAGTATCGCCTTGCTTATCAACTCTGTGTAACTTTAAGGCAACTTCATTGAGTTTTAACTCATACTGACAGACTCTTTGGCATCAGGTAATTGTACCAGATGTGAATAGAGCAACAGAAAAGGTTAATACATTTAAATATTGCCAATGTATCAGTTGCTTTGTATAGCGTGCTGTAGGCCAGAGGCCCTGATCCAATGACAGCATGCCCTATTATTTTAAACCAGACAATCATTTTCTTCATTAACCTAAATGCCAGTCCACCTGTGACATTTCAACCTAATAAAGTAGGCTCTGATCTGCACTGCTGCCACTATCGAAATATCTCCTGCAAAACTTCTAAGAAAGAAATGGCATGAGTTCAGTGGAATAATTATTTCCCTTATCATCTGGCCATAATATTTGTAAAGTAGTTCACTGGGGAAAAAGGAAATGATGAGACTGATCTGATGTGAATAGGCAGAGAGGACTCAGGATGAAGTTTTGCAATATGGCCTTGGTTATGCTTTGCATAACACTTAGCCCCTGTTTGAAAAGCAGCTAGAGATGGAATTGTGTGCATATATGTGCTTATAGCTCCTTTCTTATGAAATGGCAGGCTTTGGGTTATTTGTCATACAATTTAACAAAAGAAGAGCTGGAGCATGTTTAAAAAAAATTCCACTTGTTCCAAAAAAAAAAAAGTTTTTACATTCATATTCATTCATTTTTATTGTTTATGCTTATACCTTTTACGCCACTATATTTTATTTAAAAATGCTCCAAGACCCAATACGCAATGTGGATACTTCAGGTAAAAATTATAAATAATGTTTAAAAATAGTGCACATTAATGCTTATGCATCTTCCCTGCTGACGTAGCAGTTTCAAATGTTATAAAACTAGTTGTATATTTATATTATATGTTTGTAAAATATGTCACTTAAATTTTAAATTATCAGTAACCTAAATTGATGTTTTACTGTAGCAAAATATTAATAATAAAATGTACTAAAGTGGATTAAAACTCGAGTACTTTTGCTAGAGTAATATTTTGTTATGGTTTCTGTACTTTTACTCAAGTACGTACTTGATAAGAGCTATCTAAACTTGATAAGAGCAAAAATAAGCATTGTACATTTTTTTTTTTTACAGATCTCAATTTGGCTTCTTTAATTTAAGGCTGCAAATACTTTTTGCAAATGTTTTGTGCATTTCATTGGCATACCTTCTGAGTCACAGGATTGGGCTCAATAGTCTTTCTGCATTAATTGTTGAAGTGGTTCTTAAAAACTCATGAAATAATATTTTTAAAGTAGCAAAATTATGTGGCCCATTCACTGATTCCATCGATTTATTATAGCATCGTTCTGTTTTTTTTAGTTTAAGTGAACTACACACTCACATACTGTAAAGTACTTTCATTGAGACGAATCTGAAATGTTTTTGAATGCTCTGAATTATTTGAACTGAGATATTCATAGTTCATTCAGCTTGATCAAGATGCTATTCAATGTCTCTTTTGAAGTTTGAGATAAATGACCGTATTGACAGACAAAAGTTAAATGTACATAAAAAATAAAATCACATTGAATGTGAATGCACAACCTCTTGTTTATCCGATAGGCAAATTCCACCTGCTGTCTTGTAGTGTGATCACAACAAGGAGGAAAACCGTTTAGCATCAGCACTTTTCATTGTCTAAAAGTCCAGCTCTGTGGCCCTATGCCTCCCCTCCACCAATCAGTCTCTGTCTCTCAGTAAATTGATAATGGCTTATGCTAATTGCTGTTGTCCTGTCAGAGCCTTCGACGCAATGAGACACAAGATGCCCTCATTAGCATGCTAATTGAATGGAATACCATCGAATCAAAGATGCACAGGGACTGTTTGAGGATGACTTGGATGAATGACTTCCAATTGTCAGGTGCGATAAAAGAAAGGTTCATTTTTGTTTTCATGAAGTGATTGTTATTCTTTTATTCTGCTTAAATCAATATCCCAGTCCTTTATCCCAGTGTCCCAAGTGCTATATTATTAACCAGATGCATCACATGTGAGGTTTTTCATTTCAGCCATCAGTTTGTCCCTTGGTGGTATTAAAATCTCTCGCCAGCACTTACTTTGTTATGTGACCTCTTGCCTCTAATTGTACATGCAGTTTTTCCAGTCATCTTGGATTGCTACAATTGTGCAATTTATCTTTCGAAGACGTTCTCTTGGAGGCATCAGGTATCCACAACACTTTCAATATTTTGAGACGTGGTAACAACACTATAAATCATGTTAGAGCTATGGAAGTAATACTTTCCACTTATCTTGCTTTGCAGCTGTCTTTGGAAAAGAGATGCTACTGCGGTGATGTTTTGAATGGGTGCTCTGGAACCAATTATAATAAAGGAAGTACTTCTTTTGGGATTACAGAGCAAAACACAAAGTAAATTGAGAGACTTTTTATTGTTTAATAGGGTACTGTTGTAGCAACATGTGCGTGTCTGTCCATTTTAAACTGAAATTATACAGGGAGAAGAGCAAACGATGAGGTTTAATGTTTTGAGTGGGAAAACCTGTGAGTTTTGACGTGATGTGGAATGGGGTCATTTGATTTGGAAGGAAGCATGTTTTATTTGACCATCCAAAATTGCATTGAATGGTTCAATTCATTAAACACAGCGGGTCAATCCTGTAATGCAGTACCTTAAAAACGTAATATGCTTTTGTTATGCCAGTAATTTCAGAAAGTATTTATTTTCCGAAAAGGATATACTAACTTGAAGTTAAATTTGATATTTTAACCACCTTTTCAAATTTGCTGTATTTTAACAGGATTAAAGGAATAATTGAAGAATGTCAATTTACTAAACATTTACACCACCATTACATCACTTGCTCACCAATGGATCCTCTTCAATGAAAGGGTGCCACAGAATGAGTCCAAACAGCTGATAAAAATATAATAATCCAAAGTAATCCGCACCACTCCAGTCTATCAAATAGTATTTTGTGAAGCGAAAAGCTGTGTGTTTGTAATGAACAAATACATCGTTGAGATTTTTTTTTAAATTCAAACCATTACTTCTGGCTAAAATATGAGTCCTCTATCTATAATATTGCTTTCTCCGGTGAAAAGGACATCTCGTCTGAATCAGGAGAGAAATATGCAAAGATCAAGCACAGTTCACAAATGAAAACCGTTCTGAACAAATATGTTGGTGGATTTCGATGTGAGAGGACGTTTTCACTGGAGGAAGCAGAATTATGGATTATGGACTTGTACTTTGACCAGAAGTGACAGTTTACAGTTAAAATGCCTTAACAATGGATTTATTTCCTACAGACATGCAGTGTTTTTGCTTAACAAAGCTTTAATTGATCAAACAAAGTCATGTGAATTGCTTGTGGATTATTGTGATGACAAACAGCTGACTGACTTTTTTTTCTAGATTAGGTATTTTAAAACCTGTTAAACTTTAGGTAATCCTCTAAAAAAAATCCACATCTCTTACACCTAAGTAAACGGCAGTAGTCTCTTTCATAGAATGTTTTTTTTTGTTCCTTTTTTTTCAGACAGCTCAAAATATAGGTCACATTCACATGTACTCAACTTTTGCCACAAATACTACATTTTTTCAAGTTTAAATCTGATTTCACTATGATGATAATGTTGGCTGCACTAAATAACGATCAAGGCAAGTTTGTTTCATTATTTATGTGTCGTAAGCCATATATATCAACACACGCTGTTGTCTCTGGCAGATAAAGGACATCACATCTTGTGCTCTTAGTAATAACCTTGGGATTTGTTACAAGGCCCACCTTCTATTCCCTCCCACGCTATACCTCATATTAGTTCACATAAATCTGACCTATATAAAATCTGACAGCACAATTGTATCCAGATGTGAAATGTTTAGAGAACATCAGTATAATATGTAATCCTCTTCCAAAAAAAAAAAGTCCATTTTGATTATAGAGAAATGCAGATTGCTATACAAGGAGTCTGAATGTGTTTATCAAAGCCAAGCATAGCTTTGAGATTGGAAACTATTTTTGCTTTTGTGCAGTCAAAACGCCTACACACTAGAGTTTACAATGGATGGTGCATCACATGGACATGGAGTAAAAAAAATCTAAGCATTTGTGAGACTGGTGAATGCTCAACTTCCACGTGATTTAAATTTCCCTTCATGTGCAGTTTCAGAGACAAAGTCCTTTCAATGCTTGGGAATGCACTCATTTTAGTCATGCAAGTGCAGCTCATATCTAATTAAATTTAATTGATGGTATCATAAACTTTAATTGATGGTATCTTTAACTAAAAAAAAAGGAAAAAAAAGCGGAAGCTGGTCTCACAATGTTTCACAACGCTGTTGCCATGTTGCCCCAGCTAACAAAATAGTGTTCTAAGAAAGTTTTGCTAAAGTTCCTATTAAGTTATTTCTGTATGTTTTCACTGAACATTCAAAACATCCTGTTTTAAAAAAAAATTTATTTCTTGTTTAAGGGAGCATTCCATGTTATCATTGTGGAAATGTGGGAATGTTACTTTTGAATGTTCATTCTGAAACAGCAGAATGTTTATTTTTAAATGGTAGCATTTAAATATCCAACTAAACAAAGTTCCCATGCTAATGTTTTGAGAACATTATTAAGGACCCGATAACTTTGAATGAATGTTCTATCAATTTTACCAGAATAACTTTTTTATGGTCTTTGATAGAACTTTGCCAGAATGTCCCCTGTTTGCTAGGACAACTGCTTCTATAATATCTGAAGATTCAAGGGAAGTCCTAAAAACAAATGATGACTTTGCCAGTTTCTGATCGGCTGTTTAATCCGGAAGCTGAGACTTAATTCACCAGAGCCGCCATATTGGGTATTGAAGGTTGCAATTTCTATTATATATGGTCTCTGATCAGAGCTTCATCTGTAGTAATCTCATGTAGCCAGACCTTCAGACTGACGAAAAAGGTCTAGACTGGATCTCACCATTCATGTGCCAAGAGGCCACCTGATAGTAAATCAACCAATAACGGTCACCGTGATTTTGCCAAGTAAGACATGTTCCTGGATCAACATCTTTTGTTGATCCTGGATCAACATTATTGTCCAAAAATATAGACATAACCCTACCCATAATTTGTCGCTAAAATCAGAGGGAAATGATGATTGAATAACAAGGGTTTAGAAGCACATAACTCTGATTATAAGGCTAAAATGTATATTTCCTGTAAACTTATCCCCCAATTCTGATTGGTTGATTGGAATTTTGTTCCAGGATCAACATAGATGTTGATCCAGGAACATTTAAATCAACCAATAACAGTTCATTCTGTTCACTTCATGTGTAGGGCGTGGAAATGTAAAGTCAATTTTACTACAACAACAGACTGGCACGCACCCGATAAATCATTCATTAAAGAATGTTGTGCAAATTTACTTAACATAATGTACTTTTGAAAATCCAGTGTTTAGTCGATCTTGTTGTCACAGTTGTAAATACGACAGCTTTTTGCTTTCATGAGTTGGTTTGCCAACATGACGGCTTTGTTTTCACGTGGACCATCAAAGAACACAACACAAGCATCTCCTAGAAATCTTATTCAACCAATCAGATGACAACTTTGAAACTCCTGAAATGTTTCTATTTTGTTTGCCTTTTATGAATCAGACATTCAACCAATGGGTGTGACGTCTGAGGCTGAGACTGCATCTGTGTTGTAGATGTCTGCTGTTTCTCGCTGAGTTCACCAAGTGCATTCTATTTAATTTTTCAGGCTTTTGTAATAAAAACGTAATCTAGCTAAATGTGAATTTCTGTTCTCAAAAGTAATCATCTGCCTCTGCACATATCACACCAACCGTATTATCTCAGCATTTTACCTCTGCATAATTGGAATTCAAGCCACCCACATTGGCTTTCTTTTCATGACTTGAAAAGAAGACGAAATACTCTTTAAAAGACTCTTTCTCTCAAAATGAAAAACATTCTAAGCGTTTACTCTCTTTGAAACGGTCTAAAAAGCTTGGCTTTGCCTCAGTGCAAGTTCTGGACAAAACATCTCAGTGATGGACTACAACAAAATAAGAGGAGCTGTAAAACAGCAGTCTGACATTTTTGGCAAGCTTGTGAATGACAGATTACTGACCTCAGCAGGCCCGTGGTCAATACTGTAAGAACCAACCAAGGATTGTGTTTCAGACTCACATGCATCTGATAACCCCAACATCTGATAATGCAGCCCGGCATGATTGTCACTGTTACCTGAATTCCTTCTTGTGCATCAAGAGCTACTGATCACACTTGACTTAATCTGCCAGTATAGCCAATGACACAAACAGAAAGCAGGGCCACTGAGGGCGGACTCTTCCAAAGAAATCATGTGGCAGGACCGAATGCGCAGCTGCCCCCAGCAGTCTGTTGGGCTGTAACTCTTCATTCGGTGGCGCCGTGGTCCTGTCACTCAACACTTCATAAAAGCCTGGTCGGGTCCCCAGCACGATAACATCATCCGCCATTCTCTAGATTAGACCCTTTTCACTGGGATTTCATCAAGATAATGCATGTTTTATGTGCGTGCCATGACACGCTAATTGCAAGCCATTAGTGAAAGCATTTGGCAGGCTTCGGAGGAAGGCGTCTTATGCATACAGTGTTAGATTTCTGTAACAGTGAGTTCATTGTCACCCAGCTCTATTCAATACTAATGGGTCTTTCTGTTACCCACAGTTGTCTCTTCCTGTATTCTTTTTTCAATAAAAGGAAGCTAGATTACCCCTTTGTGGTTAAACGACATCATGTCAGATTTCTTTTTTTAACCATTTTGTGTGTCTCACTATAAAGTGTATAATATAAAATATATTAGAGTGAATTTTGAGGTGTAATGATGCTGAAAATGCAGCTTTTCCAACACAGGAATACATTATATTTTTAAATAACGTTGTTTGGATCAGTTACGATTTCACATCGCAAAGTCACTTGTCTTTTTTGATGCGCATTAAGGAATTTATTAGATAGAAGTGTTTATGTGCATGTTTTCTAACCTGATAAGACATGTATCTTACTTAGTTGAGCGCATACGTTTTTATGGGCATTTTTAGATATTTAGCGCATCTTGACTTTTTGCGTTTTTAAAAAATGCGATATCCCACAATTTGCATAAAAATAGGTGGATGGAAACTTAGCTCGTGTTGAAAACAGTTGTGCTGATTAGTATTTTTGTGTGTATATGTCATAGATTAGTGAACATCTGTAAGCCTGACCTCTTTTTATGATTGGTTGAGCGGGATTTTAAATGGGCGGGACTTTTGATAAACTATTAATAACTCTGAGATATAGTACTCAGAAATGTAGTACTTGAAGTCTGAACATTTTGTGTTTTGTATTCCTAATTGTGTATTTTGGATTTCAGCACTTTTTTAGTAGTTTGGGAGCACAGCTGTGATTCCTCACTCCCACTTCATAAAACATAAAATTTATTTCATGTAACAATTTTCAATGCCCATTTCACAGTAATAAAAAAGTGTGCCTGCCCTGTTTGTCTCTTATATGAGTTGCAAGCACTAAACCCTAAAATGTAGTCATTAAACTGAGTTTTTTTTCCTTGCAGAATTAAATGAAATAAAATGAAATTGTTGTAAATCCCGCTTACATTGTGTTACATCAGTCATGCATTCACTGAGATTTGATTGCTTACATTCACTGCAATCATGACTAGGCAAAAATGGCATGTTTTACTTCTATAATGAGTTTTGTAGCAATTTGTGGACCATTTTCCAGCCAAATGCATTGCATTTGAAACACTGCAGTGCCTAGCACTAGATTAAATCATTTCCTTGCATTAACCATCTTAGATTTGTGCTTAACCACACAGAGATCTCATCGATTGAATACAGAGTGCAGCACAGGGCCTGATCACAGATGTTGGAGATCATTCATCACTGTAGCATGTGCGGAACGGCCGGGCTCTGCTCCCACACTGGAGGCCACGATGTGATTTCAGGCGCTCCCTTCCTGTATTAGTGATGCTGTCTGCACAAGCACATGGTTTATCACTTCAGCTGGCAATCAATTAGTTCCCAATCAATAGCCTCTCACTGGCCAACAGGCAACAAATTAGCAGCCTCTCTCAGCTCGCACTACACTTGTTTATCCCAGGAACCTGTTTTTCATCAGGTATCTAACCCGCTCCGCTGGCAGCTCAAACTCGAAGTTTTGCCGCATGTGTTTAATTAAACAAATATTTCACGAAAAAACATTTAGGGTCTTTTGGTACTAGACAAATGGATGTTTCTGTGTTTAAAAAAAGGGTCACTTAGGAGGAATGAATGATGGGCTCGAAAACAGAGCAAACGTTAAAAGCTGTTAATTACTAGGTTTCATTCAGAAAGCAGTAATGTCAATTTCTGTCTAATAACTAGTTGTCGTAAAACAGGAAAACATATTTAAATTTTTTTATTGAGCATCGCAGCATCACATTTCAAAAGGTCTTTTTCATATGTAACTGCCACTGGAGACACTTTCAAATGATTTCCATATTACTCTTTCATTTTAAATTGGATGCATTAGGCAAAATATAAGCTTTATTTGTCCTCTCATTTTAAAAGGCTCCAGTGCGCCACCATCTGTACGGTGATGGCAAACCTCTCACATTATGCACTGTGACACCCTTCTTGTTGTTTTTTTTTTAAATGATCTCAGTCTTATTCATCCATTTTGTCTCTTATTTTTATAAATGTATCAGCGGTTCCAATTCCACTTCTCTGCAAATGTAATTTCCAAAGGTCACCTTCTCTGAGAATAAATTATCTCCACAATGCAAGGTCATTCTCCGTCTCCAGCGCATTCAGAACGAGATAACAGTTTTGTTCACAGATTTGCCGGCCCTTCTCTCTCTCTCTCTCTCTCTCTCTCTCTCTCTCTCTCTCTCTCTCTCTCTCTCTCTCTCTCTCTCTCTCTCTCTCTCTCTCTCTCTCTCACTCTAGTTATATCTTTGTGCTGAGAAATTTTAGTTAGATGGCATATTTTGTCAAATAGTCATTTAGCAGCTGTGAATAGATTAAATCAGGTACCTCTTACTGTATGCAGTGTTTTTTTCCATTTATTCCAAAACAGTTTTAGCACACTACAGACAAAAAAAAGTGAAAAATACAGATTTTAGTCAAATTTCACATTTTCACAAAAATGAGTTCACTACAAGCACTCTATAAGCACTCTTGCTTTGGAACCTTCAAAAAACTTCAACTTGATTTTTCGCAGAATTGACTTTGATGACTTCATTGACTTTAAACGGGTGTAGCTCAGTCATTTTCTGATTCCAACAAATCATATATCATGTTGAAGGTCTTTTAATGGGGAATTTGATCAAATAAAATAACTAATTTTTGAAAATGTGCTCATTGTGACTCATTTTACCAGCACAGGACACACACACACATGCATAAATATATGAATAAGAATAATTGTTAGGTATTGTAACTCCATTTACATGTATGCATTTAGCAGACACTTTTATCGAATTTAGGCTATACATTTTTTGTCAGTATGTGTGTTCCCTGGGAATTGAACCCACAACATTTTGCGCTGCTAACGCAATGCTCTACCACTGAGCCACAGGAACACTTTACAATTATAATAATTTACAATTATTGTTTATGAAAACATACAAACAATTCAACTAATTCAGCCCCAGGACAAATGCCTGTATAGTTTAAGAGACACGGTTTATGCCACTGACCGTCTTTCCTAAATTGTTGTGCACCTTTCCTTTGGCTGCCTGTGATTGTGTGTGTTTAGATGTGGAAGTTGTCAGTCACTGGATCACAGTGATCACAATTGCATGGTAAAAGCCTGCTGTTTGCTTCCCATCAGCTGAGTGGACGAGCAGCTTCATTTGCTGTGGCTGTCTGCCAGTGCAACTCTCTCTCTCTCTCTCTCTCTCTCTCTCTCTCTCTCTCTCTCTCTCTCTCTCTCCTCACTACTCACTACTCACAGGTCTGTTCAAGCTCAAATATATAAACAATGATTTTGCCATCTCGTTATCATTGCAGACAGAGAAATTAAATATTGATTCTCCTCACGGGGAAAAGAATTGCTGTGCAGAAATTACCTATTCTCCCACTTTCTTGCCGCTCCCAAGCTGTTTCTGCTGTCACATTTTACCTCAGGAATTTGTGGCTAATTTTGACTTTAATGGCTTTTGCTGCCTATGAAGATGGAGTCCACTTTTTTTCCGAATGAAGCACTGAATGTTACAGTAATCCATGCACAGTGCAAAAATAGACACATAAGGGAGAAGATGGGTTATAGACTGTCTCTGAGGCTTATATGACTCTTTTGCATATTATCATGTCACATAATTAATATTAATGAGTCAAGCTGATAATGCAGTTTATTACGTGCCTTACTTTTCAGTTCCTGTGGCTTATATCATTTATAAAAAAAACAGTTTTGCTTAGTCAAATTAAACCACATTTACATTGAAGTAGACAAAAGTTCATGTATATGAATAATTGTTAGGTATTATAACTCCAGTTACAGTTATTTACAAGAACATGCATCTAATTTAAATAATTATAAAGTTTATATTATAAAAGTATGATTGCAAGCTTGATAGAACTAAAATCCACCAATAAATAAATACATACATAAAAATAATAATTTAAAAATGAATTCCCTACATTGTTTAAATACAGATATGTTTTTTTTATTTGACCTATAGTTACATTATTTGATTACTTCAGTGAACTGTTCCTTTTGTTTATTGTAAGTATTTTTTTGTTTGTTTGTTTGTTTTTGGTTGGTTGTGTTTTAATGATGCAAGCTAAACTGATGAGGAAAGCTCTTCATCAAGATAATTCAATCAGAGTATAATGTCAATCAGAGAGTATGAAAATCACTTTACAGTAACTTACCGAATAAACATGAATATACACTAATGCCTGAACTAATTGTCCCAGATGGGCAAAATATGACAGTGCTGCATAACATAGCAGTGCACAAAAAAATGGTCTAAAGGCCTAAAAACTGGTAACAGTAAAAAGAAAAAACTGTAATATTACTGAACCAATTGACTCTGATAAAGTTTTAAAAGAAGAAATAACTCTTTAGGATAACAGTAATACATGTCCTCTTTTTAAAATATTTAAACAACATTCCTTTACTATAAATAGTAAATATTACCATACCATAAATATTTTCTCCAAATAAATATTATTTACATGCATACATTTATTAGTCAAATATTATTCATTTTGATTTGAACTATTTAAATTATGTATTAATATTTTAGGCAACTTCCATTTTTGTATTCAAAGATTTATCAGAAATATTTTACTCCAAGTCTTTAAAAAATCTCTTCTCACTTTTACACCCAGAACCCAATAAGTCTATCCTCATTGTTTCAGCAAAAGTTACAGAGGAGAGGAAAATATATATATTTTATACATACACACACACACGTATACAGATTTACATTCATGGCCAAAAATATCGGCACCCTTGCAATTCTGTCAGAAAATGCAACCCTTCTCTCAGAAAATTGTTGCAGCTGCAAATGTTTTGGTACTCACATGTTTATTTTTTTTTTGTTTGCATTGGAACAACACAAAAAAACAGAGAAGAAAAGTCAAATCTGATACAATTCCACACAGAACCTCAAAAATGCACTGGACAAAATTATTGGCACCCTTAACTTAATATTTGGTAGTACTGAAATCAAAAATACTGCTTCCTGTAACCATCAATCGCTTCCTGTAATGAGTGAGGTTTCTTACACCTCTCTACTGGAATTTTGGACCACTCTTCTTTTGCAAACTGCTCCAGGTCATTCAGATTTGAAGGATGCCTTCTCCCAACTGCTGTTTTGAGATCTCTCCACAGGTGTTCTATGGGATTCAGATCTGGACTCATTGCTGGCCATATCAGAACTCTCCAGCGCTTTGTTTGTAACCATTTCTGAAGTGTGTTTCGGGTCATTGTCCTGCTGGAAGTCCCATGACCATGAAGATGCAGCTTTCTGACATTGGCCACTGTGTTGCGCCCCAAAATTATTTGGTAATCATCAGATTTCATGATACCGTTCATACAGTCAAGGCATTCAGTGCCAGAAGCAGCAAAGCAACCCCAAAACATCTTTGAACCACCCCATGTTTGACTGCAGGGACTGTGTTCTTTTCTTTTTCTGTAAACAGTGCCATGATGTCCTTTAAAAAAAGCTCTACTTTTGTCTCCTCTGTCCACAGTACGTTCTCCCAGAAGGATTGTGGTTTTGTCACATAAGTTTTGGCAAACTCCAGTCTTGCTTTTTTATGCCTTTGTGTCAGCAGTGGTGTCCTCCTGGGTCTCCTACCATAGCGTCCCTTTTCATTCAGATGGCGACGGATAGTGCGAGCTGACACTGTTGTACCCTGTGTCTGCAGATCAGCTTGAATTTGTTAGGAAGTTAATCTGGGTTCTTTATCCACCATTCAAACAATCCCTCATTGTAATTTTTCATTAATTTTGCTCTTCCGTCCACATCCAGGGAGGTTAGCTACAGTGCCATGGGCTGTAAACCTCTTGGTGATATTGCGCACAGTGGACACAGGAACATTAAGATCTCTGGAGATGGACTTGTAGCCTTGAGATTGTCCGTGTTTTTCCACAATTTGTTCTCTCAAATCCACAGACAACTCTTTACACTTCTTTCTTTTCTCCGTGCTCAGTGTGACACACAACACAAAGGTTGAGTCAACTTTTCTCCATTTTAACTGGTGTGATTACTATATTGCCCACCCTTGTTACTTGCCACAGGTGTGTCTAAATACAAATTACAGGAGCATCCCATGCTTGAAAAGCAATTATTTCTTGCAATTTTGACAAGGTGCCATTTTTTAGTTCTTTGTGAAATTTTATCAAGTTTGACTTTTCTTTGTTTTTTATTGTGTTGTTGCAGTGCAAACAAAAACAATAAGCACGTGAATACCAAAACATTTGCAATTGGAACAATTTTCTGAGAGAAGTGTTGCATTTTCTGACTGAATTGCAGGGATACTGTGACTGTGTATATATATTTACAGTATATACTAAAATAATTTGCCAGCTGCAGTTGTTTTGTAATGTTTGTTTTTCAGGGCTTGTCTGATATGAATTATTCTGATGACTGTTGTTGGTCACAGTTGATTGTAACATAGCAATCTGTATTTCTTTCTTGCGGTATCCTTTCAAACAATGTTTGTGTAGATTTACATTGATTTTGGCCCTGCCAGTCATCATTTGCGCTTGTTTGAGGTTTATGTAGCTGCATGTATTTCTGTATATGTTGACAAACAGTAATATATATTATGCTCATGCCAGTTGCTGTACAGCAAAATAGAATCTATTCATTTAGCAGCAGTTTTGTGATCAATGCAGACCAACCTTTAGGTTATTAAACAGCCGAGGGGCAGTTTCATCCAAAACAGATTAATCTTAAACCACCAATCGACGAGAAATCAATAGCAGTCTAGGGGTTAGGCAGGGCTTTAGTGATGTGCATTATATGCAACTACAAATGAGATTTAAAAGCATATTATTATTGTTGTGTGGCGAAAAGCTACAAATTACATAAACTTTAATGAACTCTAAATGGAAAGAAATGAATTTTCTTGTAAACAAGGATAATCCTACAGGTGGGATGCTGAGCTATTCAACAATAATTAAAAAACATATTTAGAAAGTAGTAATGCACATATTTCATGAACATCACATATTAGAAATACTTAAACACTTTCAACTCTCATGCCACATGAAACCTTTTCGTTATTCACTTTTCACATTCATCTCTCAACATGTCTCTCATAGTGAGACAATATTAATAAAAGCTCCCTACCTTAAATGCATTCCCCACATATCATTACTGTATTAATCTGTTTAAGATCATTGTAGAATGTCTAATCGAGTTATTCTGTTGAATAGAGAGAAGCATTGTCTTAACCAGCATTGTAGATTGGTGTATATTTTCACAAATTGTCATGATGCACATGTATTTTTCTTTCAGAGACATTCGATGAGCTGCAGCAGAGGAGGTGGTTGTCCTGGTCTGAATGTCTGCTCACTGCAGACACCTGGGGATTTTAGATTTTTCTCCAGTCAACTTGCTATCCCCACAGTGGAGTTCACATACTCAGATTTCCCTAAAACAGAGGTATGTGAACATAGTCATGCAAATCAGTCATCCATTTTCTGCACCCCTATCATCCACAGATGGGGAAAATGTTTTCAAGAGACAGAGACATAAAAGCATAATACACAGCATATGTGTGTGCGTGTGTGTGTGTGTGCGTGTGTGCGTGTGTGTGTGTGTGGGTGTGTGTTTTATTTAATAGGTAATACAAGTATACAAGTTACAGTCATTTTACAAGTTAATACAAGTGTTCAAAAGAGTCACTTCAGCAAAGGTTAACTTTGTTTATTTGACAAAAAACATTTCAATAAATACAGTGTCATGAAAATTATCAGTTTAAAAATACAGAAAAATGAAAAATAAGCAAATTCTGCAAACACTGATTGAGCGAGTAGTAATAACTTTATATGAATGCCTAAATCCATTTTTTGCGTATAACTAAAGCACGAGTTTTCATTTCTATTTGGCGTACTATTTATACACATTTTCATGAGACCAGGCTCGGTGAGAAGTCATTTGCCGGTGCAAGATTTATCGCATGATGAATGAGTTGATGAATTAATCAATTTCTTTATGTGCAAACTGATTAAAATAATCTTAAGATTGTGTTTTTCGCATCAAACACAAGACAACTTTAAGCAAATACTGTATAAATAGTATCTAAATGAATTCTATTTCTATTTGTATACAATAAAAATAAAATGTACTTCAATTAAAAAGCCTTGGACAAACTATGCAAAAAAGCTCTGCCTTGTTTTCCCTCAAAGCGTTAAAAGTTGCACTTGGTGTAGTTTGAACTTAACATCAAACTGCTTCTGTTTCACAGAAATGCTGGCACAGATGTGCATGTTCAGCTAGAGTCGCTTTGAACTCGTGCATCTTCGGAAGCGGAGCAGCACGAAAAGTTGCAAAAAAAATGTCATGCACACCGCCACGCGAAATGAGGTTGCGCGCACTCAAAGCGAACTTCCGCCAACACCGCGATGACGTCATATTTGCCACGCACACCTAAGCAAACTTGCGAAAATTGCCGGCCCCTCCTCCTCAGACTTGACACACACGCAGGTTGCCAGATTGACAATACCAACAGGAACAAATTATGCTATTTTTATGCTTTAGTAAAGTCAAAATCTTACATACATTACCTTTAAGAGATCCAGTCCAGTTTGACCCAACCAGAGCGCTGAATGGATTCTAAAATTCACATAAGACTGACTTTGGCATCTGTCTGCAGTTACCATGCACTGTGACCCTAAGGCTTTCATGCACTTTAATGTAGATTCTCTAGTTCAGCAGACTGTCACGTCATTCCCCTGCAACCTCGTTGCCTCATTATGATATGTGAGGAACTGTTTCCTGACATGTAAAATAATCTTCCATGATCCTCCATCACACAGCAGCATGGTCAAACCCCAGAACTCCTTCACAGGCGACATCAATGCTACATTCCATCTGTCACGGCCCTGATGTCTATGCTTTATCCGTTGTGTCCTTTCAAGCTCTCTCTTCCTTTAAAATAAACACTCAGGAAGCCTGCCTTGTAAATTGCATACATGTGTTCCCTCGTTTTCATTACTCTTGAACTTTATCTGAACGCATCAGGCATCTCAATGGCTTTTATTATGTATCTGTATACTTCCTCAACACAATATAGGTGGTTAGATCCCCTTCAAGTTGTTCTTTTCTGCTTCCTGGTTTCATAAACACAATGTAGCAATGTAGGAGTTAAGGATTTCACACATGAGTGAGTCCTTTCCTCTTTCCTCTTATACAGTACATATTTCAGCCTTTCTCTCACACTGTGGTGGTTGACACTTTCTGCATGCTGACTTGTACATCTGTCTCATCCGGCACACATGCCTGGCTAAGCATTTGCAGTGCAATGCTGTTGTGCCTTAAACTGTGAATGTAACCTTTTCCTGGCATTTGAGCCATCAGGCTGCATTAGCGCTGTGGGTGGCTGGTGTGTTTGGGAACAACACAGTCTGTACAGTGACATCCATCTCCCAGCATCCCTGCTTCTGTGCTCTGCCACGTGCCTCTGCCCAAGGAGCCGTCGCTCTCCCAGCTAGCAAAATCAAAATGACATACTTGGGCCTTCATATGCTAACAATACTTGCAGTGCCTGTAAAAAAGTGCTAACTAATTTACATATTTATTTAGAAGCCCCTTATACATAAATCAAAGAAGAATGAGTTTTAAAATAATTAGTATTTAGGTAAATTATATTTTGTCTTTTTGTAATTTAGTTTACAGCTTTTTAAAATGTCATTTTTAATTTATATATATCAAAGAAAAATGAAAATGCTAAATACTGACTTTCATTTTTAATTAAATGTTATTATTTTATTTGTAGATTTTTTTCATATTTTACATAAGAATATTTAAAATATATATAATTTAATGTTATATATTACAATAAAAGATTATTAAATATGTGTTTATTGCATATTATGTTTTTCAATAATTTTGTCTTTTTTAGATTTAGTATAAATCTAGCTTTTTTTATTTAAATGTTTGAATGAATATTTGAATATTAAATCATATTTTTATATTTTAACTTGTATGATCAATTGAAAACATTAACACTTAAGCAGGAGTTGAATACTTTGTATGCATGTTTGTTTTTAATTAGTGATTAACTAATTAATTAATTTAGAACTGTTTGTAGTTGCATAGTTAAGTAGAGCATTTCTGTGATTTGCCTGAAGAAATAGCCTTGCTTTGATTGAACATATGAAACTAGACCAATCAGCAAGGGGAACTAAACTAAAGCAATGCTCATTCTAGCAGAAATTATTGTCTTTTTGAATCAAGCGTCTTTTTACAAATCCCTTTGATTAACCTCCTCTGGTTCGGGGCACTAAAGACAGTAATCTAATGCAGAGTGACAGATCAGGAAGTATATCTCCTACCATTGCTAATGTAACTCCCTCTCCAGATGGCCTTCATGCCTCCAGCTGAGGGTCAGAACTGATCGCTAACTCAGAAATCTGCCTGACCATGCAAAAATCTGTCACCAGTTGTTTACTGGGAGCCTTCCCCACCCAGGGTTACCATCCGGCTCTTGTCCTGGAAAGTCAGAGGTTTGTTGGCTGTGAACAGACAGCATGTTCAAGTTTCTTGGCCCGAGGTGCTGTATTAGTGTCTGCACAACTAATCTAATTAGCAGTGTGAAGCAGCGGCAGCTGGATGTGGTAGATCCGTAGGGTCTCTGCGCTTCAAAATCACATGGCAGTTCCCTTTACTAGCTAGCTCGCTGCAAAGCTGACAGCTACGCTAGGTTTGTCCTAGCTTACCATCTGGTTTCTGCCATTGGCGGCGACTGTGTGGGAAAAAATATTGGGTGTAACATGCACATGTGCTTTAGTACGATATAGTAAGGTCTCATCAACATGACATCTATGTATATAGCCTACTCTGTCTACCAGAGAGGATGCAATACATTAGTAGCTGTATCGTATGTAATATCAAGTCGTATGAGAGTTGATAGAGATTAATTGTTGCCAAGGAGAAATAGATCATTATTGCTAGAGATCTGTACTTGCTATATAAAAAGCATATAATCAGCATATTATAATGATTTCTGAAGAATCATGTGAACACTGAAGACTGGAGAATATATATATATATATATATATCTTCTGGTACCATCAGCAAACGCATACAAAGAGGGCATTGAAGTTTGAAAGATTTAAGTTGCAATCATTCTGTAATAGCTTGACTGAGTCCTTGATTGGGTTTCCATCATTGATTCGGCTATTTCCTGATTATCTCTGTGAAGCTGCTTTGACACAATCTGTATTATAGAAAGTGCTAGACTTGACTTATAGCTGACAGAAAATAAAGTACTTGGCAAATGATTCTGTTGAATAAGTCACACTGAGAGTTAGATATTTTCCTTCATCCTTGACCGATCGTACTTGAAAAGGGAGAACTTACTCAAAGTAATGACACAATATATTAATACACATATAATTCATATAATTAATACAATATATTAATATACAATATACACACTGATGTTGCATAAACTGCAGAATTTGAATATAAACATATAAGTTAGAAGATAATCTGATCACATGTATGTGTTAGCTTGCTGGTGAGCTCGCATGAGGCGCAAGAAACTGAGCCAGACAGATGTAGCATCTGTTTCAAAAGCAAAGACGCTGTTTCCTTCTCCAGCCTGGAATTCTGCTGGAAAAAAATGCTTCTGGCTGGATGCTAATTGTTTTGGCAGTCTCGAGGATAGTCTCAGCCTCAGACATCACGCCCACGGACTGTTGGCTAAATGTCTGATGCATATAGTACACTTATATGGAAACACTTCAGGAGTGTCGAAGTCGTCGTCGGATTGGTTGAATTATACAGGATATCCGGGAGAAGTGAGTGTCGCGTTTATTTTTGGTCCACCTTGAAACAAAGATGCCGTGGCTCCAAACCCCCTCATGAAAGAAGAAAGCCGTCGTGTTTACAAATGTGACTGCGAATGCTTATCAGGGTCAACTAATCGCTGGATTTTCAAAAGTATGTGAAATATTTAAAGTTCGCGGCATATAATCTTTAAAATACGTCTGAGAGTTTCACACACCGGTCTGTTATTGTGGCGACATTTCATGCCCCAAAACATGACGATGAACGAACCTTGATTGTTTGTTTGACATGTCGGTCAAATGGCCTCATGGGCGGGCCTTGGCCAATGAATGCGGGCTACGCGAGACTATCTCGAGGATAACCCACAGCACCTAAGTGGGAGTCTCGATCTCCCGATAGCGCTCAGGTTTACTCTGCCTTTACATATCCAGTGAAGCCAGGGTCATCTTGTTCATAATAAATTACACGCATTCATTTTTGTATATATGAATAGACACAGCTGCAAGCCATTTAACCAGCATCTGTCAAACATCATTCTGTTTCCATTCAGATGTCCTGGTCCCTCGAGTTGGCTGGCAATGAAATTAACCACATGTTCAGAGTCACTATAGTGTCTGCAATGATAAAGTTGTATCCTCCATCTCAGGTGTCATGGGGACTAATTTGGAAGTGTCTGTCACTCACAGACAGAATTATTTCAGCTCAACTGAGTCCATGATCGAAGGAAAGAAAAATCCACTCATCCATGATGTAGCAGTACATAAACTGCGCAAAAGGCTTTTATTAACTCCAAATAAAACAGAAAAAGAAAACAACACCAAGTCTCAATCAAAAACATCAAATCAGAGGATTCAGTAGCATTCGTACATGATTTGGTATGTTTTGTCAAATGCATATTAACCACAATTTGCATACAAATAATAGTGAAATTGCATTGATCTAGCAGCTTGTTCTTATAAATTATTGCATGTAGCGCTTTGACACATTAACACCATTTTATCGGAAATTGAGAATCCCGCTCTGGCTTATTCGATAATGACACTCGGTTTCATCTGTTCCAATAGAACATCATTTGACAGCTACACTCTCACTTGTATTGATCAGATAATAAACAGTTAATAGTCCTCTTTGATGGCTTCCTGGGTTCGAATCAGTTAATGATTTCAGTTTCTTTGTCTACTAAAACAGAAGTTTTATCACTTGTTTATAATGTTGAAGCACGAACGCAGCACATCTTCCGTGAAGATGAGCAAAATCAAAGAGAGCTTATATATTTCAGAATTCTTCACACCCACGTTCACAACACCAGGGTGCGATTGCGCTAACAAGCTTTTAATTAATTATAATTAATTAGTATTTATGAGAAGATAATATAATTTCAGCTGAGTTCAAATGAAAAGACCAAATATCTGTATTGCAAAGTTAAACATTGTTGAGAAGTATTAAGAACCGGCTATTAAAAGTGTTTAAGTTAATAAATGATGTTCTGAGTTCTTGCTAAATTGCAAATGTTCAAATATTTTTGACTTCAACTGACTGTTAGTTTCAGTATACCAAGCGTGTGACAAACAAAGCAAGTTTGTTGGTTTGATCTAGCGCTTTTCCTCATCAAATAGGAACATTTCATCAGCTATCCTCCCCTCGCGGCGTTGCCAGATCCTCCATTTATCCTTCATTGCTGTGAAAAGCACATGCAAACAGATGCATTTGGCAGCAGCGGATGCTATGTTTGTTTGCCTGCAGTGATTTGAATGACTTTTTTGGCTTAGTCCTCTCATTCTCGCATCGCTCAGTCGCTTCATTTGGTCTTTTATAATGTGTTCAAACTGAAATCATTTCTGCATGAGTATATTGGGGAAGTAGCTGTACAATAGCCTAACTGGCGTTTCTATTGTGTCCTCTACAGTGAAATCCTTCCATCATCTGAGCTTCCTCAGAGGTACATGGTTGATTAAGTCAGTGATAGATGTGTGAAACCACAGCTGAGATCGTCCTCTGTCAGCCCTCAGCCTGTCGCTGTGTTTTACTGTGTCTTATTATCACTCGCTCATTGTCAATGAATATTCATATTGCTCCCTGCCAACAATAGACCATTAGTTCTGGTTACTGGGAGATGATGGCACACTAAATAGCTCTGAATGCTTTTGGAGAGACTGTCCCGCGCATTAGTGCTGGGCTTTTCAGAGCAGGCAGATATCCAGCCACACGCTGATTACTGCATTCAAAGCCTCATTTTCCAGCTTACATAAACAGCGTGTGTCCCGCTTGCTGTGACAGTGAGACTGTGATTATTTCTTTCAGCTCTTGCTTTCTGCCAAACTAGTCCTCTCTATCCATTCCTCTCTTTCAAACACACATGAGTACACACGTTTTGGTTGTTCGTTACATTTCCATAATCATTTAAATGCTGTATAAAATGTGGATAGTAAGTCTGGGTAAAAAAGGTTGTATTGAATACAGTCATTTATAGAAATGAAATCAGTGAGAGCAAAGCTGAATTTTCAGCATCATTACTCCAGTCTTCAGTTTCATATGATCCTTTAGAAATCATTCTGATATGCTGAGCTGGTGCTCCAAAAAAACAGTGCTTATTATTGTCAATGTTAAAAACAGTTGCGATGCTTAATATTTTTGTGGAAATTATGATACATGTTTTTCTGTGTCCTTTGAATAATTTAATGAATTATTGCTGAATATTAATTTCTTTAAAGAAAAAAAACAACTTACAGACTCAAAACTTTTGAATAGGATTGTAAATGTTACGCTGTAACATGTTGACACACAAACTATGAAAATAAATAAATAAAAATACAATGTCATCTGTCCTTCAGCAGTACACAAAATAGTAGTGCACACCCTGTACATTTATTCTATAAGGTTTTAAATGTTTTTCTTTTAATCATTTAAAATAATAAAGTAACAAACACAGCACATGAAGACAAGTTGAATTAGAGAGATGATTTATTTCTTCACATCCACATTCACAAGTTCTGGGTGAGATTAATTATGATTAATTGTTTCTTGAATATAAGTGTTTTGTAGGATGATTTCACTTGGTTTACTAAGTTTATACTTAAAATCTGCCAATTTATCATGTTTCTAGTGTTTTAAACATATTTTCAATGGAAAACCAGACCAAAATGTGACTTTTCCCTACAGTTCAATCACATCCATACTGATGTTCAAAATGAAGTAAGATTTATGATTTAAACAGTAAGATTTAATTCAAGAACCTGTAAGACGTCCAGCACAAACTAAGCTAATTATTTATAAAGTTTGGGTATTTTACTAGGGATTAAAATAGATCCTGTTTACATATTTATTGCTGCTTAGGTTTAATGACTGAATAAAGATATCCAGGAAATTTTATTATCTTATTTGTGAGAAAAGCGTTTTGTATTGCAAATTACATTTTATTGGGTCTCTAAACAGTAAAATGCGGCTGTTGAATTTTAATTGCTCGTTGCAGAATTGCCTGTGGACCGGCTACTCCAGTCGTAACAAGGCCGTTTTGTGTTAGAATAAATGGGAATGGTTTCCCTGGTGTACAGTAGCCTCAGTTGGTTGCGGTTTGACTGTCAGCTCACATTTAAACCTGTAGACTCTTCCTGAGGTGAGCCTTGCGGTTTCCTACTCGCTCGGTTAAGAGAAACCAATTCACCTGCCCAAGATACTGTATCATTCCCAGTAACCCAAGCACAGCCCTATTCATATGTAGACAAGGTCTGGAGGTTTGGTGATTATCCTGAGAGCCATGTGTTTATCTATGTGAAGAGCAACAGATCTCTGAGAAAAATCACCGGTTTCCATTCAGACGGCTCCATGAAAAGCCCAAATTGTCTTCTTGTAACTGAATACCCGTATTAGAGGGCCCGCTTTTGTGCAGAAAATGACTTCTGTTCATCAAACTGGTCAAGAGTGGTGGGATACATACATCAGACATTTAACTTGTCTGAGATCACCCCAAACCAACGTATTGCAGATGTTGCCACAAAATCTGTGAAGTAATAACCCCTGGCGAGGCTACCGTGCTTCAAAACAGCAGTGTCCGCTCTCAAGTGAGATGAAAAGCTGTGTGGGAAGACAGGCACGGGTGTAATGCCTCTAATCTTCGATGCGAATCAGTCTTTGCTGTGCCTCTTTGTGCAACCACTACAAAGAGAAAGATTCAAACAGCGGCCATCAACTTGTAGATGCCTCATGACATGCTCACTTTTAGTGGACGAAAACACTGCATGTGCTTCTGCATGTGTTTGTAACCCATTTGTCTAACTAAAGGCTGGGATGTTATCCTTGACTTTTTGAATTGAATGTTTTACAAGAATACACAAATCTTCTAGGAATCTGTCAAAAAACTTAAAACTAAAAATGTTATTGTCATTTTTTAGGCGGTATTTTGAGAAGAGCAATAGAGCAGTCTCTTTTTGTCTTTCTTTAAAAGTAAGGAAATACTGGCAAAGTGCATCGAAAAAGGCAATTGCTGTTTGTCCGATCTTTAGCATAAGAGGTGCCATTTTTGTCTGCATATTTTTTTATAAAATTCAATTCCAGAGCCATCGGGACCAGGGGCCTTCCCAATAGGAAAGCTTATGATTGCATCAGATATCTCTTGAATAGTAATTTCAGATTGCAATGCTTCCTGATCAGCTTTACTCAGTTTTTGAAGGGGGAGCTGATTGAAGGAAGACAGAAATTGCTGCAGGCTGAGTATAGAGCTTGGGTTCAAATAGTCCTTCATTAAATTGTCTTATTCAGTCATTGATATCCTTGGGATTTAGTATTTTGCCTTCCTATTGCTTAATGTTATGACTTTATCTGCTAGCATCTGCCTCACCCCCCACAGCTCAAAATGTTTTTGCTTAAACTTAATTAGAAGAGCTCTTATTATATTCATATGTGAGAATCATTCTCTCAATTAGGATGCTTAGGGTTGCTTTATGCTGGTATATTTTCGTACAGGGATACAGCGGCTCACAGCTTCTGAAGTGGCAATTACGCTAATTAAGCAAAGGCTAAACAATAACAACAATAATCATCAAACATAAAGCAGGTTCCTCCTGACCAGTTTCCTTAAATGAAGCACAGAAGTTTCTTCAGTGGTGAAGTTCAGAAAACTGAAGGAGATCAGGAGAGATTCTGTCATACTCTCTTTTCAGATAATGGTGCACTCTGACAACTATATTTCAGGGACAGGATTGTGTGGCTTTAATCTGACCTGTGTGATGTATGTGGTCCATCTTAGAAGAGAGATTTTGGGGGGAAGTTGTGATTTTAAATTCAGTGATGCTGTCATGGTGGGGGTTTTTTTTGTGACATGTGAAGTTGTGCCCATAAGGTCTATGTCAACTAATAATATGCTTTAACATTTAATCAATGGATTTTAGGAGCTACACAGAAAAGTGGCTTTTTGTATATTTTATAGGGTCTTGCCCAATAATTTCCTATGGCTGGTCAGTTTTCACTGTTAACATCCATGCTGAAAAGATCGAGTAAACCATTTCTATTAAACAACAAAATGAAACCAGTCAAAGATGACTGAAAATGGTTCAGTCATTTCACACTGAAAATGGTCAGTGCTGTTTGAAAGCATATATGTTCAGTGCTAAAAAGTTACTGTGACCTTCAAACTACAAGGATGTACAAGGAGTCTTACAATCAGGAAACGTGACTTTAAAAGACATGTTCAGGGATCTACTTCTCCAATACATCTATTTCAGATGTGCATTATGACAGTTAAATTTACCTATGTTGACAACCTTGTATGAGTTTGTGTTAATTTTTCATTCTTTGATTTTTGTTTCTCTTTTTTTCAAACCTAGAGAGCGTTTTTTCTCTCTGAGGCCTTTTTCCCTCCTGAGTCTTCATTAAGAGAGACCTTGGATCCAGCCTTCAAACTCCATGAGACTATTGCCAAGGTAAGAGTGCTCCTCCTTTCGCTACAAAAGTCTGATTGTGATTAGTTTGTTTGTTTGTTTGTTTGGCTGGCTGGTTTGTCAGGTGCTGCAGTGTTGTGTGCAAGTTAACAATAGGAAGTTATCATTAGGATTATGTTTTGAGTGGAAGATTTTCTTGCTCAACTTTCAAGTGCTAATTGCACAGCTACACAAATCATAACTCAAGAGACAGATGGAATGAGGAAATGAAGCAAATAACTTCAAACGTGTTTATTCAAAATGTTTTTACAGATAAACAAACCTTTTATTAATGTCTACTTTAATTCCTTTAAGATATGATTTTTTTTACCTGAACATTCTGTGTTCTCCAAACTCTTATCTCGATAAATGCCTGCATTAAAAGTTTGAACTCGTTTAGTAACTTAAGAGTTTCTGTGTGGTATTTGGTGTTCCTTTTTTATTTCTTTGGCAAACGTCTAATGCTGAATGATTTATCATTCACAATAAGATGAGGAATGTGTATGAAGAAATAAAACATAGTCCATTTTTATTTGTGTCAAATTTTTGGCCATTTGAGAGCCTGTCCAGTCATCATATCATGAAGTGTGTCTTCCAGCCGGGACAAAAATGCATTGACCAAGTGTCAAGTGTCAGTGTCCGGTGCTCTCCTGGGTCAGGTTATGAAACCCCAGCAGTGTTTCAGTCCACAGACACTGATTTTTTGGCTTCTGACAGCTTTTTCCCCATCCTGGCAGTCTATAGAGGAACAGCACGTATGCTTAGACTCAACAACAAACCCTGTGAAAATGTTATGAAATATAGATGAAACAGGCTGGAGATTTTATAAACAATTTTCTCTCTCTCTCTCTCTCTGCCAGTTATGGCCGCAGCATTAACGGCAGCAAGAAATATGAGCATCATTAAAGTTCCTCATCACAGTCAAGGAGATATTGTTCTGTGTCATGAATTATTCAGGCCGCTTGAAGACACACTGGCAATGACACAAAGAGTTGTGGGACAACAGCGCATGCTAGAATAGATGAAAGGCTCTCAAAGTGTCCGATCATTGTCATGTCTCCTCCAACTACACAGTCAAAATAGTATATACAGGAACATTAGATAAAGCATCTGCAGAATCTGAGAAGAGAAATATTTAGTGTGGTTTTGAATTCAGCGAGCAGATTTGTAAGTGTCAAAATATCATATTTCTCAGAACAATGGGCAGAAAGGTTGGGAAACTTACCTGAATAACAAAACAATACAGAAAGGGTAAGATCTTTTCTTTGAAAAGCGTATCCTTTGTTAATGCATTAAGTAACAATGAACAACGTTTTTAGAGCATTTATTAATGAAAATTTAATTTCAATAAAATTTTAATATAGGCTTCTGTTGTTAATTCATGTTTCAACTTTATGGCGTGCCGTGGGCAGAGCTAAAGATTGACAAGCACCATTGCCAACAAAACACATATATTTGATGCCATTTCACTTACAATCTGCAGTTCCGAATCATGACCGGGATCTTTTATAGCTGGGCCCGCTCCATCTTTCAGTATCAAACAATTTGCAAATCCAACGTCGAACTGGGCCTTGTTTACAAAACGTTCATCAACAAACACACTTGTGAAACTCCATTGCTGCCCCGAAAAACAAACTGCATCCACTGTTCACGTAACGCTGTGTTCTTCGGGAAGCTGAACAAGGTTATCTTTCCCTTACAACCAAAAACACATTTATTTGGGGAGATTCTTCTCGAGCAAGTCACGTGCAGGCTGCCGAATGAAGCGCGTTGATGGGCGTGCTCCTGCTCTCGCTCTGGTCGATGTGTGTGCGGGCGTGCTCTTCCGGGAGAAATGTCCATACAAGGAGTTCCACCCTTCATGACGTTGTGATAAGACGTGATCGAAAATCGTGTGTATTTGGCACATAAATACTTTGTTATACGTCTAAATCGTTTTTTGGCCATGTTTAGCATGAGAACCCAACTCTTTAACATTGTAAATAACTCAATATGCATGAAACACCATTGAACCCCCCCTTTAAAATACTTTCAATAGTATAGCCACAGGATGCAAATAACATGATTTCAGTGACAAATACAATCACTTAATAAAAACTTCTGTGCAGTTATATGCAAATTGACTATGTTACTTTTACAAAGTAACGCTTAAAACCCTAAAACCAATGTTTTAAGAAACCATTCAAATGTATTTTTGATAGAAATGCTATCTGGGGGGGGGGGGTTAGTCAGTCATGAAATCTGTGATGTCAGCCCAGGCCCGGTTGTAGCAAAAATACCCTCAAACGAAAGCAAAAGCAATAGAAAGATCTGGCAAACTATCTAACGTGTTTTTGCAGCATTGGGCATTGTAGCCAATCAAAGACATATCTGTTGATTTCTTCAATGCAATGGCCAATCAGAAACGCTTTCAGAATTCACTCACCGCTGAAAGCGCTGGAGTTTTGCACGCTCGTGAATCATCTCATGAATAACTAAGTGCAGACACAATGTAAATAAGATTTGTTATGTAGTTTAGAGCGCTTGATTATAACGGAACTTTGTGCGATGAACTTTGATGAGTGATTCCTTTAAGTGATATTAAAGGGAGTGTGCTTTGTGTGTTTTCTAGGCTATAATCCATTCAGAATTTGAATGAAACTTTCGTTTTTTGGTCACATACATGCTGCAAAATTTTGGGAATGATGCTGGATTCATTCTTGAAATATCAGTGATAAGCAATAGACAGGATAAAAAGGCATCTGCAATTTATTTTGAATTCGGTCCTGGCCAAACTACCACAGACTGGTCATTCTTCCAACATGCAATACTTTGACGCTCACAGTCCAAGCCCAATCCTCTAGAGGGCGTCTTGTATAAATATGCCTTACTTTCCAAACAGCACGAGTTCTTAGTCACATTGGCCTTGTAATGATGCTGTAAGGGTTTCCGTTTTCCGCCTGCCACAAGCTCAGTGTGACTCTAAGGCCAGTATTAATGAATGCTAATGCCTCTTGAAAGTGTCCTTAATATCACGTGACCTGTAGTCACCTGCCGGCCTTTCTTAGTATGCTGTTCCTCCGAAATAACAGCCACGCATGTCGTTAGTTTGGTGATCCAGATTTCATATGGAAACTAAACTCAAGTAGCCCCCTGATGCCAGTTTAAATCGGTGGAGGCAGACATGAATTGATGGGGTGTGAGAGTTGGGTCTCGCCGCTGTCTGATAGTCTCCAGCTGCAGTACAGGCGCACTTGAAATCCCCAGGTCCCTCTGTAAGGCCAATGCTGTTATATCTGTGGTGTCACGCTTCTCTACGCCTCCAGGTCCCGTAGGACCTCGGGCCTGGGCCGAACTCTCTTTTTCTGCAGGCTGAGGAGCCTTGGGAGTTCTTTCAGCGAAGCTTATCACATCCTCTGCTCATTTTTCAACCCCACCTTTACAACCACAGCTGGGCCGGGTTGACGGAGAGGACAGAGGGGCCGAGAAGTGCTGGGTGTGTTTGAGTCAGTTCCACTCAGCCTGGCACAGATGCCTGGCATCGATCATTTGAGCCGCAGGTATGCACACACTCCATCACCCTCACAGGGCCCACATTCGGCATACCAACTCTCTGGGGCTCAGAGCCTCTGTGCTGACTACCTAGAGTACTGCTTTAAAGATCTACATCTAAAGTCGCTCATTCCTTTAACAGGGTAGTTTGACCTCCTTTTAGAATTTCAACTCTGTTTGCAATATCGTAGCCCTGTGAATTGTTTGCTGTGGTTCCCTTTTTTCGCTTTCTTTCTTTATGTACAAGACAATGCCAAGTCTGACTATGCAAGTTGAAGAGATTAATTTCTACAGAATGCTATACAATACTGGAGCTAAAACCTTTTAATTGGTTAGCTCTACTTTTACTTACATTATCATAGACATTTGAAAAAGTACTAATGGTTTCATCACATCACGTTAAGGGTGCTTTCACACTAGCACTTTTGGTGTGCACCAGGGCTCGATTGACGTCAAACTTTGGTACGTTTGGATTATGTGAACGCTGTTTTCCAAACTCGGGTGCGCACCCATTAACCATACCCAAGTTTGTTTAAAAGGGGTGGTCTGGGGTTCGCATCTGTAAATGCAATCGTACCAAATCGCAAAAGTGAACTGCTATTAATGATGCATTATTTGATAAAAATGTGTTTATGTGTGTGTTTCACTCACTGTCCTGATGAGCATGCCATCGTTACTAAGCAACAGGGCAAACAGCTGCTGGCTTGATGACGCAAACAAACCGTGGTTCGGACCCAAATAAAATAATATGGACACAATCCTGTTGGGGCAGGGGGCGGGGGGAGCTATCGAACTCTGGTTCAGACCAGCCAATCGAATCAAGTGTGAAAGCACCCTAAATGTAGTTTTGCTAAACAGTAATATGAATGTATGTTTTTTTGGAAAGAATTAGAGTTTTAGTTTAAATAGTTTCTTCTTATTTACACTACTGCTCAAACTTTATTTTTTTACAGTGGTTTCCACAAAACATACCAAGCAATACAACCATTTTCATATTTATAATAAGAAGAAATGTCGATAACACAAAACAGCATATTAGAATGATTTCTGATGAATCATGTGACACTGAAGAAAGGCTGCTAAAAATTAATCATTGCAATCACAGAAACTAAATTACATTTTAAAATATATTAAAATTTGAAACCTTTATTTTAAATTGTAATATTATTTCACAAAATAATTGTTTGTACTGTATTTTTGATCAAACAAATGCAGCCTTCGTGAGCGTTAGAGACTTAAAAAGAAATAAAAATGACCCATCCCAAGCTTTAATTATGAGACATTGAATAAAGCCTTAGTCTAAAATGAGAACAATTAAAGCCCTGTATCCTCATTGGATCTTATTCTTAACAGTTCACTATTCAACTCACCTGGATAACAGTTGAATTACCTGCAAGTGTCTCAAGTAAAGTTTTCCAGAATAGAGCAAGATGCCCAGTAGAGCATCCACTAATGGAAAGATTGCGACGTACGTATAAGAAGCGTGTCACTGTTCTAGGCAGAACTTACAAGAGAGATAGACTCATGCTATCCAGAGATTCTTTCAAAATTAACCTGCCATGCGTTGCTTGCACTGGAAATCAGCCAGCCAGAAATGGCGGTGGAGTAGGAAGCCTGAGAGGAACTCAAGCTGCCAGCGAGAGGAAGCTGTGAGGTTGAGAGCAGCTGCTGGTGTGATTGAACGTCCCAGGACAGCCATTGTTATGTGTCAGATGGAAACAGTGGCGGCGGTGAAGACTGAAGGCTTGGTATTGTACTCTGACAGCCTGAGTGACACTAGCTGGGCAGGGGAAGAAGGGTGAACAGAAGATTCTGCCAGCTTTGCTTACATGGCACCTGGAAGGGGCAGGAATCCGCTGACGGACTCCGTGGGGAACGTCTACCTGAGAAGCATCTCAATTTACATTCTCTGCCCCTGAATCAACTCATCTGTTAAAGAGCGTCCAGAGATCCCGTCCGGAGACCTCCATAAAAATGAGTTGCGAATGAGTGAGGGTGATTAATTTGGGCATAACGTTTGGATCGCATTGTTCTGAGTCCATCAGTGCTAATGCAGGGGCACAGGATCATCAGCTGCCCATTGTCCTAACTCACCCTCATTCTGGTTCTTAATGTTTTAGCCTCTTAATTGCTTAAATTGTCCATCTGCTCTATGCAGCTGTATTAATATGAATTCACCATTTGGAGGATAAAGGATTGCAGAAGAATTGCCCGAGAAAGCTCTTCTTTTTTTCCTAGTATAAGGTCTGAAATGATAAGATAGCACTAATTTCCCAGAAATGATTGGCTTTGGCATATCTTATAGAATTAGACTAGAAAAAGATTTTGAATTGAACTTCAATTAAGCCGTACAATGGAGAATGCTGTGATTTTAAAGCACTAGATGTACAAAGGAAAAAGTGTAAAAGAGCCCCACAGCAGTTGGGTTAGTCCATATTTGACCCAAAGTTGGATTTAGATAACGCAGCTTTTTAGAGTGCAAGAATTAGAGACTCGTTCCCATAACTTGTTAAATTGTGGCCCCAATTTTCTAATTCATTCCCGCATTTTATGTTAAATCATGGCCAAATCCACTCAAGGGAATGTAGTAAATTGTGCCCACTATTAAATTGTTAATTTGTGGGAATAAATTCTAGCCACTATTATATTTCTAATGAAAATATATGTATCTTATTTTTTGTGTACATTTTTTTTATAACAATTCTCACTATCGACTAATCTAGCAACACTTATAGACGACTAATGGATCGTCTGCAGTGAATGGGTGCCGTCAGAATGAGAGTCCAAACAGCTGATAAAAACATCAAAATAATCCACAAGTAATCCACATGACTCCAGTCCATCAATTAACTTATTTTGATGTTAAAGTGTTTGTAATAAACAAATCCATCAAGACATTTTTAATTTCAAATAGTTGTTTCCTGGTAAAATGCCAGTCCTCCATCTATTATATTTCTTTCTCTATTAAAATGTATATAATTATTATCTGAATCAGGAGAAAAATATGCATGGTGACCAGTAAGAGTACTGAAAATGTTTACTTATGTACAAGTACTGTTACATTGCTGAAATAATACTCAATTATAAGTAAAAGTACTGGTGTCAAAACAGTTATTAAGTAAAATTACAAAGTACTCCTCTCAAAAACTGCTTAGAGTAGTTACTAGTTACTTTTTAGCTGGCGTTATGTAATGATTTAACAAACAATATTCATTCATATCAAAGTTCTATGTGGATAATAGCTACTTTGAACAAAACCCACTTTTATCTTATTGACAAAATATGTGAATTAGTGGTCATGATACATGAACGTCTAACTTCAATACCTTGAAAAATAGCAATATCAAAATACCCATGAACCGGAAGTTGCAACAGACTTCAGTGTTGTGATGTATTTCCAAGTGATACGGAATATTGAATAAAGGGTGGGGTTTTATTGTGGTGCACCTCCACTCCACCTCTTGCTCATAGCAGATTCACGGTTAAGTGGTTATCTGCTTGTTACGTCTGACATCATGTTTCACCTCTTCTGGATCCTAAAGCTCTGCCAGACGCCCCTAGAAAACACCAAACTGTGCTAATATACACCCACAATGTCATGTAATACTGAAAAATTAGTCTCTGCACACTGAGTCCGAAATTTTCGCATGCGTTTTCGTCATGCACAGAAACCTTGCACACTGAGTCCGATGCGTATTAATTCATCTGTTGCGGAAAAATTAGCAAAACCATACAAAATGTCTTCAAGCATTGAAGACGATTTGGTTGTCCTCTCGCTTTTTAAAAAAAAAAGAAAAAGAATGGAAATATTGGGTCCATGATGGGTCCATCCAATCCTAAAATATAGAGAGGACGGAGAGTTCCCCCTCCTTGTTAAGGAGCAGTGGGATTCTCACGGGCGATTCACAGTTTACTTAAGGATGTTAGTGGCTCAGTTTGATGCTTTGCTAGCGATATTAGAGCCACATATTAAAAGGAAGACCACCAATTTCTGTGAACTCAGTGTGCAAGGATCTATATGTGCTTTGTGCTGCGAGATGAAGTGGATGAACTTGACAATCGCCATTCTGGATTTTGGCCTTCGCTTGAACGGTGGCTCTGAACTGTCAAAAGACCTCTCAAAAACCTCTCTTGCCGAACCCGATCCCATTTTTTTATGACTGACGAAAATTTCGGAGGCAGTGTGTAAACGTGACTGACAGAACATGAGGTTGTATTTATTTTTCAATGTGTGAACATTTTGGAAGAAAATGTCGGACTCGGTGTGCAATGACCTTAACCCTAACCTTTATCTCCATACTGAAATCCCAGATGGCCAGACAGTGTTTCAGCTTAAATATTAGTGTCTGAGACGGAGACTGTAGTGTGCACAGCAAATTTTTAAATGCTTGGCTTAAATATGTAACATTAATTAAAACAGTGCTCATAAAAGGCTGTTGAGATAGGATTCTCAAATTAAATGAGTAGAGGCATGGACCCGTAAACAGCATTCCTTATGTCATACTTATTGCAAGAGTATTCTCCCCAAGCCGTCAAACTTACGTCATCAGAGCGAGAACGCCATTCCAGAGCGGAAGCGAATTTTCAGTTTTTTATTGAAAATTACGAAGGCAGACTATTTTTTTCCCCTGGTGTATTGACTTGCACTATTGTTCACAACAAGACTAGTAATGTGCACTAAAAAAGTAAGTAGGGTCATTTTTGATTTCATGACGACTAATCATTTTCAATACCATTGGCAAAACTACCACATACTGTATACTGCCATATAGATATTTTAATATAAAAAAATGTGTGCATCCCTTTTTAAGGCAATCGTTATTTCAAACGTATTAGTTTGAGCTTCAAAATTGGTTTAATCCAAGTCTTCTAAAAATACACGTTCACTTTATATGATGAACATTTTTCAATATAGGCTTTCATTTACATACATATAAATACTGATCAATTACCATAACAAAAATCTTGATCTTAAACATTTGCTCATTGAAGTATTTGTGTCTTTAAAATAGGGTAACTTTGTTGCAAAAGCTTACAACACAAGGAAGCTTAATTCCAAACTGAATTGAATTTACAAAAAAGTACACAGTCAGTATTAAAATTATAAAACAAATGACCGCATTTCAGTTGAGGTATGCGAAATATGACAGCACTGAATTTTTATAGCAGTGATTAACGAGCCATATATGTTAGGCCTATTTATTTAGATAAATGGATCATTAGATGGCTTTGACCTGTAAAGTCTTTACAATGTAGTGATACAGTTAGACAGACTAGGATATTTATATGTACAAATCAGACAAATATCACATTCCAAAACATTTCTAATTCTAACATACACTTACATTGTAAAGAAATTAACGTTCCATCTCTGATTGTCGAAAGACTTTCTGGTGCACTTCGCTTACAGCCAATAAATTTCCAGTAGGATTTTCATCAGTTAGGCATGGATATATTCTGAATGGTTGATAACTTTTGACAAAGTTTAATCCAGGAGCAAAGATAAATAATTTCTACTTTAAAAGCATGGTTAGATCGCTATTGCACACAGTCTACGTACTTAATATCAGAGTGAGAGGACAGGCAGTTAATTTTTATAAGTTAGGCCGATTTGAGAGCTCACATCCAGTTTTCTGCGATTAGATGACTGTGTTCTCATGTTACAATAAAGCACTCACCACATTTGGGAGGGAATGATTACAATTATGCTGAATACCTGCAATCCTGCGCGGACATTCAGATTCTGTAATTGACAGCAGCAGGCATATGTGTGTCAAACGTCAAACTCACTGTCGGAGAGGAGAGAGCATAGACGCAGCATGTATCGGTGTATATAGGCCTATGGTAGCTCCCTCACTGTCAGATCAGCTCTTCTTCACCTGCTGCAGCGGCGGCTTTTCCCGGTTCAGATATCAGGGCTTTTATTGGTCCGTTTACGATCGCATATCTTTTTTGGCTATAATGCCGTCAAAGGTTTGAATATCAATTCAAATTGTGGGCGTACTCAGTAACGGACTATGACTTAAAAGTAACGAAGTAGATTATTTTGCTTAATTTGTACTTAAGTACAAGTAAAAGTACAGCTTTAAAACTATACTCAAAAAAGTACAAGTACCCGAAAAAACTACTTAATTTACAGTAACGTGAGTAGTTGTAATTCGTTACCTCCACCACTGATAGTGACTGGAGGAAGCGCAATTACATAAACCGCCAAAAAAAATATCATATGCACGCGAAAAATATACTCTGCATATATACGTATTTTTTCGTAGGTAATTTAAACGCATTTTCATGCACTACTGGAGCCACATGAGGGCGGGCAAATGACACAATTTTCATTTTTGGGTGAACCATTCCTTTAAATAGCAATAGTGTGAACACAAAGAGAGAGAAGATAATCTGGTTCTTTAGAAAAGAGCACCATAAATTGATGAACTACATATGGAAAGACTGCAGCACAGGACATGTCAAAGCTCATTGAGGTGATTTAATCATGAAAGACAATGTGCCAACTCGAGTCTACTGCCTCCAGCCTCAGCGGCGGTGCCATCCCTGTATAGCTGCGCTCACTGTGTGTGTAACAGATGCGGCTTTTATCCGCTGGGATGGGAGACGGGGAGTGAGCGACTGAGAGATGATAAAGAGATGAGGTGAAGAGGTAATGGAAAGATTCTCGACACTGCTTAACACCTCAGTCAGCCATGCAGAGGTTTTCATCAAGTATCTGTTGCCCTGATTTGCTCTTCTGAATTGGGCTTGTATTATTTCCTATAGGACAGACAAATCACCAAAGAGACCTCAGTCGAAATTTAAGTCTCAATGTTTGCTGAAAATAATAGTTTGAGTCAGTGGCCATTATGAAAAAGCATGCTGGATAATCTGTCAAATATCTTTCTTCTGTGTTCCAAGGCATGAAGAAAGTTACTGCTGTTTCTTCAACTATGAGCACTTTTGGCCATGTGGAGTTTTAAATAAAAAGCTTCTTATTTTGTGAAAATTAAATTTTGTGATGGAAATGATGATGATGAAAATTAGTTATTTTTGGAAAGTTTTTTTGTATAAAATGAGAGACTCTTTGGCTCATTAGGGCAAAATTCCAGCATGTTATGTATCCTAAATGCACAAAATTAAATCATATTTTCAAATTTTGTTTGCATAATTTCAGCTTGAAATGTAGAAAAAAGGTATTTAATAAATCAGCTCACAAGTGACATTTTCTTTTCAATTTATGTTATGTGTAAGTATGTGTGTTTTATTTGCTATATTTAAAAACATTCTGTTATGTAATTACAGCGGTGCATGGAAATGACATTTAAACAAAATAAAAAAATAAAATGCCTAACTCCTACAACACATTTGTATCATAGTTTTGAACATAATTATTGTATATATATTTTTTTTTATCATAACCTGGTAAAAAAAAACTTTATATAAAAAGAAAGAAACAAGAAATTTTTATTTTTTTTAGTTTTAATAAAAGTCAACCCCCGGAACATAGCAATGCACAAAGTTAAAGAAGCAGCTTTTTTTAACAAATAATGATGACAGATTTTTCATTTTAGGTGAACTGTTTCTTTGTTGAAAACATCTCTTTATATTTGAAAGAGCTACTTCTAAGAAATTGAGTTTCTTCTGGGTTGCCATTAAGATTTTTGTATGACACAAATTTGCAACAGATTAATCAGAAGTTCCCATCAGTCTGTTTACTAACTCCTAGTCGCTGTCGATCTGTAAACAGATTACATCAGTCTCTCGTGTTGACAGGAACAAAGTCTTTCACTCTGGTTTTTCTGTCTGGACAACTTTTGCTGATAGTCATTTATTGGTTTCTCAGTCAAGATGAGTCTGAATAGTTAGACACACAAAGGCTGAATTTCGCACTTGGCTGTGCTTTTCCCTCTTCAATGACCTGCAGATGAACTGGATGTTTAAAACATTCTATCTAGGAATACGAACGATTTCTTCTTTTGATGTTTATGAAAAAGCAAATTACAGAACTTCTCCAGGTTTGCTTCTTTTGTTTGCATCCCACCTTTGAATGTTCTGAAATGGATGTTTTACAGTAGCTAATCTTGACCAATTGGAGAAATCAGATTTTTCGAGTCACAGACTTTTCCACGTTATCTCCTCAAACGAGGCGTGTGATTGGTTCCCTCCACCTCCTCTGCATCCCAGCACTGGCAGCATATCAGGAGGGGTTTATCGCCGCCTAATATATAACATGACAAGATGTCAAGGAGCAATTTTCCCAGACACTCCTGGGTTTAACTCTGCGTTTGGATGGTGCTCACCCAGAGATACTCTTTTATCACCTGGCTAATACAATTGGCGTCTCATTGTATGAGAGCTGACGCGAGTGTCATCTGACACGCATTGTAACATGGGAGTGTAATTTGTCCATGGAGCGAAGGCTGTCCTAGTGTCTCTGCTTCATGTTCACTGGTTCGTCTCAAGCGTGGTGAAGACTTGTGGCTCATCCATCACTGCTGCTGATTAAACAACCCTCTGTACTTTTGAGGCCTTTTTGCTGAAAAGTTGAGAGCTTAAAATTGAGATGATATGACACTGGAAGCCTGCTTGGCAGTTTCTGAGTACAAATTTGCATATTCTTTCAGAGCATGTTCTTGATTTGACAGCCCATATTTCACCTTATTTCCTTTCCAAAAAGAAGGTTTATGGATATTAAATTCATATTCAACTTTTTTTTCCCTTTTGTATTTAAATTAAACATTTTAAATACCAAATGGAGTAATGCAAATGTAATTAAAATTAAAGTTGCCTATTTCTTATCTTACAATTATATTACAGATGTTATATACTATTATTAGATATTATTTTCATATTATTTTATAAGTGATATACTGACATTGATCACAAACTAATAAAAAAATAAAAAGTGTCTTCTGTTCACCAACCCTGCATTTATTTGATCCAAAATACAGCAAAATTAGTAATATTGTGAAACATTTTTACTTTTTAAAAAAAAATGTTTTCTATTTGAATGTATATTTAAAATGTAATTTATTCCTGTGATTTCAAAGCTGAATTTTTAGCATCATTACTCCAGTCATATGATCCATAGAAATCATTCTAATATTCAGATTTGCTGCTCAAAAATGTATTATTATTATTATTATTATGCTGAAATGCTGATCACTTGATCTTTCTATTCATCAAAGAATCCTTAAAAAATGTACTCAACTGTTTTAAATATTGATAATAATAATCATAATAAAATTGAACAGCAAATTTCTTGAAAAGCAAATCAGCATATTATAATCTGAACACTGGAGTAATGATGCAGAAAATTTAGCTTTGATCAAAGGAATAAATTACATTTAATAATTCAAATAGAAAGCTGTTATTTTGAATAGTAATATATATATAATTATATAATATATATATATATATATATATATATATATAATATATATATATATAATATATATACATAATATTAGATCATTAGATACTTGTTTAAGTGACACATAAAAGTGATAAATTAAATTAAAATTAAGTTAAATTAAGTGATAATAAAAAATATAATTTTATATATATATATATATAATATATAAATATATATATATATATATATATAAATATATATATATATATATATATATACAATGTAAAAACTGGAACAAAACCAGCAGTGCTGTTGTACAATTTTGGCCAGAGGGACTTTAACAGTTGTCAGCATAATAATTTTATTGCTGTTGACAATCAAGTTCAGTTTCAATGCTGTTTACAAGTAGAAACTCAGGAAACCTCACCTGACCTTCTTACTGAATAGTTTTGGTTTCAAATGTCATTTTAAACTTTTTGGGCTTTATTTTTCGAGTGGAACCACATAGCATTGCATCTTGTATTTTGTCAGGTCTATCATAGATTTTTGTTCATTCTGTATAAATAATTTCTGAGCACAGAAGCCCTTTGAAGCAAACAATCTCTTCTCTTTTCTTTCATACTAAATCTATTCTGTCCCTTTTTTTTTTTAGTTTTTACTTTGTTAGTCATTTTGGAAATGGACCCTGCTGTGTTTTTGAAGTCCCACAAAAGCCAATTAAGCGCATATTATATGCATCTATAATTAAGCAAAATGGCACGTAATTTAATGTTGTTAGAAAACAAATGCAAATCTAAAATGCAGTCATGGGTGTATGCTATCCGTGTACTCCATAGGGACAGCGGTTTCTCGCTGTCTTTACAGCTCTGAGGCATGCACAGTTTCTGAGAACATCAGTAATTAAAAATTAACACATCATAACACACCAAGCCAGCTAATCTGTGCATTTGTACATACACCTAACATAATATCCTAATATATAAGAAATGTCTCATAGAGTTTTATTTTATTTAAAAAAATAATTACATCTGTGGTACTAACATATTGTTCATTAACAATTCAGCTCTATTAATACATACAGAATTAAAGAAAAAAAAGTTTTTTGATGAACAACTCTGATCGTGTAAGTCTATTCTTGTTCTTTGAATCCAAACACAGAACTCTGCTAAAATATGCAGCTCTCTAATTAGCTTTTAATAATCAAAAACATGCTTGCGGAGTGGGAAAATTGCGAGCTTGTAAGTTGAAATGAAACTTTGCTAGCAGGAAGCATAATTGGTTTCAGCATCTGGCAGATGTTTGTCATGAATTAATCTCTCCCCAGTTTACTGTTCAATAAACACAAGCACATTTGCACATTCCTCTTTTTGCTCAATAGTTTTCCCATTTTCCGCTGGTCATTGCTACATTTCTTTAGTCGAGAACGTCATTGTGTGTTTGTTGAAATTTTGACTGGCTGAATAAAACATTACTTAAGCTCATTTTCAATGCCCTCTAATTACCCATTTACTTATGAAATCACAGGGCTTCAATTCATAGATGAAAATTTTCATAATCTGCCAGTTCCTAGCAAAAATGGAAGGTTTAACAGCTGAAATCATGCACAACATGGATGAATGACCCACCAGTAAAACAGACTCAACACAAACATGCTTCCGCTGTTTACAGCTTGATGGTAATGCCGCTCATTGAGAATTTAAGTGAATGTAAATCAATTGTCACATAAACCCAGAAGACCCATAATACATAATAATGCAAGTCCCTGTTGAATAACTGGTATGCATTCTAAGATGATACGCTTATACCACAAACGAGGCATCGTTTATGTTCACGATACCTTTTCTATCTTTCTGCATATTTAGTTGTTTTTCGTTCACTGTTAACTCTTGACACACGGTACCATCTGGAAGCTTAATGACAGAAGCAAAAGGCCACTTGACGAGAGATTCGTCTTCCTGGACATATTGCAGGAATAAATTTGACTGACAGTGGTCATTAAGGCATTGATTCATTAAATGCCATGTGGTCAGCTCTGAGTTTTAGTGCTTCATTGCTGTGCAAATCTTCAAGAGCTGCTTGAATTGTGAGGGTTGTGTGTCATGCTGGCTCTTTGTTCAGTTTTTGTATATTAATTTAAATTTTAGTAAATGAAAACAACATTTTAGTTTAAATGAAAGTGCAAAAAATATATTTATATATGAATTTTAACACGTATTGTGTCTACATTTAACAAAAATGTCATGAGTTCTGTAATAACGTAATGATGATTTCACTGTTGTAGCATCATAATGTGAATTTTTGTATATAAGATGTGATATTACGTTTATTTTTATATGACTAATCTGAGTAATCTCATACAGGGGAGGACAAAATAATGTAAACAGCTGAGAAACAGACCATATTTATTAAGGTGTTTTACTAACATGTGCCTTTAATACAGCTTCCAACCTTCTTAGAAGAGATTCATACAACTTTCGAATAGTCAGTTAAATGCCCTCTATCAGAACATCTGCTATTTGTTTTAGAGATGTTGAAGGAAGAAATCAGCTTCTCACTGTTCTCTCTCACTGCGGTTTGACAACATTAAAGTCAGGTGATTTGTTTGGCCAATGAAGATGTTAAAGTTCATCTTGGTGCTCCAACTGTTCAGGTTTTATGATCATGACTCCATCTTGTTCACATTTTAATACTGGTGCCTTAGCAGCTGCTGCTCTTTCATGGATGCTGGCTTTGTGAAGTTCTCTGTGGATTGGTTTTTGTGGAAACCAGTGAATATTGAGGTTTGATGTCACTTTGTGGCAGCATTTCTGTGTTATTTGGATACAGACTTGCTTAGTGTTAGGTCTTTGTTATTCACTTTTGGTTTTCGTCTACTATTCTTCTTCATTGATAAAGTCTTGCCATTGTTCGTACTCGGTCATAAGCGTAAATACTGTTGTTCATAAAACACCAAACAATTGAGCTGTTAAGGTTACAGACGCTTCAGCTAAACGGGCTCCTATGATTTGTCTTTTCTGGAAGTCTAACAAGTCACCCATTTCTCCAAATACTTGTACAAAACATTTCTTATACTGCACTCATATATGAACTTCAGAATATAGACATTAAAAACATACATAAAAGATACTCACAACTTTTTTCCCCCTCACTGTAGCTGACACAATTATATTAACCCCTGCAATGGGTGTTCACATTATTTTCTCCAACCCCTTTATATGATGCATTTGGGTTAGTTGAGCAGTGAAATAATCAGCCAGTTGAAAAAATAACTTTCAGCAAACGATCCGGTGTGAGTATGGACTGCTCTGAGGAACATCACCAAGTACAAGACTCCTCCCCCACAGTCTGTGGAGAATCAACAACTGGCTGATGATCTCAATGTGTTTACTAATTTGAAAAGGCAACTGACACCCAGCACCGCTCTGACTGCATTTCACACATTCACCTACCCTCCACCCTACAACCCATCCCTCCCTCCCCACCCTGCCTGTGCTTAAGGTTGTGTAAAGTGAACTGTCTTCAAAAACAGAAATTCAGGAAAGCTTCAGTGACAGACGGTATTTCATGCCTGTCTAAATGTCTGTGCTGACACTGGCCCCATCTTTACGCAGATCTTAAACAGATCTCTGGAGTTCAAAGTCCCCCGTCTAAACGCTCCACCATCATTCCGTCCCCAAAAAGCCCAAAAATCACTGGCTTTATGACTACAGAACTCTCTCACGTCTGTGGTCATGATCACCCGAGAGACGTGAGATGGATATTCAGAGGTCCTGGCCTATTAAGGACATTGTCCCTTGCTGGATCCTCTTCAGTTTGCCTATAAAACAGGTTGTGGATTGTTGGTCTTTGGGATGCATCTCTGCAACACCTCGACAAACCTGGGAATACGCAAGGATTATTTGCGGTTTCAGCTCGGCCTTCAATATCATTGCTGACCTTCTCTCAGACAAATGACACAGCTTCTGTGCGCACCTCCATTGTCATATCACCAGTTCCTGACAGACAGGCAGCAGTATTGAGGCTGCAAAATCAAATAGAACTTCCACCATCAGCACTTTTGGCGCCCCTAGGGTTGTGTTCGTCCCCACTGCTCTTCTCCCTCTACACAAATGTCCTTCAAAGGACCCCTCTGTCAGCTGAAGTTACCTAACACCAGCCTCATAAAGGAATAGACAGTCTGCTTAAGACGAGGTGGAGGCAAGCTCTGTCTTGCAGTCTTAACAACCTGTGTAAACACTCTCAAACGTGGAGATGAAGTGGACTTCAAAGGACACCCCCCTGCTCTTCCCCACTCACCATTGGACAATGTGGCTGCAAGAGTAATTCAGATTCGCGACACCATTTCAGGACCTGATGGGACAATCACATGTCCTATTGCGAAAAAAGGCCCAGCAGAGGCTTATTCTTTCGGCTGATAAAGTCAACTCACAGGAGCTGCTGAAAGTTCTACTCTGCTTCAGAGACTTCCTGTGTTCACTTAACTGTTTGGTTTGGTTCATACCAAAACAGACATAAAGACTACAACGGACAGTCGGACTGCTGAGAGGATTATCGGTGCCCTTACCCAGCTCAAGAAACTTTACACCTCTAGAGTGAGGGAAAACCAAGCAAGTCACTCTGGACCCCTCACACCCAGCTCACTCTCTCTTTGCCTGTTGCCTCTGGCCGGTGCTACAGAGCACTGGCACCAAAACAGCCAGACACAAGAACAGTTTATACCCCGGTCCAATCTCACCTGAAAAACACATAACATACCCCTGTATTGTACATGAAATAACTCATTAAACCTTCATCTGTACATAGGACACATGCACATTCACAGTTCTGTCTATGGTCATTTTTATTGTCTGTAATGGTCATTTTGATTTTAACTTGTTAAAAATAAATATTGTAATTTCTTCATTATTAGTGTTTTTTTTTATTACTTAATTATTTGTTTGCACTATTTTGTACTGTCTGTACGGAAGCTTAAACCAAGACAATTCCTTGTGTGTGCAAAACACACTTGGCAATAAAGCTTCTTTCATTTTTTCTAATTCTGATTCTCTAAAGTTACAGTTAGGGATTTAATTTACTCAGCTCAACTCAACCAAGCTGGTTTGCATGGCATGAAAAAATTTTTTTCATGTAAAGGGCCATTTTTGTAACCATTATTTGGAATACTTTTTGAGATGCTAAATAATATAATTTCCTGGCTTTCATTAGAATCTGGCGCTATTAAAAATAATGTAGGTCTTTTTATTAGACCCTTTGTACTGCTAAAATTATTGTTCTTAACTAACTCAACCCTGCATCAGAATAATTTCATTTCAAGATCAGTGAAGTATTTGGACCTATCAAATGAGTCACAGCTTGAACATTTTTATACTTTTATAAGAAATTGAAAATGTTTGTCCTCAATACTGCAGTTCCTCTCTCTGTGTCTTTGTCATGCTCTGTACATTCACTGTACATTCCATGATTTCAGATCTTCCTCTAGTCTGTCAGATCTGATGGGTAAATCCCACAGTACATGTGCACTTCCAAATCACAACATGCCTGACCCCATTGTTAATACTCGCCCCACTAACAGAACAATGCGACATGGGAAACAAACAACCTTCAGTCTGGTGTTGAGATCAGACGCAGGCCTGTCTCTGTGCTGTGAATCAGTGTTCAGCCATTCATCAGTCAGGCTGAGGTGCTCAGAGGGAGCCCTCTGCTGTCAATAACCCCCCGCCTCCACCGCTCCCGCCTGTCTCTAATGTACACAAATATATTCCCCTGCAAAGCCCTGCAGTACCAACATGTCCTGGAGCAAAAGGCAAGCTGAAGATTGAAAAACAAGAGTGTGCACATGTGCGCGTGTGCTCGCTCACACAAATACACACTGACAGTCTTTGTAAATGCCACAAGAGATTACAGTGGAAAAAAGGCTTCTAATGCTAAAAATAACACCTGAATTTAAATAGGAAAGTGCTGATAACTATCAAAAATGAGCGTGCTTATAAAAATTTGGGTTTTGATGTAAAAAAGTTGAGTTGTTTACATGCAGAGCAAAATTGGGCCAATGGGCAACAATGTATGTGTGCTGGTCAGGTTTCGCTTAACTGTTGGCTTTTACCCAACACAGAGACAATAAAAAAATATGTCGATGTTATCTGTGGTTCTGTAGTGACTTTAATAATGAAATGTAATATTTTTGTGACATATTTCGTAATTTAGAGACATAATTATAAAATATAAAATGTTTTGTGGTATCTGGGGTTCAGTATGGACATTAATTAAAAATAATAATAATAATAATACAATTAAATGTTTCTGTGACATCTGTGGAACTGTAGAGACATTAATACAAAATAAAAAAATGAAACTAGTGCAAATTTTATTAACGCGCGATTAACGCAGCGTGCATTTTCTGTTTGACCCGTGGCCCAACCCGTAGTTGGAGAAAAGGAGATGCACAGTGTTGCCAACTTAGCAACATTGCAGACCACTTTAGCGACTTTTTTCCCTTCAAAAAGCGTCCAAACCTTATTTAGTTTCTGAGAATCACCGGTATTGCCACGCGAGGTCTTGCTGTCCCAGCGCTGCACACCTCTCTCTCTCTCTCTCTCAGCCTCTCTCTCTCTCTCTCTCTCGTCTCTCTGTCTCTCTCCCCTCTCTCTCTCTCTCTCTTCCCTCTCCCTCTCCCCTCTCTCTCTCTCTCTCGCTCTCTCTCTTCTCTCTCTCTCTCTCTCTCTGTTCGTCTGCATTGTTCAGCCAGCTGCGGAGAGGAGGGGCACTTTCAGTTAAACACAGATTTAAGTTAAACTTAAACTTAAGTTTAAGCACTTTCATTTAAACACACACATTCTCTAATTTTACATGCAAGTATAGCCAAAATCACAGCACAGCTATTGTCATTATCTTAGGTTTATTTGATTTCATCAGACGGCTCGATTATCAGGATTTTTGTGCAGATTAGAAGAGAGGGAAACAAATTCAATAATAAATAATATAAGCTTACATATTGCATATTCAGAAGAGAGCTACTTGTCATGTAAAAATGTAAACAGGTTTGTGTCTATTCTCAATAAAGAAAGAGAAGTAATGGGCCATGGAATTTTTTTTCAAGTGTCTAAAACGTGAACCTTTCTTTAAAAAACATATCCTTTAAAACATTCTTCTTCATGTCGACAATGGTTTCAAAACATGAAAATAACATTTGCATAAAGCATCCATATTTGTCCTTGTCCATGTTGATTAGAGTGTTAAAAACTTGAAAAGTATTAATTTAAGGTACATTTAGAACAAATAAAAATGTGTGATTAATTATGATTAATCGCGAGTTAACTCGTGACAATCATGCGATTAATCGCCATTAAATATTTTAATCGATTGACAGCCCTAAATTAAATACATATTTATGTTATATCTGTGACAATAATAATGAAATGTAATATTTTTTGTGATATCTATGGTACCTTAGCGACAATAATAACATTAAATATATATTTTTTTATTCTGTGCCAAGGCTGTACCTGCTAATAACACATTTTGAAGCTCTCTCTCTCTCTCGCTCTCTCTCACTTCTCTTCATCCTTTGTCATTTAAATACGCTGACAGCAGCCATACTTCTTAACATGTGCATCTGTTCACCACCTTGAAGTGTCTGCAGACAGCAACTGATGTTGCAAATTATGAAATTTGCCAACACATTTCTAAACATTGTGAAAGACTGGAGTGAAAGAATCCAACTATGGAATGTAGAATCTGTATCTCTCTCTGAACGTGAGCAAAACTAAAGAGCTGATTGTGGACTTCGGGAAGAGACAGCAGCGGCCCTATACTCCTCTTATGATCAGTGGGACCCCTGTGGAGAGGGTGAGCAGCTTCAAGTACCTCGGTGTAAACATCTCAGAGGACCTGACTTGGACTGCACACATTCAAACACAGGTCAAGAAAGCCATGCAAAGACTGTACCATCTGCGACAGCTGAGGAAATTCAGGGTCTCACCAGCAATCCTGAAAACTTTCTATTCAGGGGCCATATAAAGTGTACTGACTCAGTGTACTGACACTGAGATGCCAGTGCATCTCAGTGTGGTATGGAAACGTCTCCAATCAGGACTGCAAAGCTCTGCAGAGAGTTGTGCGCTTAGCTGAGCGCATCTCAGGGTCTGCTCTCCCCTCTCTGCAGGACATCTACCTCAAACGCTGCAAAAGCAGAGCTGCTAAAATCATCAAAGACTCAAATCACCCCGGTAACCGTCTCTTCATTTTACTGCCATCTGGCAAGCGCTTCCGTAGCATGATGGCAAAAACTGAGAGACTTAGGTGGAGCTTCTTCCCCCAGGCCATCCTGCTCCTAAACTCATACTCAAACTCAGTCTCATAACATCAACATGACTCCATCTAATAAGCATATTCACTACTCTCCATCATCCGTATTGCTGCTTGTTTATACCCTGTACAACCTGTTTACACATTCTTCTTGTACATCCCTGCTTATATTATTATTATTTATTAAGTATACAGTATACTGTCCTGCACATTTTATTTTATTGCACATTTTATTCTTCTTTATTTTTATTCGTTTTTTTTTTTTTTTTTTACCTATATTTATTTATATTCTCTTGTGTTGTGTTATATGTAATTGCACTGTCCATTAAACGAAACTGACTTAAATTTCACTGCTGATTATATTCTGTATAATTGAGTATGTGACAAATAAAACCTTGATGTATTGGAATCAGTTGAATGTGTGATAGTCCTCTCATCTCTGTGGCCTTTTTCTTGTTGGTTATTGGTTTCTGCCACCCAATAGAAAGACAGAGCAGAAGAACTAAAGAGCATCTCCAGGAATAAGGCTAGAAATAAAAATTCAGCTTTTGGGTTCAGGTGCATTCTGTAGATTAATGCTCTCTCTGCTGGAATCTCCACATCATACCAACTTACACTTAGGGCTTTAATAAGAATGCAAAAAAACTAAAAATAATGTTTTAAAAAATAGGAGAACAAGAAAATGTATGATTTTGATGTATTGCAGTTACGGAAAATGTCAGTTGTTTCAGCATCAAGTTTTAGCTTTTACATTAGTAGGAACATTTTAATACACATTGCACACCTAATAAAGATGCCTCAAAAATATATTTCAGATAATTATGGTAACACTTTACTTTAAGCCTTGATGTATAATTGATTATAAAGGGTTATTAAAGGCTAAAATGCATTATCATTTTTCATAATGTGCATTTTAATGCATTATATCTTGTTGTAAATAATTAGAACCGACTTTAAAATGAATTGACAAGTGTTATAATATTTAAACTGTGGTTACAATTATTCAAGATACAATTATTCATGAGATCATACATGAGACATTTCAAAGGGTTTTTACAGTAACGTACTGGCAACACTGTTGCCTGTAATTTACTGTAATTAAGATTCACAGTAGCAAACTGTATTTGATTTACAGTTGCAAACTCTACTGTTTTACAGTAAATTATCAGTAAAGTATATCAAATTCATCAGTATACTACTGTAATTCATTAATTTTAATATAGATTTCATTAGATTTTATAATTAGTATTTAGAATTAGTTTTACTTTTACCCTACATACTACTGACATTCAATTAAAACAGACACAATAATTACAAAATATCAAACTCTTTATTTAAAACATTGCATGTATAACACTTAAAAATACATTCTTCCAATGCTGGAACAGTGCATCTTCACCATTCCTGTCTTAGGACCTTTTGCATATGTTGTATCCTCTGGATTTATCCTAACAAAGAATATTTGAGTAAATGTTTTTATTGAATTTTTTTATTTACACCAATGATTTGAATGGTTGTGTATTACGGTTTACACAAAAGTAGCTGTTTTCAGTACTGATGATGATAAAAAAAAAAAATCAACACGAGATCAGCATAATTAGAATGATTTCTGAATGATCATGTGACGCTGAAGACTGGAGTAATGATGCTGAAAATTCAGCTTTGCCAACACAGAAATCAATTACATTTTAAAACACATTAAAATAGAAAGTAAAATGCCATATTTTTAAATACAATATTTCTATTTTTACTGTATTTTTAATCAAATAAATGCATCATTGGTGAGCAGAGGTGGAAAGTAACAAATTACATTTACTCACGTTACTGTAATTGAGTAGCTTTTTTGTGTACTTGTACTTTTTTAAGTAATTTTTTTAATCTGTAATTTTACTTTTACTTAAGTATATTTTGTGTGAAGTATTGTACTTCGCTACATTTTAAAACACATTCGTTACTGAGTAAAAAAAAAAAAATCGCTCCGTGGAAACAACTGCAGTAAATAATGGGCAGAAGAAGAAACTGGCGCTAAAAATCACAAGAAAGATGCAGACGGACAAGACAGGCGTTAATGGTGCAGACCAGCTGAAAACCAAACCCCGTCGTACTCTGCTGAAGTTGAACTCGAAGGAAATGAAGTGAACCCTGGCCATATATTCATGCTCTATTATGCAGTGTAAGCTGTGTTTGCCTCGGGAGACCGAACTAGCAGCTTATAAAATCTCGACATCAACCCTTCGCAAGCATGTAGAGGTAACGTAAGGTAAATACTTGCATCGTTGCATTGGTGGTTAAAATGAAGCTTTAACAGTTTAACAAAAGGTTTTGCACAAATTAGCCAAAAAGACAGTGGTGCAGGGTGTGCAATATTGTCTGCGATAATATAGTAATTGTTGTTTTAACGATGTGCGATTTGACATTATCAGTATTTTGCCAAAAACCAAACAAATCACTCTAAACAGTGTGCCGTGAAATCTAGTAGATTAGACTAATCCGCGTGCATTTGGAGTGCTTTCTTTCACTGCGTGATTCAGTCTGTTAACATGCGTTTCGAATGATCACAAAATCGAAGATATAGAAGCAGAAAATGTATATATTTATATAATTTCATATAGTAAGTCAACATCACATGAAGAATGCCGTTTTTCTCAAAAAATCAGCATGAGCTGTAGGCCTGTACATTTTTTTTTTTCAAAAAACAAAAGTTAATTAAGAGACTTACGTTTTTAGACACTATATTGCCTGTTTTTGCTCTATTTCGACAACAAAATAATTCCAAACACAGCCACCATACACAGTTTTGCGTCTCTGACTCTGAGCAATGACGGTGTTTTGTTCTTGAATGAATTAACCGTTTAAATGATTCTGTTCAATCGCAATGACTCACTTATCAGTGACTTGCTGACACCTACTGGTGGTTCTAATTTAACATTTAAAATATCTTTTGATTTATTTATTTCAAATGACTATTTAACATTTGTGACCCTGGCATGGAGCACAAAACCAGTCTTAAGTCGCTGGGGTGGGGTATATTGTAGCAATAGCCAACAATACATTGTATGGGTTAAAATTATACATTTTTCTTTTATGCCAAAAATCATTAGCATATTAAGTAAAGATCATGTTCCATTAATATATTTTGTAAATTTCCTACTGTAAATATATCAAAACTAAGAGCTTAATTTGAACAACTTTAAAGGAGATTTTCTCAATATTTGGATTTTTTTGCACCCTCAGATTCCAGATTTTCAAATATTGTCCTATCATAACAAACCATACATCAATGGAAATATGATTTATTCAGCTTTCAGATGATGTATAAATCGCAATTTAGGGATATAGCGCATAATTGACCCTTATGGTTTTGTGGTTCAGGGTCACATTTTATGTCTTATTTATCAAAACATTATTTCTGCATTTGTAACTGCAGGCTAAATGCATTCATGTCAGTGTGTAAATACATCTATCCCACTTCAGATGAAGCTTCTGCGTTTCCTCTGCATTGCAAAGATGAATTTTGTTGATACTGATTTAATTTGCCTGGTAACAGCCCAAATGTCTTATTATTCTAATTAAACGATTCCTTTAATTAAAAACACCTAGTTTGAGATGTATAGGCCTATCCCAGGTGTGTCAAACTCAGTTCCTGGAGGGCCACAGCCCTAAAGAGTTTAGTTCCAACCCTGCTCCAATACACACACCATGTAGTTTTCAAATAAGCCTAAATGATTAGTTTAGCTTGATCAGATGTGTTTAATTAGGGTATATATACACTGTGTAGGGCTGTGGCCCTCCAGGTACTGAGTTTGACACCTTTGGTCTATCCCATTTTTCCTCCCTCCCATTGTTAAAATGTAACTAAGTAATTTTTACTCTGAGTAAATTTTAAATGAGCTACTTTTTACTTTTACTTGAGTATATTTTTAGACTGGTACTTTTACTTGTACTTAAGTAAAATTTCAGTAATGTAATGGTTCTTTTATTTGAGTAGAATATTTTTGTACTCTTTCCACCTCTGTTGGTGAGCATAAGAGACTTCTTTCAGAAATATTCAATTATACAAGAGCTGACCTGTGTTCACTGTATATTTAATGGCTGAATGAGATGTGATCTTTTGGAAGCAAAAGCGAACTCCTGCCCTGGGGCTGATTCCTTTAAGCAGGGTCAGTGGTCAGACACTAAATCCTTCTTTGTGGCGTGCGTTACAGTGCCCTTTCACAGGTCATGATTTGGCCCGTCCCGAGAGGGAGATCGCACCAAACCACCCTCCCACCCCCGTACTGCCAGCCAGCAAACAGTAGCTTTCACAGAGGTCGGGCGGAAGGGACACTTACCATAAGATAAAACCGCAGTCGATACGTGTTCATGCTCTGCAGTTTCCCTGCCCGTGTGTTAACCTCATGCAGGACGTGAAAGGATGGTAGGAGAATCAATAACGTTTGATCAGTGGGCGCTGTGGATGCAGGAAAAGCTTAGTACAGATCTTACTGACTGCACAATTACAATCAGCCATCAGATGCCACTGCAGAGTGTGGAAAGCAACGGAATCCAACAAGGGAGTCAAAATCAATAGAAGAGCATCTGAAAGATAAGATGGAACATAACTAATAATTATGCTTCAGCGCTGAAAGACTGGCAGCTTAAAAATGCTCTTGTTATCTGAGCCCATTAGAAAGAAGCACTGTGGGAGCAATTTTAACACTTAAAACATAAATATCAGTGATGTAAAATCTGTTGCTAAGAGGAATGTTCGCCTAAAGTGCCTTCAGATTTTGAGCCAAAATAATAAATCAACAATAGTTGCACAATTGTGCTTAAAAATTCAGTAATATTTCTCTTTGATCAATTGGGTTTGCCATGTTTTTTTTCATAAAAAATACTGTAAAACATATATTTGAGGCAAAATGGAGTCCAATCTTAAGAATAATACATAATAATAGCTAACTGACTTTATATAGTGGGCTGGATTATATATGTAACTATATACGTGTTTAAAAAGCATATTGATTTTCTTTTTACACGTCCTTATATTAAAACTCTTGAAACTGTGAAAAACATTCTCTCATTTTCTCTATTTTTGTAAATCTTGTCAAATATATGCACCCCTGGTGACTATCTCTGATGTATAACTTTTATAGCATGTTCTAATAAAAAAGAGTACAATTTTGAAATATTATAAGCAGTTTCCCATAAAATATTATGAAATTGAAATAATATTGCAATTTAAAGTAAAACAATTTAAAATATAAATGTAATTAATTTAAAAGTGTCACATGATCCTTCAGAAATCATTCTAATATGTTGTTTTGCTGCTCAAGAAACATTTCTTATTATTATTAAGGTTGAAAACAGTTGTGCTGCATAATGTATTTGTAGAAACCCGAATACAAAACAAAATTTCAAAAAAGATAAATATTTGTATAAATAAATAAATACATATATTTGTAAAGATTTGGTTTTAGTGATACTTTACTAGTGACATTAATGACTGAATAAATTTGTTTGTGATATTGGTTACTTTAGAGACATTATTACTGTAATATAATAAAATATTGAATGATAAACAGTACATTTTTGTCTTTTGTTGATTTAGATCACAGCCGAGGCCATCCTGCGACTCGCTACAGATCCCGTTCTTCCATTTCACCCTTTGGATATTGCTCTCGATATTCAGAACAAACTCAAAGGTAAGAATGCACCTTTGAAAATGTATTTTACAATTTATATTCTTAATGAATTTATTACAAAAGTAAAGTATCCAGCGTTACAGGCTGGATCCGCTCTGTGTCAGTCCTTACTCCTCCCATAAAGATGATTTACGCAGAGGTCATCTGTTTGGTTGAACCTATCGATCTTCCATTCACAATTTAAAGGGGCGCTGAAAGAATTACCTTGATTTCTGCATTTGTAAAATTCAAATTGGTGCGAGCCATTTCTCGGTTCAACCGGTGCTCAGATCAAATTGGCTTATAAGCTTCAGACCTGATTGGCCATCACTCTGACACTTTTCATAAAGAGCTTTACCTTAGATGGGGAACAAAAAGGGAGAAAATTCCCACGAGAGGAAAACGCTTTATACTTTCTACTTCATCAGTGCCAAAGAAACCCGGGGGTAGTAATGAGCTTTTGACAGACTTTTATTTCCAAATGTTCTCTACATTTTCAAAGACATGCAGAATTGGATTTCAGAGATTCAAATAACATTACATGATTATACAGTGGCTCGCAGGTTTGCCGTTTTTCACCTCTGCAAAGAGACATTGAGGGCTTCTCCTCTGAATCTGTTCCGGCTCTCTGATGGAGCACTGCACCTTTGTGTTTAAATATTCATGAACACAGAGAAGAGGACAGGTTAGAAATGTAATTGCCACATAATCCTGCCACATGAAGACAGACTGCAAAGCCCTTAATGTTGTGCAGTATTGATATTTCATCAGACACGCGCCAAATACTCATGTCCGATCTTTTGTTTTACTGTCTCGGCTGCAGCGGGGCAGAAAGACTGAGGCATTGCATGCCTGAGAATATCCCACAGATGCTTCGCAAACGCATTTTCACTGTCACTGTTTGGTATGGAAAACCTAAATATTTTTGATCCCATATTTTTCCCGTAGTGGTGCTTCCAGCTGTTTCCTGACAGGTATACCCTAATGTGAAGTATGTTCTGTGTAATTTGGAGTTTGAAGGAATAAAGTCTCCTTCAGATGTCAATGTTGAGTTAACCTTGTGATCTCATTGTACTCAATACCTTTGTCAGGTATAGAAAAAAGCACATTAAAGTGGCTAGAAGCATAACTGGAATTCACAGACCATAATATATATTTGCACACTATTGTTCAGAAGTTTTTTAAATATATATGTGTGTGTGTGCGTGTGCGTGTGTGTTGTGCGTGTGTGTGTGTGTTGTGTGTGTGTGTGCATGTGGTTTATGAGGACACAAATTTGTATAATGACACGGTATGACACAGGGTATGAAATAGGTATTACAAGGAGAAGGTGATTTATGAGGACATTTTCAGTGTCCCCATAATTCAAAAGGCTTATAAATGATACAGAATGAGTTTTTTTGATAAAGTAAAAATGCACAAAGTTTCCTGTAAGGGGTAGGTTTAGAGTTGTTTAGGGCGATAGAAAATATGGTTTGTACAGTATAAAAACCATGGACATGGTCAGCAACAATACTGTGGCGTTTAAATGATGCTCAATTTGTACTAAGGGGCCCAAAGTGTGCCAGGAAAATATCCCCCACACCATTACACCACCACCACCAGCCTGAACTGTTGAGACAAGGAAGAATGGATCCATGCTTTCATGTTCTTTACACCAAATTCTGACCCTACCATCTGAATGTCGCAGCAGAAATCGAGACTTATCAGACCAGGCAACGTTTTTCCAATCTTCTATTGTCCAATTTTGGTGAGCCTGTGCGAATTGTAGCCTCTGTTTCCTGTTCTTAGCTGACAGGAGCGGCACCCCGGTGTGGTCTTCTGCTGCTGTAGCCCATCTGCTTCAGGGTTCGGGTTGTAACGAGTGATTATTTGAGTTACTGTTGCCTTTCTATCATCTCTAACCAGTCTGCCCGTTCTCCTCTGACCTCTGACATCAACAAGGCATTTTCGTCCACACAACTGCCGCTCACTGGATATTTTCTTTTTTCTGACCATTCTCTGTATACCTAGAGATGGTTGTGTGTGAAAATTCCAGTAGATCAGCAGTTTTGAAATACTCAGACCAGCCCGTCTGGCACCAACAACCTTCCACATTCAAAGTCACTAGATCCCCTTTCTTCCCATTCTGATGCTTGATTTGAACTTCAGCAAGTCATCTTCACCACATCTAGTTGCCTAAGTTGCTGCCATGTCATTGGCTGATTAGCAATTTGTGTTACCAAGCAATTGAACAGGTGTACTAATTAAGTGGCCGGTGAGTGATAAATATGTATATATATATATATATATATCTATATATATAGCATTGCATTAGCAGCTCAAAATGTTGTGGGTTCAATTCCCAGGGAACACACATACTGATAAAAAATATATAGCCTGAATGCACTGTAAGTCGCTTTGGATAAAAGCATCTGCTAAATGCATAAATGTAAATGTAAATATGTATGTATTTACACATTTGCAATTTTGTACATTTAAAATGTTGAATAAAAAATTAAATATTAAAGGGTACTTCTTTAAAGTACAACATAACATTATTAAAACAGTGATGTTTAAAATGTACATTAATGTGTACATAAGTGTGAGACTGGCATGCCATTAAAGTGTACTTCCTTTTAGTACGTTAACTGCAATAAGTGAATGTTATTGTTTTCAGAATTAGTGTGCTTCACATTTTCTAGTTACCAATAAAATTTAGATTTAGTAAATGCCTCTTCTGCATGAACATGTGTGAATCAATCTTCTTCAACTTAGCAACACTGTGAACTAGCCTGTTAAAATGCACACCCACCCGTCACAGGCCTGGCATTATCTTTGAGAGGTTGTACAGTTCTTAACAGCTCCTGCTCAACACATGATAGATGCATGCTTGAGTAAGCAAGTTGAAAGATATATATATATAAAATGTGTCAGTTTTTAAATGGATTCTTTTGAATTCAAGCCCTAAACCAACCAACAGTAGAGTGGTTACAAGTCATGCTATACTGACACTATACAATATTTGCAGTAGCATCACATTTTTAACACATACTTTGTTAAACTGGATGAATATGCATGTCTTCGACTCATTTGTTAGCTTTTGTTTCTGGGCAGATGGAGGTATGCCAGGTGTACATCTTTGTTTAGCACACAGATTTGACATTAAATACTATTCTGTTTAATTTTGAGGGCCAGTGCTCTGCTGGAGTTTTGAGGGTTGCGCTTAAGCTGTCAAAACAGTTGCTGCTAACAAGAAGTGAAGTCAAGTGCAGAGCCGAAGGGTGCGTCTGAGGCAATTAAGACCATGAAGATGAAGTGAAATTAGATAAAAGTTGCTTTGAGTGATGAGCAGGTGTGGTTAATAGCTACTGCAATGCATTAAGCCCAATCTTGCCATCCGTGTTATTCTACCTAAAAATGACAATAATTATGATGTTCAGTGCCTGGAGCAATTGTGCTAAACTTGATGCTGAGGTTAAAAATGTAAAGTCATCAAATCAAGGTTATTGGAGCACACAAGGAAATATTGTTTCAGACATTCTACTTGAATATTCATAATTCTTGTCTTATATTTTTCAGATGACCCACTGAGCCGGCCGGAATTGCTGAACTTGGCTGAATCTTTGAGAGACAACTCAGCTTTTTTCCAATCTGAGGTAATGCGTCCTGCCAATGACCCCAAAGAAAGAGATCCCGCCCACGTACGCATGCTCAACGACGTCCTACGAGACATGGAAAAAAGCTTCCTTATCCCAAACCAGCCTCTCGGCTTTTACAGGTAACTGTTGGCTTACAAGTTCGCAAACGTGGAACATGAACAACGGTTTAAAGAACCATAGAGAATCCAATTAAAGAATCCATACATTTTCACAACATGAAATCTTTCATGCAAAGCGTGATTGTATCATGTAAGTTTCAGAGGAAGTGAAAAGAGGTGAAACATTTGGTGGATACTTTGATATACCTGACAACAGAGCAGTATTAATTATTAAGTGTTTGGGGTGAATGAAAGCTGAAAAAGTTTCTTGTGAGAACAGATAAGAGAGTGGTTCGTGCAAAACCTGCAAACATTTTGTCAAATGACTTTATGGAAAACAAAAAAAGTAGCAGATATTTCCCAAGACCTTTTTTTCAGAGGGCTGACTATCTTACATTGAGTGTGGTTATTATGTAAAGACTTCAAGCATCTTGTAGAATGCAAAACATTATGTAAGGTTTAATAGTTTAATACATTTTTTCTATGCCTTTATCTTCGAAAAGTGTTTGCATTCAGACAAGGAGCCAGACATGAGCTGTTAAGTTTGATAGTCTTTACACTTCTCATAGGATAATCAGATTCATGTTTAAATTCATGATGAAATGGATGGATTTTTGTATACTTTTTAATACAGTTTGATATATTGATGAACAAGTAATCTACTGTTCCATTTATTATTTCCCTCAAATCTGCTATTTTGTAGATGATGTGACAGCTAATTTTAGAATTAAGAACAAAGTCTCTATGCTATTGAGTGCTGTATTGCATTGTCGGATGGACTAATGCTGCCTTCACGTGCTATTGGAAATTTCCCACTTATGAAGTCGTGATTACGAGGTTGTCGTATTCAAGTGCTTTAATGACGGAAAGAATAAAATGTAGCATCCCATTGGTTGGCAATCATATAAACATTCACCGCGCTATACATGCAGTTCGCTGACAATTCTGGAATTTCGGTCAAATACATGCTTATTTCACTGCTTATAAAACATACAATATGCTTTGAATAATCATTCACATCAAGCCTATAAAACACTACTTTTGTTGTGAGAACAGCATTGAAAGCAGCAATGGTTGTCCCCTCCACCATTTTTAAAGTTTATTAACCCCCCCCAACTCGGAAACTCGGGTATCAACATTATTCCGAATTTCACAGTAGTAAATACAACTTGAGAGGCCATTCGCGTCCAATTTCCGATTAGGAAACTCGTATTTAGATAATTCCGATAGCACATGAAGGCAGCATAAGCAAATGCAGTCTTGCTTTGAAAACTGTGGCTATACTGATGGCATGTTGAGCTGCATTTCTAATCAGCATGCACCTGGCAGAGCGGTGGACTGTTTATCTGAAATAACCCTAATGACTTAAAGAAAAAGCTTTACTGTTTGGATGAACTATTCCAAAGGAAACCTGCTTGTGTTTCATTAGGGAGTGAATGATGACATCACTTCCACATGGTCTACTGGGGCAGATGCTGCTGAGAGACATGCAATTTGCATCTCTGTCAAATTTTGTTACCCCAAATATAAGTGTTGGAAAGACTGCCTCATCTCGAAAATGAAACGTTAAATAAATAAATAAATAAGTAAAATAAAATTGCCTGCTTCCTCTCAGAGACGCTATAATATTGAGCTACAGTGTAGAAACGCTCATTTCGTAGAATGACAATTTTATTGCATTTGTAAAAAGCTGTATTGGCTCTTTATTTTATATTCGTATGGTACAGATACAGTTTATAAAGAATTGCCTCCAGGTTTATAAAAAATGAATGCTCGTAATGATTATTAGTTGTTCATTGTGAAAGACCATAATTAGCACAAGATTATAGTAGAAGTCTATAGGAATTTATTAGCCTGTAGTCTCATGATACGCCTAAGGGGGATTTGTGGGTCTATGGACTAAAGTAACCATCATTTAGCCATTGTGCTGATGTCATCAGCATTTGCCGTCACAGAGAGCAACACTGGGATTTCATGATTCAACAATGCAGGTCAATAAGTCATCTATATTTATATATAAAAAAGCATCTAAGTGTGTACTGTGTCTTTCATTAAATATAATGTTCCTGGTTGTTCATCATCCATGATTAGGTGCTTGAAAATGCAAAGAGGAGTGAACAAAGGGTCAAGCAGAATGCAGGCCTGCATTACAGAGTTAATGGTTTCTTACGACCTTCTCAGTGAAGGAGATCTAGATCTCAAAACCACAGGACTTTGGCCAGAATTATGTGGTAAAACACTATTGCAAGTACACACACACATCATCTCGCAGGGAATAGAAGTAAATCCCTCAGTCGACTGTGATTCAGTCCTCAGCTCAGAAGAATAAAATGCTGATCTTCGGCCAGTGTCCTCAAACACTCCTCCTCAGAATTCCACTCACCATGGCACATGTGCTGTTGGTGATGTGACAATAAAAGCAATTTGATTTGATTCAACAGGGATTTGCCAATGCGCCTCGGTTGTTGATAGGAACTGTGTTGCAGCTTGATCCATAATGGAGTGGCCCATAGCTATGTGAACGTATTTTATTTGGGGGGTGCTGGGGGCGGGGCTCGATGTTGCGGGCCAGGGCCACTGTGGGGGATTTTAGACAAAATAATAATATTAAAGAGACCAAACTCTTATAGATGAACATACAAATTAATAAAGACAGAGTTATGAGAACGAATATATACATATATATATATATATGTGTGTGTGTGTGTGTGTGTGTGTGTGTGTGTGTGTGTGTGTGTGTGTGTGTGTGTGTGTGTGTGTGTGTGTGTGTGTGTGTGTGTGTGTGTGTGTGTGTGTGTGTGTGTGTGTGTGTGTGTGTGTGTGTGTGTGTGTGTGTGTGTGTGTGTGTGTGTGTGTGGTGTGTGTGGTGTGTGTGTGTGTGTGTGTGTGATGTGTGTGTGTGTGTGTGTTGTGTGTGTGTGTGTGTGTGTGTGTGTGATTTTAGTTCAATATTTTTTCTTTAATATTTCTATTATTTAAGGGGATTTTACTTAATGAAGTTTTGGTCAGTGCGTGCGCTCACTGACTGAATGATGCACTTTGGCGAATTCTCTCATCAGAAACAACAAAGTGCACATGTACATGTGATGTAAATAAGAGATTCATTCATCATACACTGCAGGCAGCTTCACTTATTATAACTGGAGCTTTTTTTATAGTGCTCACACTAGCGCTAGACTGAATTCAGTTATTATAGCCTATTATTTAAAAATGTAATGTTCTTTGCTCGCTGTATAATTTATTTGTTGTTTGAATAATCGTGGACATGCGGCATTATAATTAAACTTAAAATGTATTTTTATTATGTGATCAGGTTAAATTCAAATTCAGTCTTTTAAAATATTGTATGACATAACATGGTACTTGAACATGGTACATTTCACATTAAATTATGTCAGTGAGGGGGAATTGTAAGGACGTGGGTAGTGCGCTGGGAGGCGTGCAAGAAAAATACAACTGCACTAGGTATATTTCTGGTCATTTTAATATGTAATTATTCACAAAACTATACCAAAAATTAAGTATCCTGGGGATTATCAAGCACCCTCCATCAAGCATGCTGCAGCACCCTCAGCACCCTCGTTCCCAATGGCTATGGAGTGGCCGGCGATCCATAATGAACTTTCCGATTATTTCTCCTTTTTGTGTTTGGGTGAATGCTTGTTTGATCTTCCATCAATCTTCAAGGTCCACGACACACCCTGGGTACTGCATTTCTGCTTTGTCTTTACTGTTGACGCCACTGTTGCCGTCTGTTGGTTTTGCTAATCTGAATTGATGGAGGGCCCTGTTATTATCAAAGCGACATGCAATTGTAATCAGCTGCAATCAGCATGTCCTGGAGTGGTTTTTATTAAATTAACAGGAGAGGAAGCAAACGGATTAAGTGCAGGGAGACTCGTCAGAGTACCTGCTCATTATCTCTCTTTGGGTTCTGGCCTGTGAGAATTAACACCCTCTCACTGATCTTCACTGTTTCACCCCCTGTGTTTTATACACTTGTCTCTCTGTTTATTAATCAGTTTTAACCAGTGAATTGAAATATGGACTGAAAAACTATGTTTTGCTTTTTACAATACAGGCAATCCCAGTTCCCCCCAAAATTAAGATGTTGTTGACATATACTCTATGTCTTTGCAAACCTTATGATTAACTTTCTTCTGTGGAACACAAAAGGAGACGTTTAGATGCATGTTCCTGCTGTTCTTTTCTATATAATGAGTGAATGGTGACTAAGGGCTGTCAAGCTTCAATATAATATACAGTAACAAAAAACACCCTCACAGTATAATAAAAGTGGCCCATATGACCATATTCCACATCTTCTAAAACCATATGATTATATGGTTTTTACATTACAGATTAAAATGTAAGTCATTATTCACAAAAAAAATATTCTCCTCTGACATAACTCACTAATATCTCTCAAATATGTTGTCTGACTGTGTCATGCCATAAAATTTTGACATCACTGATGCCCTTGAGTATTTTTATAATCAGGTGTGTCAAATTAAAATGTGCACATATTCAAATAATACAATTGATATTTGAAGGCTACAGCGTACATTTTGTTAGTTATCTCACATAAAGCAGTCAAACGCCTTCAGGATACTTAGATTCTAGCACACATGTTATCATTGTATTTTATGGAACTTTTTAAGAACTTGACAATGCAACCTGATCTCATGACGAAAACATACCTGTGGGAACTTTTTCGCAAAATGCGAAAAAAATACATACCAATGAGTACATATCACTGCAGATTCCAATAGAAATGATCACTAAAGGTGTAAAACAGCAATGCACTTGTAATCATTTTCATACACATTTACGATTAAAGCTCCATGTTTCACTTTCCAGACATAACAAGCTTGCTCGGTAGCTCAGCCAGCATGGAATTAGACTTAGGATGCAGAATCCTTGGGTACGAATCTCGTGAAAAACATGACTCACGATAAAAGAGCTCAAAGATGACAGATCGATAAAACAAGCTAAAACGGCATGCTTGTGATTTGCATTTTTATGTCACACTTATATTCATACTATCAGGTAGGTTTAGGTGTAGTGCAGATGGTACGTTATTTTAAAAACGTCATGGAGCATTAGAGTTATAGCGCCTCTCAACGGACATTTCAAGTCAGAACTGCGGTGAACACTCTTTTAACGTCACTCAGTGGACATTTCACATCGAATATGTCATGAAACATGCCACGTCTTTTGTCAACATTTTTTTGTGTCATTATTGAACACGCTTATCAAACATAGGTGTTCCTTCGGTGTCAGGCTGCGTAAGATAAGAGGTAAGGTAAGAGTTTGACCTTAGTAGCACTCACAGACACTCTGGAGGGTTTGTTCCAGCAGATAAAACAAACGCCAATATGCAGTAGATATGGAAAAGATAGTATCTGGACCCACGCAGGGGACTCCGCTGTGTACGCTAAACTCAATTTGTATGTGCTGTGCAGGAAAACTCTTTCTCCATTAAAACAAAGTATATGGTGTTACCAGGGAGCCCAGATCAATATCTCAAAGATTTCATGGAGAGTTATATAAGAAGACATTCAGCACAGTTGGTGTAAAAAAAGATATGACTGAAATCGTAAAAAAGGGACAAGACTTTGACAATGAACAAACTGCACTACTTGTCATTGTGGGTCAGTAGTTTAATCGGTCTTTGTGGTTTTGTTGATTGTGGAACTTGTGCTTTTGGCAAAGATGTTTTAACTTTGTAATGTAATGTTGAAAACCTGTAAACCTGGTAACTTTAATGTCTGTTCGAAGAAGGGAGGTGATGTACAATAACTTGCAGCTGTTCCCATAGAACAGTATTCCATTGCTTAGCATATATGTGGAAATAGCAATACTTTTATGGAAAGAATATACTTAAAGGCATAGTTCAGTCATCATTTACTCATCCTCATGTTGTTCAAAACCTGTGAGCAGAGCTGGGTAGTAACTGATTACATGTAATCTGGATTACGCAATCAGATTCCAAAAATTAACTACTTGTAATTAGAGTGTTACATTTTAAAATACTTGTAATCATACTTCAGTTACTTTTTTATGGATTATATGATTACATATTATTCACACAATAGCAATAAATTATTCATAATTCATCTCTTTTTAATATTTTAAAATTTCCTTTCTAAAATAGCCTACCGATTATATACATATTATAGTCCAGTTTTGAGGACATTCACACAAAGATCAGTCATTAGTCAGGTGGCGAAAGAATTTGACCACTGGATTTACAAAAATCATTTCAGGTTTAAGAAGGGTTTCAACATTGCATCAACTACTGATGGACACATTCATTTTTATTTGAATTATCACTCAGTAGGTATTTTTTAACCATGTATTATTTATTATAACTAATAAAAATGCACATATTCATGTTATTTCTTAGTTACATGTAATGCAGGCATTCCAAAACTTTTTTCATCTAAACTTTATTCACCATTTAAGTACCCCTGAGATTTAAAAATAAATATTTCAATAATTATCACATTTGCATGTTCACGGTTTCTTTGATGTTGATTAATGATCACATGGCATGCAGGTAAATAAAAATATTCTATCTTTTTTAGTAAGTGTTTTATTTAAAACAATGACTATAGAAACACAAAGACGATTCACTCCTGTACTTATGAAAGAGAGAACCTGCAACATACAATATGTAGGAATAGTCCCACCTTTTAAATGAAAGAGACACATTTCCCATAGAAACCTGACTAGACCAGCCGATGCACATGCACTGTATAAGCACGTTATTACTCCGCATGCGCATTGGCTGGTCTAGCCTGAAAAAAACAAGCTTTTTAAACGCTATTTGAGCATAAGAAACAACATTCATAGGGCAATTAATTTTATATTTTTGTTGCTGATTTGACATATGTAATTTAATTGTGAGTTTTTGAGATTTCAGGATTTTCCCTTTCATTAATATAGGTCTTGTACGAGCTACCCGAAGGCGTTGCCAATATGGCCGCCGAGTGAAGAGACTTTCCTCGAAAGGGAGTTTGTTTTAAAATGTTTGTTTTAAAAAAGGAGTATTGTTAACTATTTGTTTTTTTCCCTTCTGAAAACAATATAAATACTTTATATTATTTATTTTTTACACCATATTCATGTGCAATTATTTATTTAGTAGTAGCATTTTAAAACAATACTAAATTTCTTCACTTTAATTGATATTTATTTGAGTAGTAGCATTTTAATGGTAGTTTCTTCAAAAAATCTGATATGCAGTTTTAAGGAAAGTGTGCCTGGGTACAAATCGCTCAAAGAGGAGTCACACTCTTTCTGGAATTTTTTCCTGTAGGTCAGTGGTGTAGAAATCAGTTTAAACATCAAAGAGGAGTATCACAGGCTGTAGGTCAGTGGTGTAGAATCAGTTTTAACGAGGCTGTGAATCTGATAAATGACGCTCAATTTTCTTGATAACATTTTCTGGATTTCCTCTTGAAGTGTGGTTGGATTAATTGATGACCCAATAATCAGAATTTTCTTCAGGAAATTTCCAATGAAACTGGTTGGATTAATTGAAAGCATATCCCCACCATCGAAAATGGATTACGAGCTAACCACCACAACAGTAAATAAACAAATTGGTTATTCTTTATTTCCTAATACAAAGCAAAAGTTATTCTTTATTTTTTTGGATTTAGAATTCATATCATCAAATCCAGTTTATTTTATACTTTATTTTAAAGTCTTCTCTTTAAAATGAAAGGGCTATTCCTCAAACAAAAGTTCACTGAATAAATGGGATGATAAATCACTGTAATTAAGTATTATTAATATAAGACTAATATAACTTTATTTATCTCAAAGAGGACACTGTTACTAATGAGGGAATAAACTAAACTATTATTGAGGACACTGTTAGCAATGAGGGGTAAAATGACTGTTGTTTAATAACTCATTATTGTAATCAGCAAAGTGGGGGTAAAATGACTGTTTAAATCTCAAATCTTTCGGTAGGCACCTTCATTGTTTGTAGGGACGCACAGATGCAGGTAGGCTAATTCACACACGTCTCTCTCCTCTCTCTCTCAATGCATCTTAACGTTGAAGGGGCAGAATGCTAGAGCTAACGAATTTCACGTCAAGTGATCCTTGCCTTCACGTCATGCATTAAAATCGTTTTTTGCTCACGAGAACAGGTTGGCTAGCCGTGCATTATCCCTTATGTATACTCTTTAACAGCAATTTTTACAGCAATATTTAAATGACACCCTGGTCTTTCTTGGTGTACCCAAAATGGTCCCACATGATCGACATCAGACATTCTCTGGTGGAAATAAAGGGTCGCTGTTCGGTTTCTCTGTCATAGTTAATCTGTGCAGTAGCCTCCGTGACTCTGATAAGCACAGCATTTTAATCTGGGGCACCGCTAGTGTAACTTTGTTTTTGTTTTGCGCAAATTGCAACAGTTCCGTTCAGTGCAACAGAAACACTTGGTTTAGCGGAGCCTTTACGATTAAAACCGGTTAATCGCTGCATCCCTACTCTGCTCACTGCACCACGGCTGAGGGTGAGCTTATCGTGCATCTGGGTTTGCTGGACATCGTAGGGGACCTTATAGACTGGGAAACAGAGATGGAAGTCCACTTGCCCCTCTCCTTCGACCCAGCTGGTCCCATCCAGCCCTGAGTGGGCTCCCATTTCCCAGTCCAGCAGTGAGAGAGACTCAGTCCCCAAATCCAGCCAGGAGTGGGCTCTGATCCCAGAGGGCAGCTCTGAGAGCCCGGAGGCTCGGCATCCCTTGGCTCGTTGTCTCTCCGTCTCCACTCCGGGCTCCTCCAACACCTGCTCCGCCACTGTTGGTCAGCCCCCTGGAGTTGGTGGCCATGGTTCCTCCTGTTCCGGCTCCTTCCTGTCTCCTCCCTCCTTCGTCACCTCCCTGGATTCTGGCTGTCCAGAACGTACTTGTGTTCCCGTGGAGACCAGACTAGCAAGGCTTCCTTGGAGGAACGAACTTGGAAGGACGCGAGAACACAGAACAGCATCCTTGTGAGAATTGAGATATACTGCATTCTGCGTTCTCTGGATGAAAGACTATTGATTCTACTCCTTGATTCCCTCATGTTCCTGTTCGTGACAACTATCCCTTTAAGTGCAAACTTAATGTAATGTCTTTGGACCCTTAATTGTATGTTTAACAGCAATTAAATAAAAATAAACTATAGTTAAATTATAATAAATGCATTTAGAGTACTTTTTGACTCGCTAACTTGGATTCGAGTACATCTGTATTTATACAGGCGAATATTCTTGAAAGTGTACACTCTTTGTACACTTAAATGGCCTTTTATTTCATAAATATTATGTGCAAGTGCAGTTATATATATTGTACAGCTCATAATAATTAAGAGTATGTGTTTTTAACAAAAATATGAGGAAAATATATAAAGAAGTTTAGATGGACAGAGAAAGCAAGCAAGAAAAAAACAAAACAAAAAAAGCAAAGAGAAAAGTGAGGAGTGAGCCAGTCAAAATGTCCTTTGGTAATCAACATTCAACAAATGCTGTCAGTTGCGCTTAACTTGTTTTGAATCCGAAACGTTTCTTGAAGTACGACAGGGAGCTACTTTCTGAGTGATATGACTCACAGGCCAAAAAAAAAAAAAAGGATAATAATTTTCTTTGGGAATGAAAAGAGAGTGTTTGAGATGCGGACATTTCAGTCTTTCACTTCAAATAAATCACACCAATAAAATGCTCTGAGGTCTTTCACTGTACTGTTTTTAAAGATTCATACTTATTTTAAAATGTTAACAAACAGTAAGCTAACACATTTATTCCAGCTCTAAATTTATCTCTGGTTTGGTGATAGGAGAACAAGCTCTGTTCTCATGTGATTTCTACCTTCCAGTTAGCAAGTTCATTATTAAGTTTGCATTCTGAAGGTCACAGGCTTGTTCTCAACTTTAGTTGACCTGTTTACAGATAAATAATTGCCTTGTTTATTACGGTCAGGTGTGTGCAGCTGGTTAAAACACTCCAAAAACAGAAATCAATGCGTGGCCCTGAACCGTGAAGAAAATACCCCAAAGTCTGTTGATATTGTCATGCAGGAGTTCGGTTGATTTCTATGTGGTTGCTCCAAGGTTTTCCAAGGTAGTTTTAAGACACGTTGGTATTGATTTTTTTTCTATAATTATGCTCTGTGTTATATCTGAATGTAGATACAGTACATGTCAACATATAAGTCTTTACGTATTTTCCTCTTACTGTAGCATCATCTCCTTGGGCAGTCATGCGAACTGAATGCATGATGAAAGGCATATGCGGCATGTCCTAAATCTAGATTATTTTAACCTTAAAGCACAGATAGGGTGATTAGTATTGGCAACCATAGACAGAGAACAGTTTGGAGTACCAGTCTGAAGAAACAACAACAATAAAAAAATCATAATAAGATTCAGCTTTGGTTGTCTCCAAACAATTACATTTCTCAAAATGGGGTTCACAAACCCAGAGATATTTGAACATTTTTCACATTGTGATTTTTGTTGCAGTGGTTGGTGTATTGAAGTGTCATGGTAATATTTATTGTATTACATTCTGGCACAGTTTATGGAGTTCAGATTGTAATAGTATTTACATGTTCTAAATCATTCTTCTAGAATGTAAATGATTTTCCCTGCTGTAATTTTACATAATCTGATGTGCCTATGTGTACATGTAAGTTATTTTGGTGTTTATTTTAGTGTTTGAGTTGCTGAGCATATTATTTATATGTTCTGCAGGCAGTTAACAAGTACCATTTTTGTGTTTTATTTAAATGCACTATTTTTATTTATTAATAACATTGTTTTACGTTTCCTTAATAATAATGCTTGTTTCATTTTGTTTTTATTTGTATTATTGCTATTATTAGTGTGGTTCATTTTAATTTATTTATTTATACATTTTTAAATAATGCTATTATTTGAATTAATTTATTTTGTATTACTATTGTTATTTATTTACTATTAATTTAATTATTAATGTTATTTGCTTTTATTTTGATTAATTTTAATTTTTTTAATTATACACATATTAATTTGCTGTTTATTTTTTATTGAAATATTGCTATTGTTTCAATATATTTAAATAATTGTATTGTTAGTATTTATTTTACATTTATTATTTTCATTAGTTTTTTTTAATTGTATTTATAATTTTTTTAATGTTATATTTATATTTTGGAATTACTATTTATTCATTGTATTTTTATGAACGTCATTAATAATATTATTATTTGAATATATGTAATTTTGTATTTTACTAATCATTTTGTGGTTTAGTTGAATGTATTATTTCTTAAATTGTATTAATAATGTTATTTAAAAAAATGTCATTAATTATAACTTTGTGTTCCATTTAAAGACCTCACTCTCTTTGGTTTCTCTCTCACACAGGAACATTCTCTATTGCTTGAGCAGACAAACTCCACGCTTCTCTATCCTGAAGGATGCCCTGGAGGTCCCCTGGCACAACAGCCTCAACCAGTCCCTGACTCTGGTATCCAGCGCCATCAGTTCAGCGGACAAACTGATACAGAGCGGACTCAATCTGTTTGAGAATGAACAATGATATCTGGAAAGAGACCACCACACCACACGGCATCAGAATAGGACACAAATCCTGAGATCTTCTGGTCAACAGAGGTTTCAAAGGGATCTGAAGACAGTTTGAGAAATAGAGGATATCATTATTAAGTGCACTATTGACCTGAGGTTCACTTGAGGAATTTCTTCAGGCCAATACTAAGTTATTGTTTTTGTTCCTCTAATGATGTTCAAAAATGGATCTAAAAAGATTAATGACAAAAGAGTCAGAGAGCTCGCAGGGTCGAGACGTTTTGTTCTGGGGAAAAACACCAGCAGGTTTATCACTTATATTTCCAGTCACACAAACCCAAGAGGATGACTGGAAGTCAGGACTCAAAACAGGTTCATCTTGATGTTTGAAACACGTTTCAAAATGTTTTTAGAATATATTTTATTTGGTTAATAATACTAAGACTAATCCACCAATTTTTCAAATGGCAAGCAATGACCATTGAAAAAGGAGAAATGCTGTGACTCAAAATCAACATGGAGTCAGACTTCATAATGCAGAACGTACTAATACCAGTGTTGGGAAGGTTACTTTGGAAATGTAATAGGTTACAGATTACAAGTTACCCTACTTAAAATGTAATAAGTAGTGTAATTTTTCAATTACTTTATAAAAGTAAAGTAGCTGATTACATTTGATTACTTTTCTAAATGTCTAATGTTTTCAACTGTTAATCATTTTCAAACATGTAAAGCAGGCAGGGTTAAACTTACAGTAGTGTTTAACACTAATTACTGTCAGACTTTTGAAAGCCTTCATCACTTGAATTAAGATGATAATATTTTAATTTTAAAGGAGAATATCTTAATTTGCTTATAAATGTGTATTTGCAGTGTGTGGACACAACCACCCTACAATGGTAAAAATGCACTCCTTTTTTAATCCCCCAAAAGCCTAAACAGTCTCAATTATCAAGCCATTTTGATTTTGTAGTGAATAACCAGCGCTCTCTCCACCCTCAATACCACGACTGAGGTGAGACCCTTGAGCAAGGCACCGAACCCCCAACTGCTCCCCGGACGCCCATTGGCTGCCCACTGCTCCGGGTGTGTGTTCACGGTGTGTGTGTGTTCACTGCTGTGTGTGTGCACTTGGATGGGTTAAATCCAGAGCACAAATTCTGAGTATGGGTCACCATACTTGGCCACACGTCACTTCACTTTCACTAAATTAGTTTATTTCTGGCTGCGCAAATCATTTTACTCCAGACTGCTTTCTGAATGAGGGACAATTCAAGGCAAGTTTTGTTAAAAAGTTCAAACTAAAGGATGGATCAGCAACCATTGTTCATGATCCAGCTGCACCTCCAGAAGAAGTAAGTCTCCCACTTTATATTTTTTTATGATTATCTGCAAATCGCCTTTGCTCTTCCACAGAAGAGAGTGGTGGGGTGAGCAGAGCTCATTAACATGTAAAGAGATATGCACCGAAACGAGTCGCTGTGTTCTTTTACACGCCCACCGAGACCATTTCAAGATTACCCTAAAGAATCATACCAACTTGTGGAAAATGGGCATCTGATGTCCCTTTGAAGCACAGCCACCTCAAAATCAGACTTACTTTAAAATCATTATGAGGTTAAATACATGAGGTTAAATACAGATTTAAAATCATAACAAGAAATATTTTAATAGCTATGAAACTGATTTTGAAATAAAATATTTGCATAGCTATGACGGGAAACACTGGAATCTAACAATGCCTTAGAAAAAAACAGTTAATCTTAAAACATAAACCATATAGGAAATATAATACTTATCGGAAAAGCATGTTATAAACTTCTGAAACATTGGTGTTTCATATTTTAGAGCAGTCACTGCAATTTATGAAAGAAATCAATTAAATCTGTATGTGGGAGTGTGTGTGAAACAAATCTGATAATCAAGTAACCCACTTTGTAATCCTTAACATTTTCATAAGTAGCTGTAATGCAATTACAATTACTTTTATTTTGTAATTAAACTACGTAATTCTGTTACATGTAACTAGTTACTCCCCAACACTGACTAATACTGATACTGTCTGATTGAAAAATGAAAGCTGAAAGGAAGCACCAGCAGCGTGTGCTACTGTTACAGTCTCTCAGGGGTGTTTGTTTCAGAATCTGTAGAAAAATAGGAACGGAACGAAATATTTGTTCCAAAAATGTTTGTACTTTTTCATTCTTTTTTTTGTACAGGTAAACCAATTAAAGTTGAACTAAGAGAGCTCGAGTCAACAAAACAAGAATTCAGGGTAATGATTGTTCTGGTACAGTGGGAGGAAAATTATTTGATCCCCTGCTGATTTTGTACGTTTGCCCACTGACAAAGAAATGATCAGTCTATAATTTTAATGGTAGGTTTATTTGAACAGTGAGAGACAGAATAACAACAAAAAAATCCAGAAAACCGCATTTAAAAAAAGTTATACATTTATTTGCATTTTAATGATTGAAATAAGTATTTGACCCCTTCGCAAAACATGACTTAGTACTTGATGGCAAAACCCTTGTTGGCAATCACAGAGGTCAGACATTTCTTGTAGTTGGCCACCAGGTTTGCACGCATCTCAGGAGGGATTTTTTCCCACTCCTCTTTGCAGATCCTCTCCAAGTCATTAAGGTTTCGAGGCTGATGTTTGACAACTCAAACCTTCAGCTCCCTCCACAGATTTTCTGTGGGATTAAGGTCTGGAGACTGGCTAGGCCACTCCAGGACCGTAATGTGCTTCTTCTTGAGCCACTCCTTTGTTGCCTTGGCCGTGTGTTTTTTGGATCATTGTCATGCTGGAATACCCATCCACGACCCATTTTCAATGCCCTGGCCCTGACGGTACATTGTCCCTTTGATGCGGTGCAGTTGTCCTGTCCCTTTAGCAGAAAAACACTCCCCAAAGCATAATGTTTCCACCTCCGTGTTTGATGGTGGGGATGGTGTTCTTGGGGTCATAGGCAGCATTCTCCTCCTCCAAACACGGCGAGTTGAGTTGATGCCAAAGAGATGGATTTTGGTCTCATCTGACCACAACACTTTCACCCAGTTCTCCTCTGAATCATTGGGACACTTCAGATGGGCCTGTATATGTGCTTTCTTGAGCAGCAGGACCTTGCGGGCACTGCAGGATTTCAGTCCTTCGCGGCGTAGTGTGTTACCAATTTGTTTTCTTGGTGACTATGGTCCCAGCTGCCTTGAGATCATTGACAAGATCCTCCCGTGTAGTTCTGGGCTTTCTGATTCCTCACCGTTCTCATGATCATTGAAACTCCACGAGGTGAGATCTTGCATGGAGCCCCAGTCCACACAGTGGCTTCTTTGGCACCAACTGGTGTCACCTTCTCACCAAGCTGCTTGGCGATATTCTTGAGCCTGTCTTGTGTAGGTCTACATTTTGTCCCTGACATCCTTAAGGAAAGCTCATGTGGATGCTGATTGCTGATTAATTGCTTCTGTGGATATACAAAAAGCTGAGATTAGGAGCACTCCCTTTAAGAGACAATCTCAGCTCCTTACCTGTATAAAAGACACCGGGAGCCAAAAATATTGCAAAAGGGGATAAATTTATTTCACTTTCATTGTCAAATCAATTTATAACTTTTTCTGCAGGGGATTCAAATATTTTTCTGTTTCTCACTAGAAAAAAACATTTAGACTGATAATTTCATTGTCATGGGCACAGTAAATTTTTTCCCACTGTGGTATAGTTTGTAAAGTACTAATAGTTTAGTATATGAAAGTAGTTATAGATCATGTTTAGTATTTTAGTTTATAGTTCACAAATTCAAGGTGAACAGAGGCAAGTCTTTAAGAGGGCTGAATTGAGTTTGCAATTTGAATGGGTGGCATTCCACCAATGAGAAGCCAGGATGACAAATATATAAGCTACACAAACAGTTCAGGTGTATGATGTCATAATGGACTGTGTCATGGTAATGTCATGTTAACACCTTTTATATTCTGGCAGCCAGTGTATTTGTTCTCAGCATTTGCACTAATGTTGTTTTTCCTCTGGTAACTATTTTGGGGGAATTAAGGGTTTTGAGAGCAACTAATATCTTCCCTTTTAATTTAGATACTTGACTTTTACAGTAGTAGTTCACCCAAAAATGAAAATTTGATGAAAAATCTACTCACCCTCAGGCCATCCAAGATGTAGATGAGTTTGTTTCTTTATCAGAATAGATTTTGAGAAATTTAGCTTTACATCACTTGTTTGCCAATGGATACTCTGCAGTGAATGGGTGCCATCAAAATGAGAGTCCAAACAGCTGATAAAACATCACAATAATCCACAAGTAAACCACACCACTCCAGTGCATCAATTAACGTCTTGTGAAAAGCAGCATGTTTGTAAGAAATAGCTCCATCATTACAATGTTTTAACTTTAAACTGTTGCTTCAGATGAGACAATATTCACTGTTGGAAGCAATTCTTATATTTTAGCTAAAAGCAATGATCTGAAGTTAAACATTTCTATAACAAACACACAACCATTTCACTTCACAAGACATTAATTGATGGACTGTAACTGTGTGGATTATTGTGATGTTTTTATCAGCTGTTTGGACTCTCATTCTGACGGCACCCATTCACTGTAGAGGATCCATTTGTGAGCAAGTGATGTAACAAATTTATCCAAATGATCTGATGATAAAACAAACTCATCAACATCCTGGATTTCTTGAAGGTGAGTACATTTTCAATGTATTTTCTTTTTTTGGTGAACAATTCCTATAATTATGAAAAACAGCTCTATTAGAGGTTCAGGGAATCTAGTTTGACCCAGCTTTAATTTATTGATGTGCCTTCAAATGAGTCTCACATGCTTTTAGAGCAGCAATTTGCACTCAGATATTTAAATACCAAACATTTACCAAAATGTCTTGTACTGTGGTTGTTTTTATTTACAATGTTTAATTTGTCGAGTAATCATTTGAAATGACTTTCACTTAGTTAGCAAAAATATTTTGTGCTGTTTTATTTTCTGCCTTTTTATAGTTTCTTATCTGTTTAGTGACCCCCTGAAACATATTTTTAGAGAGCAGCTATTTAAAACTGTGCATCATTTTTCCAGAGTCAGCGTTTCCTTAATTAAGACAAACCTTTTAAACAGATACTGAATTTGCACATAGAGAAATGCTGTGGACCCATCTACTGCTAGTTTACTATGCTAAACAACCCAGAAGAATCCAGCTCATTTGCATTGCACTAAAATGAACTGTTAAACTGTCAACTTGCCTGTGTGTTTGTATGTGTGCAACTGTATTTATTTATTTTATTTTCTAAATAATTATGTAAATACATTTAATTTAATCTGGCTTATTTTTCTGTTGACCCAAGAGAATTTTCAGGTTCAGTAATGTTGTGCATTGCAGTCATTTGTATTGTTTAACATTAGTATGAATTTTACATCATGTGAAATCTCTCTAAAACTGCAGCTTGCAAGATGCATGAAGTGTTTTATTTAGATTAGGATAAAGAAGTTAGACAAGAGTTTAGATTTATAATAGTAGGCTATTCATTCTCATGGTTAGAATAAAGGGTCGGGGCAATGAAATTGCACATGAAATTGTTTCTTAGTGTAACATCTTACAACAGAAAACCAACTGCATTCAAGCAAACATATACAGTACAAGGTACAAAGCTGTCACTGGGATGGTGCCCTAAAGTACAAAAGCTAAACCTTATTTACCCCTAAATGGTGCATATATGTACATTTTAGTATTTTAAAAGTACATATTAGTACCGCACTAGTGACAAGTTTTGTACCTTTTTCAATTAAGTAAACCGCACAAAGCTAAAGGGGTTTATTTTGCAAAAACAACCATCTGACTATGTTATCTCACTTATTATGCGGCTACTCACCAAATAAATTCATTGACATGTTTATTTTTAACAATACTGTTATCTGATGTCATTTTAACTACAATTGATAACTGAGACAAGATGGTGGAGTTGTGCTTGTATGGAACAAGAAAGTAACGTTCGTTTCAGTTAAGGTGTGGTCACATGTATCATTGATCAGCAAATGTTGGGAGTGAAATCCAATCATTTCGATAGGAATCCATGCAATTTGGAATTTCGTCTGGAGGCGAAAGTCTTCCCCACCTATATGTTGCAGCAGGTCTAAGTTAATCATGCAAATTCGGAAACTCTTTGCCAAATTTAAGTGGGAAACTTTTTCGCCCCTCACAAAAAAATCTAGGTTGTGTGGATTCTTATTAAAAAGACTGGATTTCATCTGTGAAAATTTGCCGAAGCAATGGTACATTTTCACCTTTACTTGAATGAGCGGTCTAATAAACATATAGAGTTGTTATAGGTGACGGCAAAATATCTAAACCGCTAAATGCCCCGATTGACCAATCAGAATAGAGTATTCCAGAAAGCCACACACTGAATACATGAATACATGTAGAGTAGATCTGTAAACAGTTTTTTCCAGTATTTTTTCCATGGCATCACTTTATACTGAAATAAGAATTGTTGTAAATGCAGTGCATGTTAAATCACTCTTGTAGCCTATATGGGATGTCAAAGCTTGAGAACAACCGGTGTGGAGAGCAACACTCCTGAACATAATTCATACGAGTGTGTTTGGTGACACGTACTAAATGACATTTTAGTGCATTTAATGTCCTACACTAAATGACATTTATGTTTTGTCCCAATGGTCCACAGAGGTGGAATCCAGACTTTTTTTATAGCCAGTGGGGCATTAAATATAATTGTGTTGTCTTTAGTTTGATATCTCATGGGCCCACATGGGTCAGAAAACACCTAATGGATGGACAATGTGGACACGCTGTCACTGATTAAATGGGTGGAAGGTTTTATTTAATTCACGGTATGTTGGAGAAAGGAATATTCAAAATGAGAAGCGATATAATGTGATATAAAAAATGCACTTAACTGTAATAAGGGTAGAGAGGATTTCAGATGCATGTTATTTTTTTCTCCGCTTAATTTGTATGCCACTGAACATAAACTGATCCTAAGGCAATAAATACCAGTGCTGGAATAACATCTGTTGGATCATCAATCTCATTTAATTTATCACCGAAATACTGTTTCACAACCCATATAATGATAATCTGCCCTTTTCTGTCAAGGGTTGATGCATTACAATTGATTCTGATGGCCATTGTTAATAATATAATAATACCGACCCTGGTAACAGGCACTCGGGTTCTAGTGCACTCAAACACCTATGATGTCTTCACAAGTCTAGGCTAAAGTAATCAAATTATCCTCAAAAGTTCATTTGTTTTCTCTTAGGAACAAGTCTCAGAACAAAAATTGCCTTAATGAGCTTAATGATGAAATCTGTCTCATAATATCTGTTTAGACATGTTGGCTTACAGCCATTTAAATAAGCAATTTTAAGCAAAAAGTTGTATTTATTTCCACATAGCTGCTCTCTCATTCCATTATATTTGTTTCCAAGCACATGTGATAATCACGTTTGTTATTTGACAATACCAGAGGGTGCTATTCAAATGTGTTGTTATAAAAAATCTTTAATCATTGCAGTCGTAAACAGAAAAGGGAAAAGGTCACCGCCTGCTCTAAAAACTGTATGGGGAGAGTATTAAAACACTAAGGCTGTCTTGTAAAGCTCTTTGATTTAATATCCAATTACTCTAATAAAAGGGTAAGGTTTATTATCAAGAAAATGTCACTTACAATCAAAATGTATAATTTGAATATATTTTTAGTTTTTAATATATTTGAATAGTTTATAGTTATAGTAACTATTTATCGAACAGTGTATATAATATATAAACTGTTCATTGAATATAGATTTATTGAATATCTTTGAATATACAATGTACTTACTATTATAATAACAATTAGTTGTACAATCAACCCTAAGCCAAACCCTAATACTAACCCTATAGTAAGTACATGAAGTTAATTAATATTACTCAGTAATTAAATGTATAATTACACTTTAACAAGGACACCTTAAAATAAACTGTAACCGAATTAAATATTTTTGGGGGCTACATGTATTATCAATTGCCGTGTAAAACGTGGTGCACAGTATCACACGTTTCTATATTCCAATGTGCATAAGCATATTCTAGATATTATGTATTATAATGTTTTTAATTTAATCTTTATTAAAGTTATGGCTGTTTTGATGTGATTCCATTTAGCAATGTGTTAAAACAATTCATTTTAAAAGAATAGCTGCATATGTTTGTTTTATTATAGCTTCGCCTTCTGTTGTTCTTATTTTCTTCCCTCAAATTACAGTATCAGTCAGCAGCAGTGACATTACAACGCGCGCGCTTGCAATTCGACGCGCACGCGCAGCTTCACGCGCTTCCAGTAGGAATGCACGCTCGCGAGAGACGGAATATATAAATGCAATGATGGCGACAGCTGCAGAGGAGATCTCAGAAAACACTGAGACACCAGTGTCTTTCAAAGGCGCAAGGAAAAACCAGGATAGACCCTGGAAACTGAGCTTTATTTGTCTGCAGTGCTGTGAGTATCAGGGGGAGAGAGAGATCGATGTGTGATAGCAACGCAGAGGTATAAAATACCCACCCCGCACTATATCATTGAATAGAACGTTTGGCACCATATTGCATAACGGGCAGCGCACGTTACATCTTTACATCTCTCCTGATTTGCCTTCTTCATGTCCAGTTCTGAGATACAATACCATGACGTCATTCTCCTCCGCTCAATGCTCATCCGTTCACGTGCACTTCACACACACATGCATGCATGGATAGATGGGAGAAGCGTTTATTTTATTTTATTTTTTTCTGGTTGTTTCTCTTGACAGGAGTTGCTATTTGATCTTTCCCGGTGTTATTTTTATGCGTTATGGCTTTGTTTATTGTCAGAGAGTAAGTTGATAAATGTAACCGTTTCTTTAAGTTCGTCACAGGCTTGTATAAATGTCGACAAGCATCTGATTGTATTTATGATGAGACATTTCAAAAATATAATTTTAAAGAGTAGTTTATCCAAAATGACTTGTGTCATCATTTACTCACCCTTGTGTTGTTCCAAAGCCGTGTGATTTGGTTTCTTCCACAGAAAGGAGAAACAGCTGTAAACAGATCAGTTAGTCAGTGAGTTGAACTCAGGAACCGGATCAGTTCTGTTTGTTAACGAATAATTCAGAACTCTCGTCTGAGTTAAAGTTGAAATGAATAAATCTTCCACAGTAGGTTTTAACTAAGCTGTAAATAAAACAAAGATTAATGGAGCATGTTTTACATGAAAATACTATTTAAGTCTCCCCCTCAATTAGACATTGTCTCTCATAAATGCACCATGGAAAACTGGTATATAAGTATATTCTTAGATTGGGACATACATGTTTAATAATAAATTATTTATATTAACAGATAAATGTGAAACATGTTAATGTAGGGAAAATGTATACCATATAAGGTCACACTTTATTTTAAGGTCTAATTCTCACTATTAACAAACCATTGACTACGACTTTTGCCTCTGTAAACTCCTAATTTGCTGCTTATTAATAGTTAGTGAGGTAGTTGTTAAGTTCAGGTATTGCATTATGGATGATGCATGGCCATGCAGAATATGTGCTTTATAAGTAGGCCTACTATTAAACAGCCAATATGTTAATGCTTGCTAATAAGCAATTAGTTAATTGTGAGAATTGTTCCCTATATTAAAGTGTTACCAGAGATATCCAACTTCCAAAGCATCCAAAGCTACCGAATCAGGAGATTCAGAAAATTGTGCATGTGTAAACCACATTTATGTTGCTTGCTGATTGTAATTTTCAGAGCTTAACGGCACCTGGTATCTGTTTACTGTCATTGAAAGAAAAAGCAGAGTTAATATTCCGCTAAACATCTCCCCTTGGGTTCAGCGCAAATCAACTATTCCTTTAAATGGCAATAGAAAGCACCCTTGCTTTATGTTTCATGCTTACAGCTGCACGTGCTGTTGTATTGTTTTAGTTGAAAGCCTGCAGATGTTGTTATTGGCAGAGTAGCTGCATTAAGTGACAGCTGCGTAAACCTTTTAGGCCTGTTTTATGTGTAAACTGCTTGGATTTGTTGCTCGATCCGGCCATCAAGCAGAAGTGTGTACTGACAGCTCCTGTTGTTTGTACAGCATCAGGCATAATTTTCATTGTGTCTTCAATTTTTCTCCTGTTTTATATCCCTAACTGGATTTTAGCAAGCCGATAACACAATTACTGTCTGCATTGTGATTTCCAGAAATAAGGTTTATAGTGTAAGAACATCAAAATTCAACAACCATCCATTAATCAGACCTAATATGAGAGACCTGCAGGAAAGCGCGTTCCGCAGCGAAACTTGCGTGATGTCGAGATTAAACGGCTGTGCGAGGATGTTTCTTTACTTGGCTGGTTGCCAGAGCGACTGATATCGGCGTCATTAAAATGCCATCATAGTTACTTTGCTACTTCTGTACTTACTTATTGTCATCCATCATCTTGACTTGAGTGTGGGCGTAATTCAAATCTGCAAATAGCTGCCCCATAATTCTGCCTGCGAAGATTGTATACAGTATTTCAGGCATTCTGTCAATTAATCAAATCTGCCCATTTACCAGCTTTACCGAGACTTGTTCTTTCTGTTATTTGCTAGCTTACGGCGTTGACGAACCTCTTTCATCTCTCAAATTTCATTTCCTGGCGTGTCATATTATTACACAAACTCATATCTCTTAGCTGAGAGTTCATTTAGGGGCCTGATGATACGGGCCATGCTGCTTTTACTGATAACAAATGTTTTTTTTTTTTTTTTTCTGGTATTTTTAGACATGAAATGCTAATATCACTCCTTGCCGACAAGAATACCTGGTTTGTTGTACTTTGAGGCAGATAAAAAGCCTTCAAGGATCATTTTTCCATTTTAACAATAAGTGTTTATTCCCTGATGATATTCGTGCATCTGTAACTAATCCTGCCCAAACATTTGCGCCGTAATTGGAAAATCAAATGTTATCTGTAGTGTCAGCAAAGTCAATTTGAACTTTTCAGTCTGGCTTCTCATTCGTGACTGCCGCTGTTATTTCTCTGTGAGAGGCTAATCAGAAGCATCTTATTAATATGCATCAAAGAGCCGTGGCGTAATTTTTGTAATTAGGCCAGAGGAGACATGTTTATGCTTAGAGTTTTTATGTCTCTCGCTCTCTTCTACGCAGCACAGTAGCATTTCTTCTCTCATTGCAATGTACAGCTGCTCTTCAATCCTTACCTGCACACATGTAAATCTTGATTGCCACCTCGGGTTAGAGCTGAAAGAGTTGAGCTGTGATAAAACAAGGTGCCATTGTGATGGTTTGATAGGGAGGATCTTTTAAGTTTGGACCTGTGCAGAATATATCCCTCTCTCTCGTATGTTTGTTGGGCTAATTTGATTATGTTTCAGACAGCAATAAGATTGGACTATTCTCAGCTTCATTTAACTTATTTTGGTATTGTTGACAAATTGACTAATTTTGCTAGAAATGTTCCTTTTTTATTTTATTGTGCAATGTGCATTCAAAACAGCCCCTGAACTGAAATAATAGCAACTAGCATACAAAATAAAAATAAAACACTACTGTAAATGGATCAAAAGTGACAGTAAGGCCATTTATAATATTACAAAATAATTTCAACTAAAAATGCTTTTTACAATTTTCTATTCATCAGAGAATCCTGAAATAAATGTGTCATGGTTTTCCACAGAAATATTAAGCAGCACAACTGTTTTATAACATTGATAATAATAATAAATGTTTTAATACATCAAATCAACATATTAGAATGATTTCTGAAGACTGGAGTAATGATGCTGAAAATTCAGTTTTGTATTAGTACAATTTAAAATAGAAAACATTTATTTTAAAATGTAATAATATTTCACAATATTGCTGTTCATACTGTAGTTTTAATAAAATCAAAGTTCATCATTATTGTCAAAATACACAAAACAAAGTTAGATCAATCATAGGAAAATTCAGAATTTTTTTAACTGATTAACTGTCCCTCGTTTTCATTTATAGTTATGTGGTCAACTTAGATCAAGAGGTATCATTTATGTTCATCCAGTGCACAAATCAGCTTCCCTGTTACCACAGATTATGTGTATTACGAATACATGAAATACATTCATTAATTATTAGTACATGGCATCACTAGGTTCTGTCATTCAGAAACATGGCTTTTCATATCACTGCTATGCTGATGACACTCAACTCTACCTCTCATTCCATCCTGATGATCCGACGATAGCTGCTCGCATCTCAGCATGTCTAACAGACATTTCTTGCTGGATGAAGGACCATCACCTTCAACTCAAACCTAGCTAAGACAGAACTGCTTGTGGTTTCAACAAACACTTCATCACAATTTCACCATCCAATTAGGCTCATCAATACATAACTCCTTCAAAAACAGCCGAAAACCTTGGAATTGTAATTGATGATAAGCTGAATTTCTCAGACCACATTACTAAAACTGCCCGGTCCTGCAGATTTGCTTTATACAATATTAGAAATATTAGGACCTTTCTTTCGGAACATGCTTCACAACTCCTTGTTCAAGCTCTTGTTCTGTCCAGGTTGGACTATTTCAATGCTCTCTTAGTAGGTCTTCCAGCCAATTCCATGAGACCTCTACAATTAATCCAAAATGTCGCTGCAAGATTAATCTTTAATGAGCTGAAAAGTGCGTCACACCTCTGTTCATCACTTTGCACTGGCTACCAAAACTGCTCGCATAAAATTCAAGGCATTGATTTTTGCCTACAAAACCACCTCTGGCTCTGCACCCCTTTACCTAAATGCTGTCCTTCAGACCAATGTGCCCTCTAGAAGCTTGCGTTCTGAAAGTGAACGACACATTTTTTTACCATCCCAAAGAGGCAAAAAATAATAATAATTTCACAGACTTTTTCATTAACTGTTCCCACCTGTTGGAATGACCTCCCTAACTCAATCCGATCAGTTCTTAGCCATCTTCAAGAAATGGCTAAAAAAACATCTCTTCCATCTTTATTTGACCCTCTAACTCTAGCACTCTCTATTCTAATTCTGTTTTATCTATCTGTGCACTGTAACCGATTTTTGTCATTTGAAGAGTATTTTACTGTAATATGTACAGTAAGATACTTCAAACTTTATAGCAATCTTTTTACAGTATATACTTTGTATTTATTAGTCTTCTTTGTATCAATCTGACCCTCTAACACTAGCTTTCTTTTTTATTCTATCTACTTGTTTTCTTTATAAAAAAAAAAAAAACACTTGCTAAATGTACTGCGTTAGGCTAACCGAGACTTGTCATAGCGCTTGCATATTTTTGCTGTTTTGTTGGTTTTTGAATGCTTCTATTGTCCTCATTTGTAAGTCGCGTTGGATAAAAGTGTCTGCTAAATATAATGTAAAAAGTAATTATGTTCTGTTATATTAAACATTTGAACACATGTTGTCTCTCCACAGATTTTTTAACAATTGCTACAATACTGGGGACCGGGATCCTTGGTATGTAAAATTTTAGTGTGCAATTAAAAATATACCAAATAGCAGTATGCAGATTTATCTCATTTAGTCATTGTTATTTTTTGCACAGCATATAAGACAGATGCTCACTGACCCACAGCAGTTTAGAAAAGACTGCAGAATATTTTATTTTCTTTAATTAACTATTGGAATGGAAAAGGAAGGAATAAAATCCATCCACGAGAACATTAGTAGGCAAAATGAAGTTAAACATAATTTCTCAATGGGTTTTCAGCAAGACTTTATTCTGTTTTGTTAATGATATATCCAGGCTTTATGGTCTGAATAGTAGAAGATATGTATTTATAAGACACCGCAATTACATGGTGCATTGAATTTAACTATTCTGTTTTCAGTGAGATTTAATAGTTGTTAAAAAAAGACATTTCTCTTTTCATTTCCTCCTATCTGAGTTAAATCATTTTAAAGTGTTCTTCTAGCCATAATAAAATTACCACCATCAAATGATTCAGTCTAGAGATAATATCTGATATGAGTGGCTGAATATGTTTGCTTTAATATATGGCCGTGCAGATATATTCATACAGCAGATTCTGTCATGACAAATTCATCAGAAAAGTTTTTTTTTTTTTTTTTGTAGGACTGCCTGTAACTATTGCTCGGGCAGGTCTGGTGCCTTTCTTGATATCCTTCCTTGTAGGCTTTCTAGTGCAGGTAAGACATTTCTATTTCTTTTTTTTCTTGTTGTCTTTATTCTGACATTGTTTTGGATTCTTAGCTCCATTTCAAACGACTTTAACATTTCAAAACTGACATGGTTTTTCAAAAGCGCTACTTCTTTTGGTAATTATGAGGGGGCTTCTTTTTCTATTCATATTTTCATCTTCCTCTTTTATTGAACCATTTTCTGACATTTGATGGAGTTGATTTTGACTTCACAGTATCTACAGTTCTAAAGCAGATCTTGCGTTTTGATAATAACATGACATTGCGGCTGACATTTGTCTTGTTTGACATTTAAGAGAGACTTATTGTAAAAAAAAAGTCTGAATCTACCAGCTTTGAAAAACTTACTAATGCTGCTGTCTTTGATTCTTTTCAAAATTCAGTTCCTCTTTTAGAACTTTTGTTCTATTGCAGCACAGAACAATTAGGTAGCATGTTTAACAACAACATATGCTTCGACAAGTTACTCTGCCCGCAAACCACCGGCCACAGAACTCCACAGGATGTTTAGCAGATTTCCACAGATTAAAAAAAATTAAAATAATTTCATAAAAACCTACACAAATGCATATACATTTAAATGAAACTGTCAGCTTTTAAGAGTACACTGACATCTTGATGGTCTTTAAAGTGCCATTTTTTTCAAACAAACATATTTTCTGGATTTTCTTGCAAAATTAGAAAACATTGTGTCTACATTGACTTATTTACAATAAATGTTGATTCATTCTCTTTTAGGCTCTGCTCATTTACCTGTTTGTAGATTTGCTTCAACGATGCCGTTTAGCCCAACTTGAGGCACTGAAGGTAAAGACTGACACTACCATTAAAATGTTTGGGTACAGTAACATTTAATTTTTCTACCACAGGAATAAATTCTATTTTTTAAATATATTAACATAGAAAACAGTTATTTTGAATTGAAATTGTTTTTTTAAAATATTACTGTTTTTACTGTATTTTGATCATTAATGAAAAATAAATGCAGTTAGCCTAAGAGACTTCCAAAAACATTTAAAAAAATCTCCCAACCCCTGTCCAAAATCTAAAAGTGTAATTGCATTCACAAATGAGGTAAATGCACAATAGCTAGTTTAGTAGTTGAATGATAATGTCAAATCAGTTAATTGTGTTGATGAAGATAATTTACTCTGGTGTAATGTGCCAGACTGCAGAAACGGAGAGGATCTTAATGGAAGAAGTCGGTTCTGCAGAACCTTCGACACATAATGCAGAAGAGGAAGAAGATGAGGAGGAAGTGGAAGATGCAGGTATGACACATTATAAAACGTTACATGTCATAATAGCACTCCACTGTTGGTGCTGAATAAATATTAAGAGCATTACAGTCTGTGAGTTGTGCATTGTTTTGTGACAAATCCTCACACTGAAATGATCATAATCCTATTAGCATACACCAAATCTACTGAATCCAGTGGCTGTGGGGAAGGCCATGTGTTTTCATGAAGCATAATTCAGTTGTGGCCAGAAATGAAGCATCTGACTCTATGACTCTATTTATTTGTTGATTGTTTTCAATTTAGGTTATTTTAATATTTTTATTGACTGATATAGATTATTGACTGAAAAGTTTCTAATAAAGATTTGCATGCTTTGCCAGTTCATAGGGCTTTGCCAGTCTTCAGTGCAATTGAAATGAGAAGAATATTTAATATCCTAAGTCTTTAGAATACTTATTAACCACAAGAGATATGATCCTCAAAGCCTATATTTTGATATGAAATACACTGTAAAAAAGTGTCTGCTGAGCTTAAAAAAATGAAGGGAACTGCTATCATAATTTATGTATTTTTTTTTACTAAAAGTCTTGACATGAATTTACAAGGGTAACAATCAGCTAACGGATCATTTTGAGTATAGTACCAAACACACAAACAGAGGTTACCAAATTGGACAAGACAGCAATATTGTAAATAGAATGGAATAGAAATGGTTAAACAAGGCAACTATCATTTTTCATGCCGCAATGCATGCTGGGAAGAGGGAAATGGAACTGAACCACAGAACCATGCTTGTTCAAGGAAAAACAAATACTGTTTTATTGGTTGATTTTATTTTTTGAATTATTATATGGTCTTCTCATATTTTGATAGTCTTAAAGTTTTTAATAAAGACTTGATCCTTGGATTTATATATCTCTGCAATTTCCCATCTCTATAGGTATTACTTAACTATTGTTGTTTAGAGGCCAAGGCTCAGTGGTAATTTTGGCGCTGGTACTCATTTAAAGTAAACATATTTGTATTTGCCTTCATTCTTGCTGTTTTCCCGCTGTTTAACTGGTTAGGCGGGAGGTGGTGGGCCACGTAAAACAGTAGGAAGTATAGCAGGAAACAGATGGCAGCTGTATTGTTTCTTTGCTAAAAGGACTACAGGGACTGTTAAAGGAGCCGGATCGGGGAGGAATGCAGAGGCTACGCTGAAATGCGTCAGTATTAGCGCTAACTAATCAGGGCTCATCTTGCCCATGCAACAGAGACATTAAGTATTTTTGACATGAGATGGAGGGAATAGACAGCTAATGAAGATGAATGAGGCAAAGAGAGGGGGCTGCCCTGTCAGCAGGGATGATGAGCGAGAAAATAAGCCTTCCTGTGAACGTCAGTGGGAATCACAGCCATCTGACACAGACACACTAATTGAAGGCTCATCCCTAAGTCACTGACCCACATGGTACTGAAGTAAATTTAAAGAAAAAAAAAAGACTGCTCATACTTTACCCTCACAGTTAGTCTAGTCTCAGCCTCAGACGTCACGCCCATGGAACGTTGGCTAAACGTCTGATGCATATGGCACACTTATCTGGAAACACTTCAGGAGTTTCGAAGTCGTCGTCGTTGGATTGATTATATTATACAGGATTTCTGGGAGACGTGTGTGTTGTGTTCTTTAACGTTTCGCCGTGGCGCCAAACCCCCTCACGAAAGAAGAAAGCTGTCGTGTTTACAAATGAAGACGAGTGCTTGTCAGGATCAACTAAACACTGAATTTTCAAAAGTATGTGAACAATTTAAAGTTTGCGGCATATAATCTTTAAAATATGTCAGAGAGTTTTACACATTACACTATTTCAGCCCTTTGTTGCCCCCTTGCCAACTTGTTTGAAACCTGTAACAGGCATCAACTTTGAAATGAGCTAATTTAGTGGATAAAAGTCCTCAGTTTAAACATTTGTTATGTTCTCTGTGTTCTATTGTGAACAAAATATTGGCTAATGTGATTTGAAAGTCTTTTATTTTTAAATTTAAAAAACGTCCCAACTTTTCTGGAATTCGGGTTGTAGACAGGCGCGGACTGGCCATTGGGAGCACCGGTACTTTTTCTGGTGGCCTGGCGGGTGATTTGGCCCGCTGCCTAGTGTTTAAAAAATGTATTAGGCCTATTTATTTCAACTTTGTATTATTATTATTATTGCCTTCCCAATGTGCCAAAGTGATCATTTCCGATTGTGGCATTCTCTAATAAATTTATAATAAATCACAAATCGGTTAGTCTTGACTGGCAGCACCACGCTTCTGTTTCATGCCTCCGTCAAATGGTTTTGAACAGAGTCGATGCACGGGACTCAAGAAAGTAGAGGAAATGGCCAGAAGAAACAGTTAAATGTAGCGAAATTACTAACCTGTTCAGGGCTTCAAGTGCAGGTAAGTTTCATCTTTAATTAGGGTTGGTTACCGAAACCCGGTACCAATATGGCACCATTACCTATGTAACCGGTATGTACTAGAACCGAATCAGTACGCAGATTTCGGTGCCTCATTTCGGTGCCATGCCTAAGCAATCGGTTGAAATATTTGTCCTTTGTTTCTCTGAAACGGATGTAAGAAGCATTATCGCCGGCACTGCACGTGAAAAATTATTTCCCGACTAAGAAAATGCACGTGAACTCAATTCAGAAAGCTCTAATAATACAAGTCCAACAAATCTTTGTAGTAAAGCGAGTGTGCATTTTTCACATTCCGACTTAAAAGCACAACTCGGGAAATGAGAGCATCCGAGGAGCACATGAATGCAGTGATTACACTTGCTCTGACGACAGCAGTAGATAGCCTTCCATTAACTAGTTAAGCTACTACTACTCCATAGGCTACTAATACATCGATTAGCAATGGATTATAAATATACTTAATTATTATGAAAATACCAGAGATGGCTTGAATTACACAGATAAACTATACGTAGTCATAGTCAAGTGTTTATTGTATTTATTTTATCATTCAAAACGTTTATATCTTCTGTTTACTTATCCATATCCCTGGAGCATCATGAGTTCCGGTACTTCTGTGACTGGATATGTGGATTTTCTGTGTGAGGGCGCCCTCTGGCGTCCAGTATGAATGAAAAAGACATCACCCCCCATTTCACAGACAAGGCTTGAACCTAGTCCTAGACTAAAATGTAACTTTTAGCTGTTTTAACTGAAATAAACTTGCACTGACTGATCCTAAAATATATCAGTGCCTTTGTTTTGTCTCAAGATGCACCCCAGTAATGTATTTTTTTAAGCATGTTTATAAAAATTACTTAAATGTCCTAATTGAACTATGATCTAATCCTGGTTAAGTCTAAGCCCTGTCTGTGAAACCGGGCCCATGTGTTTAGTGCTAATGGCCAATCCAATTATTAATTGGTAATTTTTTATTTACCAATCCAGGTCACTCCAGGACTACTAGTTAACTTTGTGGAAGAATTAGATTTGTTCCTCTCAACCTTTCCTGAGGATGGTACTCCCTTAGTTATACTTGGAGACTTCAACATCCACCTAGATATACCTCAGGCTGCAGACTTCCACACTCTACTTGCCTCTTTGGATCTCAAGAGAGTGTTAACTATGGCTACTCACAAATCAGGCAACCGACTGGACCTTATTTACACATGACACTGATCATGTGCTGGTTACTCCACTGCACACCTCGGATCACTTCCTCACTCTTAACCTCAACATGATTCCTGACACATCACATACCCCTCCACATGTCACTTTTCGACATAACTTACGCTCACTCTCACCCTCCCGGCTATCTGCTATGGTTTCATCTTCGCTTCCTCCCCTGAAACAGTTATCATCTCTTGATGCTAACAGTGCTACTGACACTTTCTGTTCCACTTAGATGTCTTGTTTTGATACTTTCTGCCCCTTATCTTCCAGTCCAGCCGTACAACTCCTTGTGGAACTCCTTGGCTATCTGTCATTCTCCGCGAACATCGTTCTAAACTCAGGGCTGCAGAAAGGGTATGACGCAAATCACAAAATCCTACTGACCTTAATTTATATCGATCACTCCTCTCTGACTTCTCTGCTAATGTCTCCACTGCTAAAAGGACATTCTATCGTGACAAAATTAACAATTCGCCTAACTCTTGCATGCTCTTTAAAACATTTCCCTCCCTCCTTTGTCCTCCTCCTCCCCCTCCTTCATCAATCTAACAGCTGATGACTTTGCCACATTCTTCATTAATAAAATTACAAACCTCACTGCACAATTTTCCACACCACAATCTGTCAAACACATCTTACCAGCAAACATAAACCCATTCACATACTTTTCTCCACTCTCTGAGACAGAAATCTCTAAACTCATCCTTTCCAGTCATCCTACTACTTGTCCGCTTAATCCTATTCCATCTCATCTCCTTCAAGCCATTTCTCCTGCAGTTGTTCCTGCACTCACTCACATTGTTAACACATCCCTTCACACTGGAATATTTCCCTCAGCATTTAATCAGGCTCGTATAACCCCACTTCTTAAAAAACCCACTCTTAACCCAACTCTTTTAGGGAACTATAGACCGGTTTCCCTTCTACCTTTCATTGCAAAAACACTTGAACGAGTGGTGTTCAACCAAGTCACTGCCTTTCTCACACAGAACAACCTCCTGGACAGTAACCAATCTGGCTTCAGAAGTGGACATTCCACCGAAACTGCCTTGCTCTCAGTTGTTGAAGACCTAAGACTTGCAAGAACGGCTTCCAAGTCTTCATTACTTATCGTGCTGGATCTGTCTGCTGCTTTTGATACGGTCAACCACCAGATCCTCCTGTCAACCTTATTGAGAAAGGGCATCTCAGGAACCACACTCCAGTGGTTTGAGTCTTACCTCTCAGATAAGTCCTTCAAAGTATCTTGGAGAGGTGAGGTATCCAAGTTGCAACATCTAGCTACTGGGGTGCCACAGGGCTCAGTTCTTGGACCACTTCTCTTTTCTGTCTACATGGCTTCACTAGGTTCTGTCATTCAGAAACATGGCTTTTCATATCACTGCTATGCTGATGACACTCAACTCTACCTCTCATTCCATCCTGATGATCTGATGATAGCTGCTCGCATCTCAGCATGTCTAACAGGCATTTTTTTGCTGGATGATGGACCATCACCTTCAACTCAACCTAGCTAAGACAGAACTGCTTGTGATTTCAGCAAACCCATCGTTTCATGACAATTTCACCTTCCAATTAGACTCATAATACATAGCTTCTTCAAAAACAGCCAGAAACCTCGGAGTTGTGATTGATGATAAGCTGAATTTCTCAGACCACATTACTAAAACTGCCCGGTCCTGTAGATTTGCATTATGTAAAATTAAGAAGATCAGGCCCTTTCTCTCGGAACATGCAACACAACTCCTTGTTCAGGCTCTTGTTCTGTCCAGACTTGACTATTGCAATGCTCTCTTGGCAGGTCTCCCAGCCAGTTCCATCAAACCTCTACAATTAATCCAAAATGTCGCTGCAAGATTAATCTTTAATGAGCCGAAAAGAACGCACGTCACACCTCTGTTCATCAATTTGCACTGGCTACCAATAGCTGCTCGCATTAAATTCAAGGCATTAATGTTTGCCTATATAACCACCTCTTGCTCTACACCCCTTTACCTAAATTCATTACTTCAGACTTACATGCCCTCTAGAAGCTTGCGTTCTGCAAGTGAACGACGCATTATTGTACCATCCCAAAGAGGCACAAAATCACTTTCACAGACTTTTTCATTAACCGTTCCCATTTGGTGGAAGGACCTGCCTAACTCAATCCGAGCAGCTGAATCCTTACCCATCTTCAAGAAACGGCTAAAAACACATCTCTTCTATCTTTATTTGACCCTCTAACTCTAGCACTCTCTATTCTAATTTTATTTAATCTAATCTGTCTTTTATTTTATCCAACACACATTTGACCCTCTATCAATTGCCTATTTATTCTCTAACTGCTAGCTTTTCTTGTAAAACTAACACTAGGTTTCTTTTTTCTATATTTTATATACTCGTTTTCTTACATTTTTTTAAATAAGATTTACTTTCCTACGTGTACTGTGTTAGGCTAACCAAGACTTGTAATAGCACTTGCATGTTGTTGCTCTTTTGTTGGTTTTGATTGCTTCTATAATGTGCTCATTTGTAAGTCGCTTTGGATAAAAGCGTCTGCTAAATGACTAAATAAATAAATAAAAATAAAACACGGATTTATTGTATAGAAAGGGAGGGAGCTAGAGCAAACAGCAACAAAAAAAATATCAGTCAGCCCAAAAATACAATAGTGTGTTCAGTATTAGGATTTTCAATATACTAATTTTGGCATTTAGGCGCTTTAGAAAATTTGTTTTAATATATTTGAATGAATTATAGGTTTGTTAAATCTTTATTTAAGTCATTTTAAGAGAAATAACAACATTATGTGCAAACAAATTGCAATGCGGTGGTTGTTTTGCAAAAAGGTGAACACCGTTTTGTTAATAAAAGTAGACCTGCTGGTGAAGAAGTGACAGGTACAAGAAAGAAGGGAATGACAGAGATATTGGGAAAAATTAAGGAAAAGGGAAGTGAATTTGCAGTTCAAAAGATAAACCTTTAATTATTTTCCACGGCCCCGACTAGAGACTTGGACCTTTTTATGTGTATGGTCATCACATAATATATGTACATATCACATTTTTTTGTGCAATTCGAAGTGTGCTATACACAGGTGAGTGGGCCTGTACAAACCACCTGTAGTAACACACTCTCCTCTATTCGCACTAGAAACTTTTCAAACATTACTGTGTGTACATAATCCCACAAAAGACTCAATAGTATATGTATGTTTACATGCTCATGCACTACAAATCACCTTACACTGTTCACCAGCCAGCTGCTTAACTTACGATGTTTCTCTCTGCACATGAACAGTATTCATTTGAAGCATTCGTACAGTTTGTATAGTTTGTATTTTTTTGTGTACTTATAGGGTAACATTTATATATAGTTTATGTATAGTCAAGATCTGTCAGTGGGTAGTTGTGCAATGTGTATAGGTTTATAGTGTTCTTTTTTTACTTCATTGTTGTATGCCTGTATTTATGTAGCACTGTGGTCCTGTGAGGCACAACGTTTCATTCTACTGTATGTACCCACATATAGCGGGATGACAATAAAGCTCGACTTGACTTGAACTTGATACAAGTAGGCTAATAGGGTTGTCCATGTTTCAGAATTTGTTGTGGGTGTATGGGATGGCCTGCATGAGTGTGCGATTTCCCGGCCTAACATTTTGTCCCAGTCCACCCCTGGTTGTAGTTAACCCTTTAAAAATCCAGCGTACCGCCGGCGGGACACCAAGTAGTGACGGGGTAAAGTCGTCAGACACAAAAACTCAAAAAGTTGAACATGTCATATATCCATGGAAAGCTGAGATTCTTGTGATTTCAACTATGTCAACTTTTTTAAGATACAATAAACACAGCATGTACAATCAGTGTCTTTATCAGACCACTTTTTGTTGACATAATGCAGACATGCATGATAGTACAGACATACATAGGAATAACACAGTAGGGATGCAATATAACACCAATATAAGAAAAAAAACACAAATTAAATAATGTACTATGTACAGAAATAGAAATATAGGAAAAAAATGTATTTAGATTATAAATTATAAATATATATGTAATTTTAAAAGTGTACACATTTTGGATTCTATGTATAAATGTCACTATAATGTGTTTATGCTTCAGTTACTATGTGTCAGCAATTATTGACAGTGAATCTGGATGAGAAATTGAATAGCTCTAAGTGTAACCTTTCATTAGAGCCCAAAATTATGACTGTACATTAAAGCATTCAAGAATTACAGCATTGTATGTGTCGTTGGTTACAAAGGGTCGTTTGGAGTCTCCCAAGTGTACTTTTTTTGGAAGTGCCTAGACATAAAATTAGATAAACATGTGTAAAACACAAATTTTCTAATATATTGTTTATCAAATGCGAAATTTGGCTTGGTAAGGCTTCATTCTGTGATCCCAATGTATTTTCCAGCTCATACTTCCCAGCTATAGTCATCTGCAGGCTTCTATTTACCAAAAAAATGTAGGCAGAATTATTTTTTTTATTTTTTTAGTGTGTTCAAAGTGCTATTACTCAATATCAGTAAGACTTAAATTGATTCTGACTGTTGAGAAACAATCCTCAGAGTGTCAACTTTCAAAGGAGACCAACACCATGCATATCATCCAAATGGCCCAAGAACAGCATGCAATTTACTTTGGGTATGCCTTTTTTAGGCGTTTTAGGCTAATTTTACAGGAATCGTAAATTAAACAATGTAATATAATGGAATGCACTCATGAAGGTAGGAAAAGTTATTTATGATTCACTGGATTTCTTGTGAGATTTACCATAGCTGTTTCTGTCAATGGTCATTTGTTATTTAAAATGTTTGTGATAGCTACTTTTAACATATGAAATCGTAGGCTATTGGCTATTTAAATATTATGACACTTGCTTGTATATAAGTAAAATATTATATATTTTTAGTATAACACTGAAGTTATACATGTGTTGGTATTGTCTGTATATTATGGTAGAAGTTGCATCAAAACTTAAAAATAAATGTATCTAGAATCTGCTGTTGAAACTAGCAGGAGTATTGATAATAATATAAAAATTAAGATATTATTAAATAAAATGCAACCTGGCAGTGCAACCTGGTAAATTTAAGCAGTAATTCTTATTTTAAAGGATACATTTCATGAGTGTTTATAGTTTGTGATAAATGAAAAATGCTGTAGAACAATCAAAAATTAATAAAAACTGTAAACGAAACACTGCGTCCACTAGAGGTCTCTATGGGGAATGCCTTCAGCGTGACCGGTGTCTGAAGCACACATCTAACACGACAATAACATTGGCCGGCGACAGACTATGATGTCATTACCCAGCGTGACCACAGTATAAAAGGGCGCCGGGAGAACACGTCATCTGCTTCTTCGTCTGAAGCTTTTGTCCAAAGCATGGAAAAGGAACTAGAGGATGCAGTGTATCATTCCCTTCTCAGGGAACCATGGTTGCATATGTAACCTGAGACGTTCCCTTTCCGAGTGAACTTTGAACTGTGTCCTCTAGAGGTCGCTATGGAGAATGGTATACCCACACTACCATGCTGAGGGGAGTGCCTGCCAGAAACCACAGTGAGCACTAAGTACCAACTCTACCATAGCCATGGGAGCTGCCCCTAGGATGCCTTGAGGGCTATCAGTGACATTATCCTCTTCGGCCAAGAACCTGAGCTGCATACCCAAAACAACTTACCCGTTAAGGGCTGGGCCGGGAAACCTGGGCCTAGAGCAGAGCTCAAAGGCTTGGAATCAGAAAAGACACTCCTTCAAGTGGATACGACCAGGTGTCTAGAAACCAACAGACCCTGGCCTATCACCCAGGGGGCTACCGCCAGATCTGAGTGCGCTTGCTCAAAGAACTGGCTCGACAGATCCTTGGTAGCAACACCCTGTTCAGAATGTATCAACAGGGATATATAAGTTAAGTGGAGCCCAATGTAAAAACCAGGGCTTAAACCAACTCAGAGAAAGGGAACAAAGCTGACAGCGCGTAACACTTACCATACAGGATTTTAGAAAGTGCACAAAATGCTTAGTGTGCACACTTACCACAACGTGGATTTTTGGAAAGTGCACAGAAGGCCAGTGTGTGCACTTACCATAGAATGGATTTTAAAGTACCGTTACTGAAAGCGTAACTGAAGCTGTCATTAGACAAGCCTAGGAAACTTACGTGACTGTGGCACAATCAGGGAGCAGCAAATAATTCAGTGGGATATCGCATGCTCAGAGCGCATGTAGATTGAAAGGAGTAAATCATAGAAAGAACCCTCCATGTGAGGGGAGAATCGCCAGCTCAACCATAGCAGTCACAGAACAGACTCCGGAGCATATGCTCACAGATGCCCAGAAGGGTACGGCGTGCTCATAAGAAACTCTTCATGGTGAGGGGAGCACAGCTAGCTCACTCAGCAAGCAACCTGCCAGGGAGGCAGAAGATAGCCCAGCAACCTGGCATGACTGCTACCCGGAGCTCAAAATAGAAGGGCGACTCGCGCTCAATCTGGGAGCGGCGTGCTCATACGAAACCTCTTAGGATTAGGGTTGGGTACCGAAACCCGGTACCAACATGGCACCGGTACCTATGGAACCGGTATGTACCGAAACGAATCAGAACGCAGATTTCGGTGCCTCATTTCGGTGCCATGCCTGAGCGATCGGTTGAAATATTTGTCCTTTGTTTCTCCGAAACGGACGTAAGAAGCATCATCACCGGCACCACACGTGCAAAATAATTTCCAGACTTCTCGAAGCAAACACCAAGCCAGGATGTCAGGGAGCACATACAAAGAATTACACTCCGAAAATGCTCAATCTGAGTGGAGGACCCGCGAGTCCTGAGGTTGCAGCGCTATACTGGGGACCTGATGACCAAGGAGGCTCCCGCAGAAGCCTAGCAGCTTGGCTACATGATCCAGCAAGCATGACGCTGAATATATAGGGCTATCATCCAGCCTGGATCCAGTACTGGCAGGTGAGACCATCACCACTATCGGTCGACAGCGGGGCTCTGTATTTCCGCAGGGGAGGTGCTCGCAGAGGTCCTATTCCTGTGCATCACTATTCCTGCGAGAGGCGAACACACACATGCAAACACTACAAACTCAGGTAAAAGGTGGATTGCTCACCTCCCATTTAGTAGACCCACGAATGCATCACGATGAGCACAAGCCATCTCCTTATGAGTCGAGCGTGTTCAATTCATGCTTATCCCTCGCAAGAAAGAAATGAATTGCACAATGAATGCAGAGCGCGTCCAACTCCCTCAAGAGCAGAATGCGCTTGCTCTTCACCACACACACACAACACGCGTTCCGTGTGAAACTGCGGCTATCAGAGCAAAGCCTCTGGTGAGATAACATGCACTCCTAGTCATCTTTTTGCTTAGCTCATGCTAACATAAACAAACGGTCAGCGAAGATGAAGGATGGATGACGTGTTCTCCCGGCGGCCTTTTATACCGTGGTCACGCCGGGTAATGACGTCATAGGCTGTCACCGGCCAATGTTATTGTTGTGTTTAGATGAGGGCAGTCGTGGCCTATGGATAGAGCTAGGACTTGAAACCCGAGATAACCCAAGGTTGTGGGTTCGAAATCCCAGCTCTGGTAGGAAGTGTCACGACTGAGGTGAGACCATGAGCGAGGCACTGAACCCCAACTGCTCCCGCGGCGCTGCAATGTCGGCTGCCCACTGCTCCACTTGGATGGGTTAAATGCAGAGAACACTTTTCTCCTCATTATACTCTGATAATTGTGTATGTGACAAATAAAGCGTTTGAAGTTCCCTCATTCCTAATAGGAAGGGAATTGAAGTTCCCTCGGAAGGGAATTGCTGTTTTTGAAGCAATTGTTTGTAGAAAGAGACACGCAGACGCAGACAATGCACACACAACTGTTATCTCTCTTGTTCTCTTTCTCTCTCTCTTGATCTATCAATAATTAATTGAAATAAATGCTATAATTCATTCAAATAAATGTGATCTTAGAGATTTAGAGATGCACCGATTGCAATTTTCTTGGCCGATTCCGATTTCAGATTTTTTGGAAGTCTGACCTGCCGGATTTTCTTTCTAAGAACTATAATTGATAGCATATACAAACAAAAATCTATGCAAATATCAATGAAAAATGATTTACATAATAAAATAAATTATAAAAAATTACAATTCCCCCAATCTGGACTAATTTACAGATTTTCTCTCACTTAAACAACTCTCAAAATAAAGTGCTCTGTTACTGGAAAGAGACAGATATAGTTAACTTAAAATGAGTTGCTTTATGTAACAAAACAGATGTAATTTCCCACTGTTTATAAATGGTCATTTCTTTCCCCTAACCTTAATAAATGTGTCAACTTTCACATCAAATTCTTAGTTTGTTTCAATTAATTACATTATAATAATAAGAAACTGTAGAGTTGTTACCATTCAAATGAAATTAGTATTAACAAACTATCTTTCCACTGCTGAGGAAACACGAAGCTGCATCTGAAGTGTTATTAGATGCATTAACACAGACAGTTTGATGAAGCTGAGGTGCCATAATTGCATTTACACATCAAAATTTCAAATGCATAAATAATTTTATAAGATTAATGTTTTACATATATTTTTTAAACAGTGCTGTGAGTGCTGTTTTGTATTTCATTTGGAAACCAAGGTCCTAGAGTCTGGAGGAAGGGTGGAGAAGCTCATAGCCCAAGTTGCTTGAAGTCCAGTGTTAAGTTTCCACAGTCTGTGATGATTTGGGGTGCAATGTCATCTGCTGGTGTTGGTCCATTGTGTTTTTTGAAAACCAACGTCACTGCACCCGTTACCAAGACATTTTGGAGCACTTCATGCTTCCTTCTGCTGACCAGCTTTTTAAAGATGCTGATTTCATTTTCCAGCAGGATTTGGCACCTGCCCACACTGCCAAAAGCACCAAAAGTTGGTTTAATGACCATGGTGTTGGTGTGCTTGAATAGCCAGCAAACTCACCAGACCTGAACCCATAGAGAATCTATGGGGTATTGTCAAGAGAAAAATGAGAAACAAGAGACCAAAAAATGTAGATGAGCTGAAGGCCACTGTCAAAGAAACCTGGGCTTCCATACCACCTCAGCAGTGCCACAAACTGATCACCTCCATGCCACGCCGAATTGAGGCAGTAATTAAAGCAAAAGGAGCCCCTACCAAGTATTGAGTACATATACAGTAAATTAACATACTTTCCAGAAGGCCAACAATTCACAAAAAAATTTGTATTGGTCTTATGAAGTATTCTAAATTGTCAAGATTGTTAGGTTTTTGTTAAATGTGAGCCAAAATCATCACAATTAAAAGAACCAAAGACTTAAACTACTTCAGTCTGTGTGCATTGAATTGATTTAATACACGAGTTTCACAATTTGAGTTGAATTACTGAAATAAATGAACTTTTCCACGAAATTCTAAATTATTGAGATGCATCTGTATATACAATTACAGATGATTAAGCATATACATCGTCAGATTGTTGTTTTACACACATGCACACAGATATTATTTCATACACTACATATTCGTGAGGTGCAAGAAATCTTCAGACAAACAACAAAAGACAATACTTTATTGAAATTTTCTGATAAGAAGCGTGCGCTGCAAACGCGATCATGTTTGATGATGATTTCTGTCCAGTCTCACTCGTTTTATCTCGTTTAACCACAGCTGTCGTTTTTTTTTTGTCTGGCAGTGGCAGTAGGTATGCATTAAAATGTCAAATTGAAGCCTCTACTACATTGATTCTGGCACCCAACATCACAACAAGATGATATTTTAAGCTCCTTGTGTAGACGAATCTGCGCTGTTTTGAATTGGCCGCCTCCAGTTTTCGCTTTGATTTGCCTTCAGCTAGCACTGTGACGTAATCGTGACGTCGGCCCTAAAAGGGTCTTTTTAAGTTTAACAATATGTGCTGACGTGCTCTATAAATATAAGACTCTCATATTGTACATCAAATCTAATTTCAACGACATTTAAGAACTCAGTACCATTGGGCCTCATTCAAACATAAGCAGAATGCATAAAGCCATTCTTAAGTAAATGATTGCATTAAATTGAATGCAACTGCTTGTGTGAGAATAGTGTTTACAAACAATTTATAAAGAAGATTGTTTGCTTATGTTTCATTAACATGGCCCATGGTTTGTAAAGTTGAAACAGCTAAACATTGCCTATCCTACGCAGTGAATGGGTGCCGTGCAGATAATGGCTTTACTGCACACCCATTGTTTATTTGCACCCCTGTGAAATTAGAAATGACAATGCATTTTTTGTGGGACAAGTTTGACTTTGCATACTGCAATATTCCTTTCCATCTTTTTGCACTGTTAACTCATAGGTAAATGCTTTGTCTGTGAAATCCTCCAAACAGCCGTTTACTTTGAGGTGATGAAAATTCCCTATAGGCTTCTTGTGGTTTTCTTTGAAGAGAAGAATTTTGAAGAGAAGATTATAGCGCTTCATTTGTTTGTGCTGAACCGCTTTCAAATCAACAGATAAATAGAGTTTGAAGCAGTGTGCGAAATTAACTGGAGGAATATCATTTTAAAATGAATTGGTTGCTTGGAATATTTCTCACTATGCTTAATGAATGACTTCAAATATAAGGCAGTCAGCGTTCCATCAAGGAAATCTTTTAGGAAAGATAAGCATTTTACGCAAGTCAGCGAGACTGTGCCAATTTGTTGTGCACTTTATTCAAAATGCAGACAGCTGAATCAACAGAAATATTTTGCTTCTTTATTTCACATAAGTCTGAACTTAGCAGTGCTTCTTCACTGGTGGGTCACAGGTTTGTTCAGCAGGAAAAACAAATGATGATAAATGCAAATAAATAAATATAATATAAATAAATAATAAAACAGAGCTGACCTGACCTGTGCATAGTTAGATATGTTCATGTATTTTGTTATTAATGTCAAAAGTCCAATAGAAATTGTACATTATTTTTACAGAAATACAAAAGTAATTTGGTAGGTCAGCCTTATGCTCATCAAGGCTGTATTTATTTAATCAAAAATACTGAAAAAAACATTAATATTGTGAAATATTATAGCAATTTCTAGTATTGGTCTTCTATTTTAATATACTTTAAAATATAATTTATTTATATTATGCAGCACTGAAATTTCATCAGCCATTACTCGGTCTTCAGTGTCACATGATCCTTCACAAATCATTCTAATATGCTGATTATTATCAATGTTTAAATTGTTGTGCTGCTTAATTTTTTTTTTGGAACCTGTAATACTTTTTTAATTTGATTCTTTGATGAATAAAAAAGTTAAAAAAGAAGATCATTTATTAAAAATAAAGTATAAAAGTATATTAAAATAGAAGCTGTTATTTTAAATTGCAATAATAGTTAACAAAATGTCAAAAAAAAATCTGTGTTTTTGATCAAATAGATACAGCCTTGATGTGCATAAGGAATTTCTTTAAACAAATAATATATGTATGTGTGTGTGTGTGTGTGTCTGTGAACAGAAACAATTTTCACTCTGACATTGCTTGTACATTTCACAATTAATTACGAAGAAACAACAAATAACATATTGAATTGAATGTAGAAATGTTAATTTGTTGCTACTCAGTACATAAGGAGTTTGTCTGTCATTTGTTGTTAGATTGTCAGATACTGGTAAGGTCTGGCAAGTCAGACTGAGTTTTTAGAGAGAAAAACGTATATTCCAGCGAAATCCCCCATAGGCCCACACTGAGCCCAGCGGTATATTCTTTTACCACACGATCAAGGTGCCTTTCATGGTCATCTGTGCTATTATACTCATAAAATGCTTGAAATTAATAACCTATCTGTGTTAATGCACTTTTAAATAAAGCTGATTAATGATTACTAAAAATTTATAATATGTGCAACTTTAATCATTTTCACTGCAGGGGCTGGGTTAAAACTTACAGTGCAGAGTTTAACACTATTTTCAGACTCCTAGAAAGCCTTCTGCTTAATTTATATGCCAGGTTGACAGTGTCATCAGATAGGTTTTGCAATGCCCTAGCATTCTATGATTCAATTAGGCTTTCATTCTTGTGCTGCACGGTTGGCTCGCTGGCGTTTGATAAGAAGCCCATTAAAAAGATAGATGTCTCTGAGCATAGAAATGCACTGAAAATGATTCCACACCGCTATCTGCTTAGTGCTGAATATGAGACTGTGTGTTCCAGAAAACACGATAGAGAGCCGATATGCATTCATCATGGAGGAAATTTAACAGTAACATTTCAGACAATTTTCTGCATGCCCTGCCAGACATGCAGGGTTAGTTTGGTGTGATCAGCTGTGCGACTGGCTTTCATTTGTGCAAATTTGATTGATCTTCAGTAGCATAAATGAGGTGATGTGGCTCAGATTTAAAAAGAAAACATGAAAATAGTAGCTTAGAATTCCACGACACAATTTCATCATGAATTTCTCAATGCTAGTCTATATTTATTTTTTATACTGTACCTGCAAGTAATATTAATATTGTCATATTATATATCTGCATTAAGCACATTAAAATATATTTCCAGTTGATCCACTGTAGTGAATGGGTGCCATCAGAATGAGAGTCCAAACAGCTGATAAAAAAGAAATCACAATAATTCTGCATGTAAGAAACAAATACACTATTAAGATGTGTTTAAACATTAAACCATCACTTCTGCTAATATTTGTCATAAATTCAAAATAACTCTTCCTTCAGATAAAAAGTTGAGTTGTGTGGGTTACTTGTTTTGATGTTTTATCAGATATTTAGACATTCTGGCGGCATCTATTCATTGCTGAAGATCCAAGCAATTTAATGTTACATTTCTCCAAATCGGTTATCTGTAACTAATTACAATTACTTTTTTTTAAACATGAACTAGTTGCATGATCTGTGATTATCATAAAAACTTAATAAAAACACTTTTTTTTTTATATTAAACACTGCCACTTTCTCATTGTTATGTTGGCTGCTTTGTGAGCATTCTGCTTTTTCTCATCTGTCTGCAAAATTGCATCTTTTTATCTTCAGATCTAGTGCAATTTTTTCTGGCAAGGCTTCATCAGCTTGCCAGGGCTTCACTTAAAAATAACTTATACAGAGCAATAAACAAAATACATATTGGCCTGGTAATTGTCACAGCAGACTGTGTCCAAAAGAAAATATCATATTTTGTTGAGCAGCCATGGTCTCTTTATAGGAAACCACTCATTTTCATCCACGTATTATACGCATAAGCAGGGGCATGTAGTTAATATCCACAGCATATTTACATTGATTTTGCTGATAAATATAAAATATCATAGTAATTTCAGTGAATTGCACACCACCACTAAGGTCTCATTGTTATGTTGGCTGCTTTGTGAGCATTGCTTTTTCTCATACATAACAGTCTGCAAAATAATTGTGGGCTTTTTATCTTCATACAAGGTGTACAAGGGCTTGCTTCTTTCTGCTCAGAGACTGCTCAGCAATAACTAAAGACACAGGGCCTGGATACACTTGTGTGCTGACAAACAGACTGTGTCCAAAAGCAAAATATAGTGGTAATTTGTTTGAGCACTGCCACTGGTCTCTTTATAGGAGTTGCCACTCATTTTCATCCACGTATCAGCTAGTACGCATAGAGCAGGGGCATGTAGTTAATATTCACAGCATATTTACAGTGATTTTGCTGATACATATAAAATATCATAGTAATTTCAGTGTGCCATTGTTTTTGCAAATACATTATTGTCTTGTGAGCATTAGAGCGTTATGACAAATACTTTATTTTTAAAGTTCAGTTAGGTTAAACTCTCTTTAGTTATTTATTTAAAATATATTTTGTATATTTATATATACTGTATATATATATATATATCAAATGTATTGAAACATTCTATTTTTTATATTAGAAAAATAAATATATTATTTAAAATGTATTATCTGTTTTGTATATACAGTATTTTTCTAAAATAAAAATAAAATTAATTGTAATGTTTTAATAAAAAATATGTGATGGTGAATAAGGCAGTTTTACTGGTTTGTATGACTAGTTTATATAACATTATCTTTCAAGTGTATTTACAGTATTTAAATAGTTTACATTTTGCTTTTATAAACCCAATTAAAATGATAGGATAAATCTATATATTTTAAAGATTTGAAATAAAACCAAAAAACTGAATAATATATTTTATGTTTTATATTGTATTATTGGTTCATCAGCAGCTACTTTTTCAATGTCCATTTTAACTGTTAAGATGTCTGCTTTAAATGCATCTTACAGAAACAGCCGTTTAGTCCACAGTGCTATTTATGGTCATATGATCCTGACCACCGGACTTCTTGGAAAATCTCCTTCTAAGAATCTCTTTACGGAAAAGCCACCATAGACAAGTTGAGCTTTGCTGATGATCTGTAAGATTTGTCACACAAGTGCTACGATATATTCCACAGAAAGCATCAACAACTCTGATATAAAGTATACCAAGTTACAAAGCTCTTTTTTTAGCCAGACAAACTTTTTTCTCTCCCACTCTTTCTCTCACTCTTCCTATCACAGTCTTTCCCTCAAGACTTGCTGTCATCCTGCATTTTCAGGGATAGACATGATGACAACTGTTTTGAAATATTCATGTTTCTTTTTTTGTGTGACTTCCAAGTTATTCATTCCATCTTGTACAAGTAAGGGAAATAATGTTAGGTCTTGCTCCAAGTTTACAGCAGTGCATTGATTCAGTATTTTGGGCTAATTTGTGTGAAGAACTTTTAACTTATGTGAAGAATTTTTAACTTGAAAACATAATTACATTCCAGATTTGATTGATGGAGAGTAAATAGACATTGGGGGCAAAATTTGGACGCTAGATGCCTGTCTGAGCAAGGTTTGAAATGGTTTAAAAAATTGTATTTCCTGTGTTGACATATTTCCAATTGAAACAGGACATTGGAACATATCGAAGGCTTTGTTCTTCTCTTTTTATAGCCAAAAGTCTAGTTTACATCATTACCCAGTTCGCTCATGCTAGTAGACACTGTATCTACACCATCTGGTCACAAAACGTGCCTCTCTCCACTGACAGCCATTAAAATGTATCCATGCATTCTGACAAAGTGAGTTTTTGTAAGAAAGAAAACTGTAAAATGGTCTTATGTTTTCCCTTTGCTAGTGGAGTTGCTAGTGAAGAATATGAGATGGATTTTGGTTCATTTTCTTGATGATGAAGGCTGCAAATAATACATCAATATACACTATCCCAGAAAAAAATGTATAAATTGTTTAGTGTTGCACCACTCTGCTTGAATTTGTCTGTGGGTTCATGGCAGATTTGCAGTCTCTTTTGAGGTTACATCATTACGCCAGTACGCGACAAGTGACAATGACGAGTGATAATCATTCACTTAGCCGATTAATTCAAAAACAGTGAATCATTAAGAAATGAAAGGCTGTGTGTCTAAATTGGTAATTCTGTGGTGGCTTTTTATGGAGATATTTTCAAGAACAGCAAATATATATATATATATATATATATATAACTGGCTTTTTATTTCTAAAATGTAAGTTACTTTTTGTTTAATTTGTCAGCCATATCAATAGCTTGTAGCAGTTTTACCAGTGTTAATTTCGTCTACTACGACTAAGACTACGACGATAAATATTCATCAACGAACCTTTTTTCTGTGACTACAACGAGACGTTGACAAACTAAAATTAATATCTGATGATAAAAACTATGACGAAATGTATGCCGCGTCTTTGTTAACAAGACGAGACAGGACAAAGATGTTATTTGAGGACTACCGGACATTCAAAAAACATCATATAGGCTAAATCAACTGTCTTTCAAAATGTGCATCTGTCATTGGATAAGGGGCTTTATATCTAGTCAGTATGGCAGCCGTAGTGGACGGATAGGCTACCAAAACGCGAACTAGTGATCTGAAACAATGACCTCAGTACCTGAAGAGTTAGGGACTGAGTGACCAGACGTCCTGTTTTTCCCGGGAGTCACAATTCATTGTCGATTAACTTAAAGTTATTGATGGCCCGATAAGCAGAATCACATTGATAGAAGTGCTCTCGCGCGCGCACGCTCCACTTCTTCAGTTGTCATACAGTGCGCCATCAGTTCTCAGTGCCCAAATGCATGTTTATGTGGTTTATGAGGACACAAATTTGTATAATGGCATAGGTATGACATGGGTATTACAAGGAGAAGGTGATTTATGAGGACAATTTCGGTGTCCCCATAATTCAAAAGGCTTATAAATCATACAGAATGAGTTTTTTTGAGAATGTAAAAATGTACAATGTTTCATGTAAGGGGGAGGTTTAGGTGTAGGGTTGTTGTAGGGCGATATAAAATACATAATTTTGGTTTCGGTTTTGAAAGGATCATGCAGGAATGAGAATAGAGAATAAAGTGTGGGACTCGTACAGGTATAACTGTCTTTTTTTTTATTCCTACAAATCATGCATAATTTTAAAGGTTTTTTCAAAGAGAATGTGAAAACAAAATGAATACATATACCCTGGTAAAAAAGTTATATATTTAAAATACATTTATTATGTATAGTTCAAATATTTTAACATATTTACTGACGTATCCCTCTAAGTATTTAACATGATAATTAATAGATGGCTGACTTTTCTATTTGTTGACATGACATGGTTAGATTCAGATTGTAAATATCATATATAATATTGGGTGTCCATATTAAAGATAATCACCATGTTTAGAATGAAAACATTTAAAAACATGATATTAATCATAACATATAATAAAATATCATTTGTTGTTAGTACTGTAAATCTATATTCAATTATTATGGGTTCTCCTTCAATGCTTTCAGAATCTTTACTTATTAAATTGATTTTGTTTCTGTATTTTAAAATATTTTTTTTGTATTAACATATTTTAATGACAGTATATTTATCGAACAAAAATGTATTCTTTATTTTTTCAAAATAAGCAGAAAATAGTCAAACTTGGCTAAAGTGATTGTTTTGAACAAATATTAACTTTGACATTATTAAAAACAAAAAACATTATTTTAGTAGTTGTATCAATACAAACATATATATTTATTCTGCAATTATACATTTTAGGCGCAGTGAATAGCACATTTTTTCTTAAGGTGTGCTTTTAGCCCCATTGTACCCTACATAGAGTTGTTTTACATTTGATACATTTTACAATTATTTTACATCTGAAGCCTTGCAAAACCTTTTTTTAAATGTTTTGCCATTTAGTTTCATTTTGCTGGAAAACTTAACAACTTGGTGTAATATTTAATGCCAAAGCATTCAGTCATTTTCAAAGGAATAGTTCACCTCAAAATGAAAATGCTGTCATCGTTCACTCATCTTTTATCAATTTAATATGATTTAATAAATTCATAAAAAGTATGACATTTAATTTGCAGAACACAAACATATTTGAATAATGCCTCAGTTGATTTTGTTCATGCAATAAATTTACAGGGATCCAAAATTGTCATGCTCCAAAGACATCATTGCTAGGTAGTGTTAAACTCCTGAACAGAATGAAATTAAATTTAAGTAACTCTCAAATCATTAATCAACTCATGTAAACAGCCCTAATGAAATATGGTGACACGCATTGGTGCTTTGCTGTTTGGCATTAAGTCATGTGCCACATAAGAACCAAAATTGTTTCCAGTCACATCGGTGTGTAATGGCATGAAGGTGAATGTTGATTTTTGGGTGAACTGTCCCTTTAAGCATGACTAAACTGCTAAAATACTCTTTGGGGCCTCTGCATCTCTTAAAAGTTTGTTTTGTGAACTTTGTGATATAGATGGCCTCAGAGTTAACAGCCATAAAACTCCAGTTTTGATTTCATGGTGCACAGTTGTTTTGAGAAATGGCATATTAAGGTGTTTGTGTGGAGGCTGACCGAGTGCTCACATCTCTAATTGTTATCTAACAGTAGGTGGACGTCTGACCGAGCTGGCAGCAGTGGAGACTGTTGTTGTGATGCACATTCACCATCGTAAATTCACCTCCAGCATAATGATGTTTCTGTGCTGATCTCTCTCTCTCTCTCTCTCTCTCTCACACACACACACACACACACACACACGCACACACACACACACACACACACACACACACACACACACACACACACACACACACACACATATATGACAGGTGTTGAGCTCTAACAGCTCTCGATCCTAATTACTTGGCCATCCCTTCCTGCAAGCAGATGGGTCCCTCTCAGAAATTAATGTTCTAGCCGGCTACTCTCCACAGCCCATTCCCTTGTCATTTGTGCCGTACAGGTACAGTAGTCTTAACTTAATGTAAAAAATCCAATCAGATTGCGTGCCAAAGCATCATTAGGGAGATTGGTGGCTGACTGACATAAACGATTTGGAAAGCGATTCGTCATCCTAATGAAAAGTAGAAACTCGGCGATACTTTTGAGCGCTCTGTTATTCAGATGGAGTTAGAAATGCATCCAGATGAATGTTTTCTGCACCATATATTTTTTTAATTCACATCTATTTCTGACTAAATATGATAATATTGATGGTGCTTGTGTCAACAGAATTATATGTAACATCTGTTATGGGTCTGTGTTTATTTTTCCCTCGGGAGATCAGCACAGACAGGTGAATGTGAAGTAAATACTGAGCGTAGCACCATTTATTACTTTCAGAAAAATGGTTTGTCTTTTTCTTGTTGTATTCCCATCAGTCTCCTCTTAAGTAGAAATTCTGGAGTATATATATATATATATATAGAGAGAGAGAGAGAGGGGGGGGGGGTTTGGGGGTATTTAAGTAACTATGTAACATTTAAATTAGGATTAATATAGACTATTCCTATATAGTCATTTTTATAATAGTACTTTGGTAAAAGAAAACACAATAAAACAATATCATAAACAACAAGACTGCAGTTGACAATGGTAGAAGTTTAACCAAAAAGTTGAATTGTGTTGTTGGGACTAGGCTATTTTTAATACATTTCAGTGTTTTGTAAGTTATTTGCTGTTTTACATTTTAAACTACTGTTCATAATTTTGGAGTCAGTAAGATTATTTGATTATTTTTAGAAAGAAGTCTCTTGTGCTCACCAAGACTGCATTTATTTGATCAAAATACAATTAAAAAAACAGTAACACTGTTTAATATTATTGCAATTAAAAATAACTATTTATTAACTAAAATTACTATTTATTTATTACATATTTGGATGTACAACTATACATATAAATAGTCTGTTTATAATTGCATATTTGTTATTCACGGTAGTAAACATGTGTTTTCCATTTGTACTTGACATACGCTGCTCTTGTTCTAGACAGCATTGAGACTCTTGTTGACCAGTGAAGAGACTAGAGCTGCCTTATAAAGAGAGTGATATATGCTAACCTGGGTGTGTGCTGCATGATGGGAGTGTTGCTGAGGGGGTTGGCTGAGAGTGTCTGCTCTTGCAGCCTGCTGTGTTGTGTACTGAAGAGGAGTGCAGTATGAATGATTCCTGCTGTTCCGAATTTGATTCCTCACTGCTGCAAACTTCTCTGATCTCTGGCAATATTCATTCACCTCTGTTATCGCTCCTTTTCTTACATTTATCTCTCCAATGATTCATTATTTAGTTTGTGAAAGCCATACGACGGCGCCGTATGTGGTCTGGTATTGCGGCAGAACTTCACGTCGGGGAGTGATGTGTGGTACCTCGGAGGGGTTGAAGGATGGTTCTGCTCATATGTGGCAGATATGGGGGTGTAGGCACAAACATTCTGAACACTGGGCAGCAAATGCTGTCAACTAATGACTGTTTCCAGTGGAAAAAAGGGGTCTTCTTTAGGGGACGCTTATAGGGCCAAGTGAAATGTTCCTGTATTGTAACTGCTGACTTATTTCATTCTAACTGTAATTATACTTCTGTTTCCTCCATGGTTATGTCTCTGAGATGGATGGTAATAAAATGTTTCCCTGTGTTTTTTTTTCTCTGTAGATACGGGTCTTCTGCAAAGGGACGTCACAACACGGAGGCAAGATGAGGATCTTCAGCCAAATTTGCACATGCTGGGAGTTCTCTTCCTGGGCAAACACACCAGCCGTGCATTCAACTTTGTTCTGCTCTTTCAATTGTGAGTCTCTTTTCAAAGGTTCAAAGGTAAACACGTTGTACACGTACAACCAAAAGGCCAACAGATCAACTATTAGCACATGAGATAATGTCTGAGACAGAAAAAAAAACAGTCTCAGGAGGCAGCGAAGGCAAAGAGGGGACATCTTCACAGGGAGTCTCCAGCTTTATCCACAAGCTCTCCCTCCAGCGGCCAATTAGACCTAGCCAGTAGCTGATGACAATTAGGACCAGCTGATTTTCATTAAGCTTTGCATGGAGTAGAGGAGAGAGAGAGAGAGAGAGAGAGCAAAAACAAAACACTAAAAACACTGCCAAAAATGCAAACTGTATCAGTAGCAATATCAAATTCTGCACAAATATAACAAAATAAAAGTAATTACGTCTTGGGACGTAACACATTCAAAGCGTTTGAGGGCTAAAATGTCCTGCTGAAAAGTCTGTGCATAGCTGACCACCAGAATATGGTGTTGCTTTGGATGCTAGTCTCTGCATGGCATGCTTATGTCAAGGCTGCTTAACAAGTTTCACCAGAAAATCAATGGTTGAACAACAGCTTCACTACACTGTAAAACGTTTTTAAATTCTAATTATTACCATAAAGGTATAGTTCACGCAAAAATGAAACTTTGCTGAAAATGTACTCACTCCCAAGTCAAGTTTGTTACTTTATTGGAACAGATTTGGAGAAATTTAGGCATTGCATCACTTGCTCACCAATGAATCCCCACATTTTAGGTGAACTATGCCTTTAACGATCATTTTTAACTGATAAAAAGTTTTGAAAGTGAGTTGCATGAGTATCCGCCAGCTAGAGCACAACCAAGTCCCCATCCAGCCTGGAGCAGGCTTTAATAAAAGGAGTAAAATCACCTTTCACCCCTCGCCCCATAATTTTCACCCTAGATACTTAACTAAAAAATTTTTTTCATTATGTGTTACATAGTTTCTGGCCTTTGGAATTTTGGGTATACAATCTAGCCCATCTCATTGAATTGTTTACCTTTCAACATTATTCGCAGTGATGCAAAGATGAGTCATACACGTTTGGATACGAGCAGGCTGTATAGAGGCCGTGTGCATTGACATCGCACAACTTATTGCCTTGAAACACAAGACTGCATTCATACATTTCTCATAGAGCTTTGATACTAAGACTTTTAATTCGCCATGAACTGTAAACTTATTGTACTTTTGTTGGGCTCTTAAATTTTGTTCTAACGTGATGTTGGCATTGTGAGCTCACGTTAATGTTAAACTGGCTCCGTGTCAAAAGCTCTTTTTGCATAAGAGTGCCCTGAGGTAAACAGATAAGATCATTAGCTCATAGAGAAGCTGCTAGCGTGAAAAGAAGCAGCATGTATTTCCTCAATTTATTTTCTGTTCTCTTTATTAGCAAGCGCGTTGTTTAAGTGCCATACATATTCATGCATACTATGTAAGATTTTCTGAGATATATTCAAATATATGCACAAAATCATATACATAATAAAAACTACACGTATTTAAAAAAATAAGAATATCCAGAACAAATATTATGTATAAATAAATATAAATATTCCTCTGCTTGTAATAGATGCACAAGATGGCTCACAATGTAAATCATTCTTTATATAATGTCAAATGCTTGTTCATTCACAATGGACATGTCTTCCTGAAATTGCATCTAAATTGTGTACTTTTCACTGACCAAATGACATTATTACAATGCTTTGAACATCACAAATCTGTTTATCTCATTGCCTATTATCATATTTTTTATTTTTTTTATAGAGGCAATAATAGTTTTCATAAAAGGCTTGCAAACAACAACAGAAAACACAATAAAGCCCAATTGCGCTACAGTTTTACAATATTTCCTTTTCTGGTCACTAAAAGAAACTACCAGCAGGTGCCACATGACATCAGCCATTCTCAAGTATTTGCATTTATTACAGGATTCGCCATTAAAAACAAGATTCTGTGAAGAACAGTCTCATTAACGTGTCACAAAGGCACTTCGCTTAAATGTCACTGAACCCCTTCAATTACACTGAGCAGAGCGTCTCGTTTAGTTTTTGATCAACAAAAAAGGTTAATGAAGTCACTGAGACACAAACATCCTCACTGGATCAAAGCATTAAGTAGGTTTTAATCCATGTTATTCTCTATAGGCCGCCATAAAATGCAGTGTTATGAATGTGTGAAATGTCAGTATTGCCCTGCCCCGAACAACAGTTTTAACATTTCACCTTTGGAATAATGGTGCAGAATAATGAAATAATGGTCACCCGCTTTTAGTACTAGTCTCCAATATGGCTGCCCATCTGTTCGTCTTTAAATGGGCCGTTATTAATTAGCCGATGTTAGAAATTTAGCCTTTCCCCAGTTATTTTTCATATTTTTTTCTTTACTTTAGCCCAATTTAAAGTTTTTGAGTACTTTGAAGGGCTTTAAAGTAAGTTTTAACCAGCATAAATCGATTTCTTTGATAGATTTTCAAGCAAAATTGATTTGTTCTGCCCACGTTGACATCGTGACTGCTGTACCTGCATGTGTCCTCTATGGATGGTATTGCAAAACTAAATACAGAATCCAAAATGCATGAGTTTGGCTTGGATTTTTGCTGGGAAAATAAGAGTAGTAAGGCACCAAGGACATCCGTGGTCATTACTGTGAAATGCCTTTGACACTTAACAGTGAATCATTTGTTGCGCTGCTCTGCATGCCCGGTCATGCAACTGAATGGAAAATAGCTTGTTATCAGCATTTAGACAGGTTTGGCTAACACACATCCAATCGATTCTCTGCTCATTGTGTTCAAGAGGCTTAGCACTCGATCAATGTGCTTCCATGACAGATAGTGTTCTCTAACCAGTCAAGGACCACAGATCCACACTGCGTTGTCCAGTATGATGGTGCAAGCCAAGGTTTCTCTCTTTCCTTCTGTAGTGTTTCTCCTATGTGTTTCCTTTCATACTGGCATGCAACCGCCTTTTGTACATTGACTTATTGACTGACTCACTCAGAGCTTCAACATTCAGTGATATAATGCCAGATACTGAAAGATTCTGAAAAGTTTTCATTTGGGATTTTTAAATGAGGAGAGTTTGCTTTAAAAAGACAATAAATAAATGACATTTTAAAAAGAGCTTGCCGGGATTCTAGTTCAAAAAGTCCCTTTAATCACTCTTTCCTCTTCGTGCCAAAATTTACCTTTTTTGTATTTTTTTTATTTTTATTTTATGTATCTTAAGACATTTTATATTTTATTCTAAATTCTATAATCAAATGCTTTGTTACTTTTGTATTTATGAGTACAATTCGTATTTTATTTATTCATTTACTTATTGATGACTACCATCGTGTAATATATATATATATATTTTTTAATGCAATTTATTTATTATTTATTGATTTAATGTTTGTTTGAAGATGTCATTTGCAAACTAGTCATTGTTTAATGTATTTATATATTTATTTAGATATTGGCTTATTTTATAGGTTTTATTAGGTAATTGACTTATCTAACTTACTATTTTTGGTATTGTGGTTTTATATATTATGAGACTTTTTAAAATTCTTCTTTTAAAATTTTTGTGTTGTTGTTTATAAGTAGGTTTTTTTCACGTCCATCATGCTGTTTATTTATTGTTTGTTTGTAGCTGTCATTAGCAAACTAGTCGGTATTTGAAATGTTTAATTTAAATAAATAAATACATTATTATTATTATTATTATTATTATTAGGGGCCAAGCACCAAAGGTGCATAGGTACCTCTTGTCTCCATGAGATTTACTTTTTCTTCTTTAACTAAAAGTTTTATCAGTTTCTTGCTATAACTTTCTTGATAGCAAGCCCAAGGCTTATCCATCTTTTCTTCAGAAAGGTGAAAAACTTCATTGCATCAGACACAAAATCAAAAATCTGAACCATCACACATTATACCAAAATCCACTTAAAGGTTGATCGTTATTCCTGAAAGTGTGAAATGTTTTAACATTGATGAAGTTGAAAAGTTTGAATACGTTTCATAACTTTCAGTAGTCAAAAGATTGAAAAAGATTAAACATCTGGCTTTGTCCATCTTTGAGTTGGTGCAGTAAAGGTTCCTGTTTGATTCGTTTCTGTGACAGCTCCTCGTGAATATGAAACTGTGTCATTATTGTAGCGAGTGCTGATAATGAACTTTCTTTAACAGTGTGTCGATCGGGATCAGTTACGTTCTGGCGGGAAGTGAGGCCTACGCTGCACTTTTTCATACCAGGTGAGCTGCTTTACGGTATAACCTTTAATGTAACAGTTAAGATATTAAATGTTAAGAACCTGTTTCTGTTCAGCCAGATTAAATAAATGTATATGCTTCCTTTTCATGTAAGCCTTCATCAAACCTTAGGGCCTTTATATCTTTATTCAGTTATCTCAAACAATATGATTGACTAGGTGTCTTTCTTTATTCTCTAGATATTCAATTTTAACCCCAGATTTTCTACTCTCTGCTTGTCAGTCAAATCATGGCCTCAGTGTGAGTAATGTTTATAAACGCTGTTAGTGCTGGAAATTCTCTCATTAGATCGTGCCTGTGGGGTGTTTGATCTCCTAAAGCTTCTCTCTGCAAAAACACAAGCACATTTTTCTTCTTGTGATGTATTGTGAGAGAACTAAACTAAACAGCTTTTGATATCTGGAAGATTGTTGAATAAAAGCTGTTTCGGATCTATTTTGGCACCCAAATGACCAGGTTATGCTATGTTGCTTACAATTCCCATGTAAGCAACATAACATTGTGTACTTCTGGAGTTTTATTATTTTATGTAAATTAATTAGTGTTTGGATGTTCAATACTGTTTGGGGTCAGTACGATTTTTTTTTTAAAGTCTCTTATGATCACCAAAGATGTATTTATTTGATCAACAATACAGTAAAAATAGTAATATTGTAAAATATAATTACAATTTAATACAACTGTTTTTTATGTTGATTTGTATTAAAAGGTAATTGTATTCATGTAATGGCAAAGCTGAATTTTCAGCATCATTACTCCCATCTTCAGTGTCACATGATCCTTCAGAAATCTTTCTAATGTGCTGATTTGCTGCTCAATGTTGAAATAAATCTCTGATTTAATCTCTGAGTAATCTTCAGATACTTGTCATTTAAATGAGATCTTATGACACTTTAGATTGTAAAAAAACAAGTACATATTCATCTAAATGTATAATTTTCTCAATGTACAGTAGTAACCCAGTAGTCACAACTGCATGTTAGTGCCACTTACGTTCTTCTGTTGAATATGTTGAAATATTCAGTCTTTTTTACTATTTTAGTAGATAATAGTGAGGAGGGAACAAGAAAGTCTGAGTGAGAGGGGGGATATGCACTATAGCTGCACAACAAAGAGAGAGAGTCTGTAGTTAATGAAATAAACTGTGTGTGAAATTTTGTGTCATTTTGTTATTGTTGCATTAATACAGGTGACTTATTCACTGAGTGATGAAAAAGGTCTGAGAAACCTCACAGGCACATTAGTATTCCGTTTGAGGACAGGAAGTAAACATGAAGAACTGAATAAGCAAACACGGGATCCTCTCCAAACGCAGCATACGGTGTCGTAATTCAATTAAGGGATGGTCATAATTACAACCTGCTCAAGTTTTGCTGTTTTTCTTTTCAGTAAGTTTTATTTCTGATGCCTCTAACATTTTGTTTTGATGTGGTTTGTGAAAATCATTGAAGGTCAAATAATGGTCTTGAAAATGTATGATTGCATTTAGTATGATAAAAGTTGAATTATGCTGTAAGTGGACCACTGGGAAAAATAATACAATTATGACACCTTTAAGAAAATAATGAGAATGTCATTAATATTAATCATTGAAAAACTGTGCTGTAAACAGGTATTAATGGGATACAGACCATCTATCCTAGTCATACATTTTCCATAGTGAAATGATCCTTGGATCCAAGCCACTGTTGCTGTATTCTCTGCCCTTGAGCTATTTCAACTTCTTAACCTGACCGTTTTTCATTTTAATTAAAACGCGACACACTTTCAGAAAAAAAGCACCCACTTGAGACAAATTCAGAAGCAAATAGGTTTATCATTCAGTGCTTTATGTGAGGAAGTAAATCAATGTATCTTATTTATAGTTCTAAATAGTGCATTCAATTCCCACACACATAAATAATAAATCACCATATTTAAAGTTTAATTACCTTTTGGTGCTTTGAGAAAGATTATCATCAGGATAGAAATGCAGCTTTTGCAGTCATTATGCTTTAGGTGTACTTTTGAAAGGACTCATGGGATTCGAGTTTATACTGGCAACAGAGTGAAGATAAAGCTCAGTTTGGTGAGTCCATTAGATGGTTCGTGAAAATCCATCTTTTTCAGAAGTAAAACACAAAATGAAAAGGCTGTTCATACTCTCATATCAATACAATTAAAGTAAATGGTGACCAGGGGCTGTGCCAAGCTAAAAAAAAATCTAAATCACTCTCTAGCAGTTCTCATTTGTGCTATATGAATAGTGCATATGCAAATTTGGTGCATTTTGATTGGTTCTCAAGCATATTATAACACTGTCAAGTCACACACCATATTTGAATATGCAAACATGAATAAGATTGTAGATTTTTAGTGTATATGGACTTACATTTCTGTATTTTTCCAAATGGCTTCGGAAGTTTCATAATGCTTTATATTTTAAAAGACTGAAAGCCATTAGTTACCATTGACTATCATTGTATGAAAAAGAGCAGCTTGAACATTCTTTAAAATGTCTCCTTTTGTCATATAAGTTTTGAAAAACATGACAGTGGGGAAATGATGAGCTATTTCATAGACCATACCGTATTGTTGCATCAAACCAAATAAAATTGTTTTAGAATAAATTATTAATGTGCCAGACAGCTCTCACATTTTTCTTTAGGGATATGGAGCAGATTTATTTTAGAGCATCAAAAGAAGTCTCATTGTGCAAAGAATCGTACTCTTCTGTTTAGCTTTGGCTCATGATGTGGGGATGGTGGGGTGGGCGTCTCAAGCCTGCAGGGAGTGGGATGTCACAAACAAATGTGTGCTGTCGGTACTCCCATCTGGGGCAGGATACTGTCATTCTGAGTCTTTCATTCTTGCTTTCTTTCTGAATCGTTCCTGTTTGTTGCCTTATTTTCTTCCCTCGGCAGCTTTAAGACTCGTAGCATAGTAAACCATTCCCACTTCAGTGGCAAATCCACCCAAGTAAACGTGCTAATGAAGTTCTAAAAACGTCAGAAAAATGCAGAGATGACGTTTATTGATTGGTCATTTGATCCTCGTTTTGTGGTATTCAGAGAACAGTGGGCCGCAAAGGTGACCGACTGATGAAAATGGACTCGGTCAGTCAGGAAAACAGTAAAAGCCTAGAATCTTAAATATCAGAGGGCAGTATCAATATGTCAGAAGCATTAGAAATGTATGTGCAGTTATATACAATGTATTGATAGTTTTTTGTTGTTTTTCCTGTTGTGAATTCCTTTTGTGGCCCAAACTCAAGGCTACGACTCGTCAATAGTAAAATTACAAGTTCTGACTGAATCGTATCTCAGATTGTGTTTAGTTCTCTGAGTGTTTTGTTTACCTCGGGTTGTAGAAGGTATGTGAATGCCTGAGAATTCAATAGACATCTGTGCTACTTTTGTATGATATTTCAGTGCTATTTCACACAATGATAGTGCTTTCAGCGCTTTATTTCAGACAAATAAACAGCATCCAGATTGTGTGCAACTTATTGGTCAATACCCTTCTATACCTCATAAGAAAAAAATAATTTGCAGTATATATTATATTATCCCTAGTAAAAAAAAGTAATATATTTAAAATACATTTATTTCATATTACATTTAGTTCAAATCTATTAACATATTTACAGACATATTGCTGGAGAGAGACTTACTGATATAAACATTATAATAAAACTTAATTTGGAGTACTACTTTTGCACAATGCTTATTTCTTAATGTTAAGCCTTAAACGTGTTTTTATGACACTATTGATGAGGATAATATGATTTTTGAATAATAACAGTCTTTAAATGTGAGCTATTTAAAGTGTATCTGAAGTATACTTTTAATAATTCCACTTTAGCATAATCAAATATACTTCAGTATATCTTCAGTTGGACTTCAGCACTACTTCCACACAATTAAAGTGTATTAAGTACAAATTAGTTGTTCCAATTTTGCAATGCGAATTGCATTGTATTTTTCTAAAGTACATAAATCTGTAAATGTATTTGTAGTATACTTTAAATAAATGCATTTTTTAAAAGCATTAAATAAATGTATTTCAAATCCATTTTAGTATGTTTATTTTCCACTAGGGATATCATATATATATATGATATGATATGAAATTGTGCAGGTGGATGTTTTTGTTGTGGTCTATTCTTATTCTATAGAATGTCTATGCAAAATCATTAAAACCTTATAAAACTATGAGATGTGATTGCAATCAGCATAAAACATGGAGGTTTTCACATGTTCCCTGCAGAATTTCTTAGTAATTGCACTTATTGCCACAAAAGTAATTTATTTTGCAACACCCCAGTAAATACTTAACCTGAAAATGATCCACTCAAGGCGGCCTGCACCACATCGATGGCTAAATGCTTCATTAACAACACATCATAGGAAGATGCCTGTGACCAAGGGTGGAGAGAGAGAGAGAACGAGCGAGAGAGACTGTGAATGTAAAGTGATCCTGCAAGCACAAATCAATAGGTTATTTCAGCCCTGGTAGAGTATTCGCAGTTCTCTTAATCCATTATAAAACTCATATTTATCTGTGGGATATGGTGGTCTTGCTGAATTGAGTTCATAAATAAGTTTGCTTTGCTCTGGGACAGTATAATTTGACCTCTGTCCACAAGCATAGATAATAATGTTACAGGAATACAGGCGCAAAACTCTGAAAATACTTCATAAAGTGGCCGAGGTCCAAAATTGCCCTTGGCACCATAGTCATGCATTCACGTAGCAAAGAATGTGTTTACCCTTATACAAATGTATTATATTATGGAAGCTAAGATGATATTATGCAATTGGAAATGCCCCAAAACCTCAGATTTAAAAGAGTGTATTGATGGAATCATTGAGATGTCATCATATGAAAGCATGCTGGGAAGACTTTGCAATGAGGAAAATTGATTTTTTTTGGGGGGGGAACACATAAAATGGATTGATTATGTAAAACTGTGTACCACACAGTCCTTTAAGAAATACTGTCACATGCCCGTGTTATGTATCATGCATATGTTTTTGACAGTGCTATTCTTCTGAGCGTATTTTTGAAATAAAAATAATTGAAGCATTTGTGAAGCTCACTGTATTATGGAGCACTCGATCAGAAAGCACTCTTATCAGATAGAGACAGACACTTCAAAACAATTACCTGCCCCCTGTTGTTTTCTTTAGAGAGGAGAAATGTGCCTCTCCTCATTCAGGGTTTGATTTAGAGAGACTAAGTCTATATTTTGCTGGGAAATTCTAAAGAATACTTGTCTTACAACTGTATTGTGCTGTTGTCATTTTCTCTCACTGTGGTCTGTAATTTTGAGAGGTGGTGTTTGGTATTATTTGAAGTTACTGAAGCTGTAATTTAAAACAATGGGGTGTATGATGACTGTTTGCCTGATTTTGCTTCTGCAGCCATGTCTATGTGATCCCTGCATTTACATGGACGCTCTCATTGGGGATTCTTCTGGCCCAGGTCATCATTCAGCCCATCACGTCACTGCTGACGCTCCTCAAAGGAATCCTGCTGGTTATTACTGTGAGTTTAATCCTCTTTTTTAGCTTTTTATGTAGCTTGCTTGTGCCACACAGATAAAATTACCTTTGATATACAATGATACATCATTTTGATTATTTTTATGCTCACTACTAAAACAGATTTATATGGAGGACATAAAAATAATAATAATAAATAAATAGATGAATATATAAATATAATAATAGGAAAGTAAATAAAGTAATATATGACTTAATAAAAACAAATATAGTTTGTTTATTAATTAAATTCAATCCTAAATTGTATTTTTCCTTCATTTTTGCTTTAATTTTCTGCATTTCTTTTAAACTTTTAATTTTAGTTGTATTGTTTTGTACAATTAATGAAATCGGAAAATCATATATAAGTTAATATATATTATATGTAAGTATAATATAATATTTATATACTGTTAAACTAATATTTTTATTATCAGATTTTTTATCCACGTTGCTTGATGAATTCAAAATTTTCCATTGATATATAAATTCCTTGTTTATTTTACACACTTCTTAATTGATTTAACAGTTTCTCAAATTATTATTAATTGTCACATTTGGACCCCCATAAAAAAATACATAAAAAAACAACTTTGTGTTGAATGTATTGAACATACTGTATCCACACTACTACATAGTATTTTTTATGCTTAAATGAATCAAAATTATGATGCTGTCTTTTTTAATATATTCAAAAATGTAATTAAAAGCTGAATTTGCATGATTTTCTAAAATGTTATATAGTAAACATATATTATTATCAATGTTGAAAACTGTTGTGCTGCTTACTGGAAACTGAAACATCTTTTTTTCTTGATGATTATTCTAAAGAACATAATTTATATAATAGTGCTGTCAATATTAATCATGATTAATATAAAATAAAAGTTTTTGTTTATATAATACTACACACACATACAGTATATATTTTGAAAGTATTTACAAGTATATATATATATTCATATAATTCATATAATTTATAGCAATATAAATATACTTAATATATAAATGTAGCATATTTTTCTGAAATATATACATGCATGTGTGTATTAATATATACATAATAAATATACACAGTACACACACATATATTATATAAACAAAAACTTTTATTTCGGATGCGATTAATCATGATTAATCGTTTCTAATGTCTTTACTATCACTTGACCAATTTAATGCATCCTTGTTAAGTAAAACTATTAAAAATAAAAGTGTAAAAAACATACTCTCAAACCCTCCAAAAAAGCTAGATTCCCAGCTCTTTGAGTTTTTTTTTTTTATAGAAGAGGAACAAAAATATATAAATATTCATGTTTTACACAAAAGCAATTTCAAATGTTTATTTAGATTTTTCTGTGTTTTTTATATTTTGAATTATGCCAACATTATGAGTGTTCCGTAATCTGTGAAGGAGCCATGAATGACAGAAATTAATAAGCTGAAAAATGTGTAAATATGTGACACTTTAGACGTAATGAACAATAATTATGAAATGATAATGGTTTCTGATGAGCTGTTTCCATGACAGTGTCGATGTGTGTGTGTGTGTGGTGTATATATGTGTGTGGTGTGTGTGTGTGTGTGTGTGTGTGTGTGTGTGTGTGTGTGTGTGTGTGTGTGTGTGTGTGTGTGTGTGTGTGTGTGTGTGTTGTGTGTGTGTGTGTGTGTGTGTGCATGTGACAAAAGAGGACATGTGTGTGTGTGTGTGTGTGTGTGTGTGTGTGTGTGTGTGTGTGTGTGTGTGTGTGTGTGTGTGTGTGTGTGTGTGTGTGTGTGTGTGTGTGTGTGTGTGTGTGTGTGTGTGTGTGTGTGTGTGTGTGTGTGTGAGAGAGAGAGAGAGAGAGAGAGAGAGACATCACTTGTTCTTTCACTCCAGAGTAGAGCGTCACCTCTAATATTCTGACTTTGATCCGTGAGTGACACCTCACATTTCAAGAGGTTTCATTCAAATGTAGAACTGCAATAGACAGGGACATTGAAGTGTCTTGGAGGGCAGATAGATGGAGATTATAAAAAATAAAAAACCTGTTATTAAAGAATATCATTTTTAATACTGAGATGGTTTACCTCTACGTTATTCAGTGAAATGTCATGCGAGTTCTCCACCAGGGATGTGTTGTCCTTAAGGACGAGCAGTTCTGTGCTTTATTCAGTGAGATGGTGACCTGTTTACACCAACCTCACGGGACAGCACAAAGTGATCCCAGCCTCTTTTGAGCTGAAGGGAAGAACTCTCAGTTTTCCCTTTATAATGAGCACATTTGACCCAGCAGAGAAGTAAAAAGTTAGAGCAAACCTGTTACACTTCAAGCCCAACCTTCTGGGCTGTTTTCTTTAACTCAGCTACTGTTTTAAAATTACTATATGTCTGGCTTAAAATGATTAAAATTGCCTAAAATAGGTTGTAAATTAAAAAGCAGACACAGAGACATCAGCAATAATCAAAAGGTGACAATTTATTAATAAGCAGTTTAAAATGTTTATTATTTAATTATTATTCATTCAACTTAATAAAGGTTAATTTATTGAACATGTTAATAAATATTAATTTCCAACCTATTTTGGGTTAATTCGGGTTCAAGCTAGAAATACACTGTAGTAATATTTAAGCAATAGTTGAGTTAAATAAAAAACTACCCATTTATACTAACCACTGGGTCACAACAACCCAATCACTGGATTTATCCATATTTCACCCAGTATTTTTTAGAGTGAAGAAAGTGTAAAAGAGCACCATTTATTTGAAATAAATATATTTTTTTGTAACGGTGTAAAAGTATTTACTGCATTTTTTATGAATGTATTGCATCCTTGCTGAACGAAAGTATTACTTGACCCCAAACTTTTGAATGGTAATGCAACTTGGAAAAACAAAAAGTGTAATATGCACTTTTGCATATGAATGTCTAGTTGCTATGCATGCTTCAAACAAAACTATAATATCAGCACCATGCTGTTTTTTTTTTTTATTCACAACTTTGAAAACTAATTTTACAGTGTTTTCGTCTACAGCCAATCAGATTGCTACTGCTCATTTTCAACAATTCTTTGCCAGTTTTTTGTGCATTGTGCTTCTTCATACGATCAGAGTTTGGACTTAACTGAATTGTGGGCATGCCTTTGGGACAATTTTACCTCAAACTCTATCTTTCACTCTTAAGTAGTACGGCTGCGTCGACACTCCAGTGCAAAGCTTTGTATGATCACAGCAAGCCATTCATCAAGCGCCGCGACTGCTTCAGGCTCTGGTCAGTAAGCTAGCTGACAGTAATTCTTAACCCCATCTCATCAGTGGTCAAATTCCAACCCATCAATCACACTCGCTGATGTATTATCCCTGTTCGAAATGTCTATGATTATCTATAATTTGGGCTGTTATCATTTATGAGTTAGGGTTTTATGGTGCGTGGACGGCCTCTCCTGCATCGCGCTGTGAATCATGTCACCTAGACGGCCAAGAAGTGCCCCTGATGAGATATCATCTGTGACTGGCTCTTCCGTTTAACAGCAGGCGACATATTTTCATGACACTCCCAATGCAACAGTCATCCATGAAATGCCTTCCACCGAATCACCAGTTAAATTGGGTATAATTTAACGCTTTACTGTAAGTAGCAGATAATTGTTCTTCTTCTGCTCAAATGAGGCCAGGAATGATCATGTCTCTTGTGTGGAGGGGTTGATTGTGTGCTAATTGTTGGGAGTTGCTGGAATATGTCATTGGCTGGTAATGTTTCATGATAGCATTGGTCGTAGCTTCATCGTGGGACTGGTTTTTACCAAAAATTTGTGGTGAGAACTGTTAGCCTTCCCATTAATCTCGATGGTAGATGCCAGGCTGATGGAAGTACAGTACAGTTTGTGACAGTTATTGTCACTTTTTTTTTTTTGGACTTATATATAAAACGGCAATGGATAGCCTAGATTTATGTTTGTGTTCAAATAGAAATCGTACGCAGTGTTACTGTTTGTCTAAAATGTTAATTGTGCATTAACAGCTGCCAAACATGTGAGCACAAACACAAATGAGCGCATCTGTTATTTTGTTTTAATAGTTGTTTTTATTATTATTACTTATGTGCACCCGTGTGTGTGTGTGTGTGTAGGGAAGGTGTGTGTGTGCGTGTGTGTGTGTGCACGTGCGTGCGTGTGTGTGTGTGTGTGTGTGTGTGTGTGTGTGTGTGTGTGTGTGTGTGTGTGTGTGTGTGTGTGTGTGTGTGTGTGTGTGTGTGTGTGTGTGTGTGTGTGTGTGTGTGTGTGTGTGTGTGTGTGTGTGTGTGTGTGTGTGTGTGTGTGTGTGTGTGTGTGTGTGTGTGTGTGTGTGTGTGTGTGTGTGTGTGTGTGTGTGTGTGTTTTAAGTCAGTAACATAGTATCATGATATAATACAAATAATGAAATTCTGAAAAACCAGACCTTATGAACTAGTTCAGCATAATCTTTTATTATTATTTCTTAGGATAATTGTATTATTTCTTAGGAAAATTACAATTAAATTATACTAGATTTTATTTATTTAGTTGGTTAGTTATTTAGTTAGTTTGTCTACCAAATCAAAGTCACGTGATGTAACCAACATGCAGAAACTGTAGGAGGGGAAAAAATGCAAATTATGTCATAATTTCTCATTACAATTATAGATTCTCATTACAGTGCATCTGCAACAACACGTATCTTAAAATCTAATTTGACTTTTTAGTTTAGGTTGTAAATTGCCATGTGGGGCTACTCCATAAAAATGTTATATTAATATATGTGCGTAAAATAGTTTTTACCTCAAAAAATTATAAAAGTAAAAGTAATGGAAAAATAACAAGTAAGACTACACTACATTCATGTTTGCTCATTAAATTTGAACTTTTATTATAGTGGTGTATGAGTTTTTCAAAATAACATATATGCTGAAAGTATGTACAAAAGTATAATGAATATACAAAAAGAACATTTCAAAAATTTGTTTTAAACTTAATTTTTTATGTATTCATCAGCTTTGCTTCCTAGTTACTATGTTCCAGAGTCAATCACCTGAGCCATACGCAAATGCACATACACGTCATCTGCGCAGGGTCTAACCACAGAATCTAATCAGCCCAACTTTGACCCTATGACCTTGGCTATTAAAATTTCCGTGGTTCCTTTCTGTGGGGTGAGCAGTGATGTTAAATAGTTTTAGAAAGTGTGTGCCAAGCTTCCAGTGCAATATGAATAAAAGTTTAAAAGCAGACCGGCAGTAATTAAGAACAGGTGTAATGCGCGTGTGTGTTGGGATTGTGGGCATTCGCGGGAGGATGTCAGATGCTGTTCCCTAATTGCCACTAGCTGAGGATTTATTGTTAATGTTGGACCAACCTCCTTTAACTCCTGAGAGAGAATCATAACCTGAAATATAGATTCATTAAGGATGCATATGGCACGCCGTTCAAATGGGCCCATGGAATATTTCATCTGGAAGACAATCCCTGGCTGGCGAACGAACAATTGTTGTTAAAATGATTCATAGTGCTGGACTAGAATCAGTATTGGAAGAGCATGACATTTTAGCTGTAGAGGGGTTTTACAGTGTTCAGTTTGTTCTCGCTACATCTCTTTGAGGAAGATCCTTATTTGCCCGTGCTAAAATATGCATAACCATCAATCACAACAAAAGCTGCCGAGAAGTCTGCTGGTTTACACTGAAATCAGTGTTGGGCTCAAAAAATGTGATGTATTAATCATTACTTTTTATTCCTTTCAAAAGTAATATACTTATTATAGTGTAATTTATTACACTACTCGTTATATTACATTCCTGTTTACACTCCAGAAAATTGTTAATTATGTCCTTTATCTTCAGAATTCTAAATTCATATGTGTGCCTATATTAGGGTATATTTACACATTTTTAATTAGGGACATATTTACTAACAGCTTGCGCCAGCTCAAACCGTCTTTTGGTGTTAAAATAGTCCTGTCAGGATTTACTAAAGACGCACCGGGAAGAAATAGCGCTGAAAAGACCTGGACACAGTTATTTTTGTGCCTGATCTTACTGAATATGCATTTGTAGGAGATTCCTTTCAGACGCAAAATTTTATGGGAGGAGATTATTTAAATGAATCACTCAATGCAGTTTACTAAGGTTTGTGTTCGTCAAATTACTGGTATTTTCGCCATTATTTAACCCCCAAAAAAGCATGTATTATATTATTTTGCGCTTGAAATGGCTGCAATTATTGTTGCTAGGAGGAGGCACTGCAGAGAACAGAGAGAGCCTGCTAGAAGGATGAGGGTTTTTTTCCACACGTATTAATTTATTTGGAATGCCAGATTATCCAAACATATCATTTGCCAAGCCATGTTATTTTTTATTTGCTTCAGGAAATAAAAGACGACTTGGTACCCAAAACTAATAGACATGCAATGCCAGGTCTATCAAAACATCTTGCACCCCATTATTTTTTTGGCCTCTGGTTCTTTTCAACGGCAGCTTTATTTCTTTATTCTTTATTTGCAACTATGCTAATTTTCACTGCGCTTTATATATTGCATTGGTCGATATGTAAATGAGATGTTGCTTCTGTGTTCTTTAATTTGCACATTGTTAGTAAATCATGCGCAGAAATTTCCACACCCATCGGTGCTGTTTTGGAATTGTTTTACTAATTTTCCCTGTTTAGTAAGACTGGCCCTTAGTATTTCTTTAGACATAATCATAATTTATATCCATTTTACAATGCATCTTACAGTGTTGTTTCCCAGTTTTCTTTTCTGTGGTCGCTGTTATGACTCATTCGCTGCTCATGTCACTCATATTACATATCATTACCTCTTTTAATGACAAAGTTCGACTAAGCTTCCTTGCTCTGCATCTATACATAACAAACCCAGAAAACAAACTTATACAAATGAAACAGTAAGCTGATAAACATATGATTATGACAGCATTACATTTGTATGTGATTTGGGTTATTTTTGTAAGAATACACAATACAAGCAGGTGTAGCAATTAGCAATTGTAGCTAGCTAAAATTCTACAAATAACATATTTTTGATCATTATATAACCAAAATCTTATTTAGATTGCAATTGGAAGTTACTGAGTGTTAGAGTGTTCCTGTGGCTCAGTGGTAGAGCATTGTGTTAGCAGTGCAAAAGGTTTTTATGAACTGGAATCATGTGGACAACCTATGGGTTATTGTAATGTTTGGACTCTCATTCTGATGGCACCCATTCACTGCAGAGGAAAGGCAGTCTCTGCCTTCTCAGTCTCTCTTTACCACTTACTGGCATAATCTTTCTTTTCCTATTTCTTTCTCTTTTTCTCGTAGAAACAAACCTCCCTGTGGGTTCAATTCCCAGCGAACACACATACTGACGAAATGTATAGCCTGAATGCACTGTTAAGTCGCTTTGGATAAAAGCATCTGCTAAATGTAAATGTACTGGGGAAAGTAGTATTATTACAGTAACATTTTACTGCCCAAAACTGTTTGTAGAGCAGGCATTTGCCCTGTTTTGTTGGTTGATAGGATATAGCTGCTATATCTAATCAGTTTGCCTCTTTGTGTGGTTTCTGACACAAAGAGTGCTGGGAAGGCATGGAGGATTTTGCACAGAAGCTCATTTCGTGTGAACGCTCTGCCTTTTTCAGGTCACTGATTCTTTGCCTCAAAGTCTGTGTCAGAGGCATTAGGAAACAAAGCTAAGAGCACATGGCATTGCAGTGCTGTGTAACTTTGCCAGGCTATCACACCCCACCGACTCACCATCCATTAGTGCTTTCACTCTCCCTAATGACCATTTGGGTGAGACGCCTTAAGGATTGTCACACACACACACACACACACACACACACACACACACACACACACACACACACACACACACACACACACACACACACACACACACACACACACACACACACACACACACACACACACACACACACACACACACACACACACACACACACTTCTTCTTCTATCTCCTGCAAATGAAAACAGTGTTTGTGGTTTTCCTTCTGAAGGGCTGTTGAATGAAACATGTCAGAAAGCCGTGTGTATGTACTGTAGTTGAATTTAAATAAGTGACCTTGTCTAGTTTGTTGTGGCACAGCTGAGTAGTTAAAAATAATTACAAGATGAGTTTGGAAGAGGCCTATGCCAAAAGCATTTATATGACGTGTATAATTTATAACAAGATCATAAAATACAGATATAACATTTTTACCACGTGGTTTTATATGTTAGCTATTTATATATATATATATATATATATACATAGGGTACAACGGGGCTAAAGTCACACCTTAAGAAAAAATGTGCTTTTCACTGCACCTAAAATGTATAATTGCTGAAAAAATATATATGTTTGTATTGAACATTAATGGAACAACAGATTTTGTGTGAAAATAAATCATTCAAGTTGTTTATTTTGTTTAAAAATCTTATAAATGTATGAAGTGACAAGGGGGCCTTTTACCCCACACACGGGATTGATACAAATACTTCAGATAAAATAATAATGTTGTTGTTTTTTTAAATAATATCTAAGTTAAAACTAGTTCAAACAATCACTTTAGCAAGTTAGACTATTTTCTGCTTATTTTGAAAAAAAATAATTATTTTTTGTTCAATACATATACTGTCATTAATATGTTAATATACAATATATATATTTTAAAATACAGAAATTATTTTTTTAATAAGTAAAGATTAATTTAAATAATATTTAAATAAGGAAAGCATTGAAGGAGATCCCTTAATTATTAAATATATATTTACAGTAGTAACAACAAATTATATTTTATTATATTATATTAATATCATGTTTTGGTTTCATTCTAAACATGGTTATTCTCTCTAATATGGACACCCAACATAATATGTATCATCTGAATCTAAGCATGTCATGTCAACAAATAGAAAAGTCAGCGATCTATTAATTATCATGTTAATTACTGTGCCTTTTAGCCCCAACAGTGGGGGCCCTTTTTACCCCAAATACCATACATTTACATATTCTTTCTTTATTTAAAAACTGTTGCTTTAAGTATCTTAAAACAGAAAATCATAAAGAAGACCTGTCTCAAAATATATGCATTAATTTTAGTGATTCAAATTTTAGATCAAGTAAGCACAGAATCAACTTTGCGCTGCTGCACATGATCCCATCAAGTATCAGACAAATATACACGTGCATCTTGAAAAATGAATGTTTTGGAAAGTGCTACACCATGTTTTTGTGGTTTAGCGGAAAATAATATCAAAGGCACCTTTTACACCGGGGCGCCTTTAGCCCCATTGTACCCTATATATATATACATGTGATGGAAATTGAGAGAGAGAATTTTATATAATATATCATAAATAATATAAAGGGGATTTTTATTTATACATAGGGTGGAAAAAATTATAAAAATTATAATATAATATAATAATACTGTATGTTTCATGATAATACCATGGTTTATTAAATACCTGTTATTGTTGTCTGTGTCCTGTCCTGTTGCTGTCATTCTGTTGCTCTGTGAAGCTTCTGTCACTATAACAAATTCCTCGTATGTGTAAACATACCTGGCCAATAAAGCTCATTCTGATTCTGATTAAGTATAATCTTAATGCCAATATATAGAAATATGGATTCAGTTTGTATCACCACAGTATTTTTTTTCTCAGTAAAGCTAACGACATGCTGTGGTCGATGACTTTAACTGCCTCCAGGGAGGGTGGTAAGGCCAACAACAGTAACTTCATCACAGCCCCTGCATTAGGCCCAGAACATTTGTTCTTTTATTTTAGATGCTGAAAATGAATAGATTTGTATCAGAGCCTGCATAGTCTATGATTGGCCATTCTGTGCAGTTGAATGCATTATGAAGTAGGGTTAATCAAGTTTGTCTCATGTCAGAGATGGTGATTACTTACGGTTCTTTCTTCCTCAAAGTTCCCAACGATTTTTTGATTTCACAATATGTCAGGGAAAGAAAAAAATCAATTTTCTCCCTCCATGATGATTTATTTATTGTCTCTGCTGAAGAGCTCCTCTACTCCATCACAAACACACTCCAGGAATCCATAAGGTTGTAACCTCATCATAACAATTCACTGCGAAGCTGGTAAATCACTTCTCCTAAATGTCGCAGCTAGCGTGAGGCCTGACTTTTGGGAGGCACTATCTAGCTAATCAGTGCAGTCTGCTTCGAGCGTGTCTTAGAATAGCTGGCAAAATCTCCTCTAATCATGTAATTCATGAAACCACAATCAAAAGTGCCTCTCAAAGCATGTAAATGTCACCCTGTCGGCTCACGGCCCGGGGTTTCAGGACACGGCAATTAAGCTAAACTACCGCCTGTCTCGCAGCCGAACGCGAGATCTTTGCCAATGGACAACTGTAGACGATGTGCTAATTCCTCCAACTAGCAGACTCTCCGTTCGCCCCAGCTGTGCCCTACATGCTGCAGACAAATATAAGAATAGAAACAATAAAGCTGAACTCTGAAGAAGCAATAGATCTGTCCACTGCTCAACTTTACACAAGGGTATAGCTGCAGTCGAGACGATCTGAAATCGATCATTTTCATTATTGAGGTGATTTTGAAGGACGCACACTGCGAGACGCAGAGAAAGAGCAAGGCTCTATTATGATACTTATCCCTGACAAACACGCAGAGACTTATTTCAAAGGAAATTATATTGAATTTTCAAGTTGTACTTTGTACATTTTATTCCCATCAAGTCTTTTTATTTGAGTGAAGCGGAATACTGGTTTTTAAATACATTCTGTTATAGTTAGGGGTTGCACAGACTAATCGACTAGTCGACTTCAGTGCTCTGCCATGACGCTTTAAGCTTGAAGTCGACTAGTCGCTGGTCCTATAGAGGGCGCAATAGGATAATAAATCCACATTTGCTCTCCGTTTTCAAACAGTTAAAATTACAAACTAATTCATACTCTGAATGCGCTCCACAAGACATGTGTGATTATATTACTGGATGCTGGAAATTGAACGGCAGAATGCACGTTTTAAACAGCTTATTGTACAGGTAAGTTAATCACGTTCTAATCTAATGCGCTGCTGCACTGTAACGCACACACATACAGGCTACAGACAGTAGCGTACAATACATCACGCGCAGATCGCGCACAGAATCATTCAGCGCGAAAATGTATTGTCAACACTATTCTGTGATTTCTCGATAAAATAGCTTAGAAACTGAAAAGTTCAAGCATATATTTCTTAATAACTAAATCCCACAGCTTCACTACTAGTAGAGAGATGCTGCCAGGTATAATTAATTCACACACGCAACCGCTCTCACTAATGCATTCATTCATATGAATGTAATCTTTACTGTACTACTTATCTGTATCTGATTTAGAACGAGCAGGAATCTGTGAGAAATATAACGACCCGAAGACAAAAGAACTGATAAAATAAGCTGTTATAGGTGCAATAGTCATGTGGGCAGCGCTGTGTCATATTTCATAGCTGTGCACAAGGTGTTTGTCACAGCTCCAGACTTATTTGTTCATTAACGACGTCATCAGCGACTAGTCGACTTCGACTTGACTTTCATCACATAAAAGTCGACTTTAAAAAATCAGAAGTCCTTCAACCCCTAGTTATAGTATGTTGACCTCCTAAGTTTTAATATGTTGTCTTGTTCTAAACTATTAACTAGGGCTATTTTAAAATACGGAGACATTTTCTGCAAGTGTTGCAGTATTTTTGGTGTCATCCGTGTACTGCGTTACGTGTGATTTTCACAGTTTGTCAGCAGCACACTGCAACAGCTAGAAATACTAAAGAGCTAAAGGTGATGCATGACATCTGTCAGCAAGCACGTACTATATGAAGCTCCGCTTTAACACCACAGCATGATGCATCAATAAATAATCTAACCATTTTCTTTAAGCGTGCTGGCATTTAAAAGTGAAGACATGCAATGGAAGTCTGGCAATATGAATTTCTCTGACTGATTCTCGTTTCAGACAAGCAAGGCCATTTCTAGACATTTTTTGTATTATTATTTATTTGTTTTTTTTGTGAATTCTTGAGTTGATTCCATAGACACTTCCAGCAAACAGTATGCAGTAGAATGTCCATATAAAGTCAATGATTTTTTATTCTACATCCATTGTTTTTTCCCAGTAGATTTACACAACCATTCAAAGGTTTGAGGTCAGGAAATAATTTTTGTAAGAAATTAATACTTGTATTAAGGATGCATTAAATTGATTAAAAGTTACAGTAAAGACATTTATATTATAACAAAAGATTTATATTTTAAAAAATGCATTTCTTTTGAACTATATTTACAAAGTATGCTAAAATATGTAATAAATATGTAAATATATAATATTAAGAAATGTTTTTTGAGCATCAAATCAGCATATTAGAATGATTTCTGAAGCATGACACTGAAGACTGCAGCAATGGCTGTTAAAAATCAGCTTAAAACAAATAACAGTTATTTTAAATGTGTGAATATATTTCACAATATTGCAGGTTTTACTGTATGTTTGACCAAACAATTGCAGACATATGCATGCTAAAAAATTATAATCTTACCGACCCCAAACTTTTAAACAGTAGCTTGATTATAATTTGTACCTGCGTTTAAGAGAATTTCCCCTATGACTAAATAAAAGAGTAGCTTAAAATGATGCTATTTCAGAAGCACACATTTCATAGTAAATGCATTAGAATGTCTAAAAGTTGTTATCAACATGATTCAAAGGGTTTGGTATTTCACCTTTTTATGGATCCAAGAAAGTAGCCCTGGCATGGGAACCGAAATTTCCAGTTTCATATATATTTAACCACACAGTGTCAAGGTTGTCCGATCAAAATCAAGTATTCCATTAATGTGTAGTAAAACACTTTAAATAGTATAATTTGTATAGCCTAAGTAACAATTCCTATGTTAAATTATTATATAACCAACAAGAAAGTTGATTCTGCACGTATTTGCATTTCTCTCTCATTGATTTGTACTGGTTTTGGAGCCAGCTCTGCACTGATACGGTCCTGCAGAGAGAACTGCACAAAGCAAACAGATCAGTGTCAGGAGACTAGACTCTCCGCTGTGCTGTCAGCTGTCTGGCTCAGCCCACATGCCCCAGTAGAGTAGATGTACACCCCTAGTGTTTGACACTCTCTGTGCAGCTCTATTAATAAAACATCAAAGCCTCCAATGTGCAATAGCTGAATTGCTGTCCTTCAAAATGTACACCCGAAAAGTTCACTACACTTTTATTGCATATTATATTGTGTGAAGGGACCGGAAATGACCTCTTTGTCTGAGAGCTGTACGCTCTTTAGTATTGCCTCGCTCAAAAACTCAAAATAACAGCCACTCTTTTGCTCTTACCTGAGGTTTGTGTCCCATTTTGCAAGATGGTCAAGAGAGTATTTTTACCTCACCCTTTGAGAGGCATCGATAAAATAGGCCATTTACACTGCATCACTGCCTCGGCGGGCAGCCGCTTTCGTTTTTCACTTTTAGGAACAGGTTTTTCTGCTCTGTCTCTCAAATATGAGCTAATTGTGTTTAGTGGAATATAATCAAGCATGATATTACAAATCAGACAGAATATCCCACCGCTGGAAAGCCATGACTTTTCTATTCGTGAAATAATCAATCTGGGAATCTGATATTCAGGTGAGGAAGAGCATATATGAAGAATCAAAAATGTTTTTGCTGCTTGCTCAGTTTGCTTTATTAATGAGCTAAAGTTACAACATCAATTATTTATATTCAATTCACTTCAATTTGGAAGTTTGTGTAGGGACTCATTAATATTTTTTTGTTGACAACTGAAGCTAGGTTTGTAGTTTTCTTTTCTTATTATTGTTAGAAGTAGTTGCAGTAAGCTGGAGTTTTTGTGGTTACCATTATGCTGAATAGAGGAGATTCTATTTAACGTGTTAAAATATGCCATAGTAAAAAAAAGTAATATATTAAAATAAATGTATTTAATACTAAGTACAGTCCAGATCTACATATTTACTGATATATCGCTCGAGACGTACTGATATAAAACTGATATAAAAATGTAAATTAATTAAAATGTATTTGGAGTGCTACTTGTGCACATTGCACATTTAAGTACATAAATATTTAAATGTATTAGTAGTATTCTTAGCATGAAATAAATGTATTTCAAATACATGTAGTATATTTATTTTCTCACTGGGGATTGCCAAAATAAATTCATTCAGTTCCGTCTAATTGTATTGGGTTTTACTTAATTCGGTTAGGTTTCCACTATTATAAATTAAAGATAAGAACCTCAATTCTCATAAATTTTGTTAAAAATATACATTTTGTTTGAGTGGACTTGTACACGCTTTAATTTCATTGACATTAACATTTACATTTACATTAATTTAATTGATATTGTTTAGTGATAATCTTATAATCTTCCCCTCAAATCTCATGTACTATCATATACACTACTGTTCAGAAGATGCTGTTCTTTTTAAGAAATTAATGTTTATTCAACAAGAATGCATTAAATTGATCAAAAGTGACAAAGACATTTAAATCTATTTCAAATAAATTAAATTTTGTACTCAAACATTATTCTAAATTGTAATAATATTTCACAATATTACTGTATTTTAAATAAAAAAAAATGCAGCCTTGGTGAATAATGTTAAATATATGTGATCACAGGAGTGTGTGTATGTTTGCTACTTGACAGTGAGCTATCCATTTTATATACGATTTACAAGTTTATCTTTCCCCATCTTGACAGTTATCTGTAAAACACACAACCCGAGTACATTCTATAGATTGATTGTGCTAAAACATACATGAATCAAACTCTTTTGCAGAGGGTTATGACTTCACAGTGGGCTGCGTTCAGCCGTCAGTACGGCAAAGCAATGCTGAACTCCTCAGTGAGTGCAACTACCGTAATTTGATTTGCGAGATGAAAAACAACTTCTGTTGCTCTGTATATTGCGGCGCAGCTGAAGAGCGAAAGCGAATTTCTGTCATGTTTTCTCTCGCTCAAAAGCGTACAGACAAAAGAGGGAGAGAAGATCGTGATGTACCAGGCGAGGGGGTTAGGATGATGGCTTCCCCAGCCACCTGTCCTGTTCCTCTACCATCTCTCCCTCCAGTCTGATAGTCCGTGAAATGGATCCACTCAGCCCATCATCTGGTCCCCTGTGTGCATTAGAAGATTGGAGCCGCTGGAGTGGCCTTCGTGCTTTTAGAGAGGATTTGCTTTACTTAGAAAGTGCTAAAGGTGTTTGGTCGACGGATTTGCGTTTGTTGTCTTACTATATCAGTGTGTGTACTTTGTGTTCATTATCATAGTGTGAGAGCGAATGTGTGTGTATTTATGGATGTTATCTCAAGCGTTGGAGGAAATTGGATTCTTCTTCTCCACTAATGCATGACATCTGTTGCGATGGGTCAATCCTGACAGTATAGAGCATCTCTCACCTCCCTTCCCTCGGCCCCAGCCATGCTCAAAACTACAGGAATGGAGGCAAACAGAGAACAGAGAGAGCTGAGGAGAGATGTTGAAAGGCTGGCTTGATGGGCACTCTCAGACAAAGCTGTGAGATTTGAGCGAACAGCCTCTGTTGGGTAATATGTGCTTTTACACTTCATTTTCTTAGACCTCACTCGAGATTTTTGACAATGTCAAGTTAGAAAGAAGCTAATCACAGTCTTTGCTCGGTCTCCTTCACCATCCTGCTTTTAAAAGGAAACAGAAAGCCTCTTCTATGTGATCTTATTTTTTTTCTGCGAGAGCTCAAAAGCCACATGTGTGCATCTAATGGAATGTCTTCCATAATCCAGGTCACTCTTCCATGGTCCTTAAAAGTGCAATGTTTACTTACAGACAATAGACTCTCTCTGCCAGCTTTTCCTCTTCTGGTCTTTCAAGAAAGCTCTGAATTACAATTTCACAGAAAATGCTGTCTAGTGTAGTTCAGAGGCTAGAACATCATTTTTTCTAAAGTAATGTCTTTTTAATATTTGTCATGTGTAAGTTGCATACAGAAGATAATCAAAGATCTTGCACACATTGCAGCTGCACAACAGAATGCATATATTATTATCATTAAATTGAGATTTAACTCCGCTTAGTATTTTACCCCCCCCCCCAATAAAAATATATAGATATATTTATATACACACACTCATGCTGTAAAATAAACGCCTGTTTGTTTGTTTGTTTGTTTATTTTCTTTCAGAGAAACCTGAAACATTGTATCAAGTTCTCCACAAAAAAATATTAAGCAGCACAGTTGTTTTCAACACTGATAATAATGTGAAATGTTAGAATGATTTCTGAAGGATCAGGTCAAATACATAGTTTGAAATATTATTTCAATTTCAAATAACTGCTGTTACTATATTTACTGTATTTTGATAAATGCAGCGTTTGAGCATAAGAGACTTCTTTAAAAATATACTACTAAATACATTTTGTAAAAGTTATAAAATAATTATGCCACAAATTGCACAGACCAAATTAAATTATATTATATAATATATAATAATAATTCACACTATTACTATCTTTTTTGTACTTTGATAAATGCAGCGTTTCTGAGTATAAGATACTTCTTAAAAAAAAAACAGTTGTGAGATGTGTAAAATATATTTTACAATATACTGATAAAATGAATGGCTAAAATACAATTTCATAAAAGATCTACAATAATTGTACCACAAATTGTACAAATTAAATTATATTATATAATGAATATTTTATATTAAATTATATTATAAATTCATGTGTATAAAATAAGTTGTTTATTTAAAGACATGTATGTTAAAGCACACACCATAGTTTTTAATATAATTGATTATTGTAATTTAATAATTTTGTGTTTAAGTAATTTTGTAGGGATTTTTTTAATATATGTCTAAGATTTTTTTTTCATTTTAGTTCAGTTTTAGTTAATTTAGTACATTAAGTAGCTAAATAAAAATGAAATTTTCTTCTTCAGTTAACATTTATTGTATTTCAAGTAACGAAAACATCTTTGTCGTTTTAGTTTTATTTAGCTATAATAATCTGGCATCCACTTTATCTGTCTACGTTGCTCTCTCTCTCCCTTCCAGACAGTGATCTATAGGGGGAGTGAGATGTCTGCCTTTATTGGGAGTAATTTCCTGGCTCTGCATGTGTGGGCAGTGAGATGTAGGCAGGCTGTTTCTGAGGAGCTTCTCATTGCTCTCTCCCGGGCACGTAGTGCTGCAAAATTCCATTAACAATCTCACAGCTCGGACGTGGCTGCACACTGAGTCTGGCCGCACAGGTGGGCTGTCATCTCCCAATAGAAGAGCATGGTACTACCGTCTTCCCATGGGCAGCCGTGTATTCTAGCAGTCCGACAATAGTGAGAATTGGGGTTAACACAACAGGAAGGTCCTGTGACTTCCTGGAACACAATAATAACAGAGCCAAATAAGATGGCAATCTCTTATTCTGCATACCACCAAAACAGACACGCTGCTCTTGATGCATTATGAGTGCCCTATTTGAAATGTGCAGCAGTGTTGTTAGCTACTTATTTTATTTATTTAATAAATTTTTTACTGCAAATATTATAATGTGATATTATGGCTTGTCCCGTTCTTGCTCTTTGTGTCATTTCGAGTAACACTTCAGACTATGTGACTCTTTCTGCAAGTTATATTGTTACGCCTGTAGGTGGCGACAAGTGTATTATGTGTGAATAATTCCTCAGGTAATCGTTTTAAACACAGGTTCTTTCAGAGATGCTGGTTTTGCTATTTTCGTGGAGCAAAAATAGAAAGGTAATTGGCAACATTTTGTCTGAAATGTTATCCAACTCATTAACTTGTTGCCTATTGAAATAGTGTGTAAAAGTTGGCTAATAGCGCACTTGTGCTGGTATTTAAAATCGCGTTTTGTAGCCTATTGCTTTAAGCAACACTCGGTGCTGTGATGAAACGTGCATTTCGTTTTTTCTTAAAGAAAGTGCGATCACCCTTCCTAGTATCCCAGTTTACTAGTAAACATATGAACATGTTAAGAAGGCCGAGGTGGTTTAATAGCATCTTAAGTTGAAAAAGGCGTTAAAGTCGGAGAGGTTAATTGATTCATGTGAATCAGTTCAAACTCTCTGTTTCGACTAATTTCGACTTAGAAATATTGTTGTTCCTTAATGCTGTTAGTCAAAAATTGGAAACTGAGCCTGTGTCCGCATGTCATTTTTCATAAATCATATGTTATATTTTACTGTATATTATTTATTAATTTACTAATTTGCATTAAGCATATTTAATAAAAAATTATATTGGTTTAAATTATGGTTCCCTTGATTAAAAATAAATAAATAAAATTAAGCCACTTTAGAATTAATTCCTAAATATAAATGTGAAAAATACAATATTTTTTTGTTGTTGTTGTTGTTGTTTTGTTTTTACTTGGCCACATAAATGCACTTTTTTTATGTGTTCCCAAATTCAAAACAAATGAATTTAATTGCACTGGATTAAAATTGCACTGGCATGTCCTTGTCACCTCAAATAATTTAGCTAATACAAATTATCCAATTGATGCAGCATGTTTATCACATAGTGCTTGCAAATATTATTTCAGCTGTGAGCTAGTTATGCACCACAAATATCCAGGTCAAGGACTATTGTTGTTCTCTTTCACACTCTCTCTCTCTCTCTCTCTCTCTCTCTCTCTCTCTCTCTCTCTCATATTTCTCACATATTGTATCTCATCTCTTTCTCAGTTTCAGTGGTCATGACATTAAAAGCTATCAATTTGTGGTAAAACACTTTTGGGTTGTGCTCCCCCAAGGCATTTCCAGTAACCCTTGACAGAAACTACCAAGACATTTGTCATTGCACTTTTTCTCTGCTTTTGTATATCCCTGCAAATGTCATTTGAAATGAGAATCTATTGGTGGGCTGGATTACTTCGGATGCTCTGTGCCGTGCGTCTTACAGCCTGTCATAATTTCTTTGCCCCAAGGTGGTCGTGACATTTGTTGTGGGTTCAGAGGTTCACCAAGAGACCACGAATGACTTCACCCAAATCGGAAAGCCTTTTCTAATGGGAACAGTCGCTCTCGGTAAGACAAACCTCCAATGTTTTGTTGTTGTTTTTTTGGTCGAAAAAAGTATTTGGACACTTACGGCAAAAATGCAATTTCATTACATCAGAAACACAACAATCAAATATAATTAAAATACAATCAAATAAACATTAATTATTATTGTTTTATAGAATATTAGAGATTCTAATATCGGTAAACACACAATGTCAGTATTCACTTCTCTCTTTCAACTTTTCCCTCACATAAGTTCGCAACTGCTATTTTAGTATTGTTGATTATCATTTTTTGTATTTTTTATTATATTTGTTTTATTTATTGATTATTTTTCGTTTTTATTACTTTAATGCTTCAAATTAAACTTTACAAATGTTAATATTTTATTTCATATACATTTGTAACAATTTTGTAACAAAGTAACAAAAATATTGGTTTTAGTTTTAGTTATTTTAGAACTTCAAGTTAAATTAAGCAAAAAATGTAAATGTTGCTTTGACAACTGGTTGAAATAAAGTTTAAAAAATAAGTTTAAAAAAAACTTTAACATTTTATGTATTCTATATTATTTCACAGTTTAATTTTAATAACCCTGAATTGCAACAAATGACAGCAATTCTGTGAATTACTGATGGACAGAGGCCTACATATTTTCCTTGTTCAAGAAGCCATGAATGAAGTCACTTCATTTTGACATATTGTACATTGTACATGTACATTATTTTTGCATTTTTAAACCAAGCAAACTTAATTTAGGGAAGATTCAGCTTAAAAAGTTTGTTAAAATAAATGGCTTTGTTTTTGTTGGGATGTAATGAATGATTTTCTTACATGTTCTTGTATACTCTTACAAGTCTAAGTGTCCAAATGCTTTCTGATGCCTGTGCATTCCAGAAAGAAGATGTGTGTTGTTTCTCTGTTTGTGTAGCATGTGGGCAGTGGCGTGTCAATGTGTCTGGGTTTAGTGAAATGAAGTGAAGAGATCTGGAAGCTACAGAGACACCAGTGTGTGTTCATCGCAGCTGGTGTGCTGAGCAGTTAATGAAAGTACCTCTCGAACCTTATCACTGTGACAATGTAGATGTTAGCCAGGAGTCCAGGGAATTTTCTCTCTGTCCCTTATTCTAATCCTGTTAATTGGCTGCCACACTCAGAGCTGTAAGGTCCTGAGACAGCCAAACCTCGCTGGCCCGCAGGAGGCTTCTGTCAACAGAACAAACTAAATCCGCCTGCGAGAGTCTCACACATTGCCTTGCTCTCATTTACAGCCAAAGCCACTGTGACACCTTTGAATAGACAGCTGTTTGCTCGACGGCTTTTTTAAAGGGCCCAGCATACGCCCCTGTGGAACCTCCAGGCACCTAATGGGCGTCTGCTTTTAAGGAGTCACAAGGCCAGGCTTTGTTTACAGTGACAGCAGGGGGAGTCTATCTGTCTCCGGTCCAGCTGACAAGAAGGGAATGAGCTGGCCCGGTGTCAAAACCAGTGTATTTTATAACAAACAAACGCCAAAGTGCTTATAACGCACATGTCAGCATACTGCGCAGCGGTCGCAAGGTTGTTAGTAACTGCTTGGTTAATGCAGATGCTGTAGAATAGGTACAAAAAGTGGAGCAGTCTCACAAGGGCCCACCGTTTGGTTTATTTGTCTGAAATCCGGCTCTGGGCTCTTGGGAGCATCTGCAATTACAAGGGCTCTTACCTTTTGCTGTGCGCCAGCTGTTGTAATGTACTGGGTTTAGTCCCTTGCTCCTCGTTCGTATTTATCTTACTGATGATTTTCATTTGGTGCAAGAGAAGACACAGTTGTGACTGTCAGCACTTTTAAGAGAGCATTTATAGAGTTGCTCTCAATTCCCTAGTTTTTTATTAACAATTGCTAAAAATGAGAGTAGACTTGTAAAATGGATTCTGGCTAATTCTGATTGGATGAGCCTCATTCGAAGCAGTTTTAAAATGGCAGTGAACTAACAACTGTGACCACACATTTTATATTAATGCAGCAAGTTGCTGTATGGCAACTGTAAACACCCAATAGTTAGTCTAATGAACAGTGTGAGTTGTCTGGAGACTTTTTTTTGATACACTTAAAAACTTATGTAGATGTTTTCCTCTAAATTGAGATACTGTATGTTAACAATTTTGAAGCCATTAAAAATAATTAGATAAATCACTGTAAACATGTTTTGTCAGATAACCAAAATTTTCACGCTGTGATATCAAAATTAACTTTTTTAACATGTATTTATTCAAAATACTCTTTAATATTACTGAATCAACTTGAATAGGTTGAGTAACACCATCAATGCTCATTTTTAAGGGAAAGATTGAGTAGCAGTCATTGATTAAGCTTGGCCATATTATCTTGACCAATATTTGTTTCTTTCCATTCAGGTGGGATTGTCAACGTCATGCCTTTTTTATTTTCCGAAATCTCTCATGTTAAAACACAGGTAATATTATTATAATTCATATCATATTCAAAACTATTTTCTTGTGTAATAAACTATGAGTAATGAGAATTCTATATTGCAATAAAATTGTTTTGGACAGGTTTTATGGTTCCGAAGAGCTGTACTTGGGGGACTTGCTACATGCACACTCTTAAATATATTATGGTAAGTTTTAAGTTTTTGATTATAAAATATGAGCTTTTTAATAATATATGCCATGTAAATGCTGTCACCGTTTGTTCACCCTCATGTCATTACACACACATATAAGACTTAATTTCTTCATGCACAAAAGGAATGTTGACACAGCTTTTGTTCCATTCGATGGAAGTCATAAAAATGCAAATTACTTACTGACATCTGGTTCCATGAAGAACCTTTTCATTCCACAAATGGATCTTTAAAGTGAAAAAAAGTTGTTTGGATTTCTCTCATTTTCTTCACACCAAGAAACTGTTCATTTAAAGGTTCTTTGGGGAACCTAAAATGGTTCTTTATCACTGTGAAATCCCAATTTTTGCATATAAATACCAAAAAAAGCAGGCCACTTGTGCTCTATATTGAATATATTTTGTGAGAGGAACTGACCAAGGAACATCAAGGGTTTTTCTGTAGTGAACTATCCTATTAATACTTTTCTAAGATCATGTACTGTCAACTACAGTAGATGGAGTCAGCTAGGTTATTATTTGTTACTTGGGTGACGTGTCCTTCAGTTTAATTTAAATGTAGGACAAGTGTCAAGTTCAAAGTTGACAATGCAAAGCGCTCCCTGTTCATTTGTCACAGCAAAAGCACTTACTGTTTTTAAAATGACCCAGAAAGAGCTGAACGACTTCCATCTGAAGTACATGCAGACTGGAGATAGACGGAGACGTCCGTGGTCCATCTCCCTCCTGAGCTGCCCGCAAGTCATCTATCCCCGATGTCTCTCTGATTTTAGCACACCCTAAAAAATCTCCAACACACTGACGTTTCATCTAATCATCTGTAAAGAAGTTATTGAGTTACCAATCAGCACTATGTTACTCAGGAGACCCAAAGCAATTATGTTGGAGTAGATGAGATGAAAGGAGTCGGCTACAGGAGATGAGATCTCATGTCGGCCTCTTCGGAGACCCAGAATGCACTGCTGCAGCCCTGCCTCTATGGCAAAACTATGTCTTTCCCTCAAATCACTGCGGGTTACCCTCCTCCGCTGATTTCAGACAGTGTTTGACAACGGACTCGCATCGGCTGAATCGATTGTTATCTGAAGACTGTCGATACATTATCACGCAACAGAGACAGGGCAGTCCACTTAGTCCGCTTAGTAATAAATCACTGGTAATTTAGTTCTTGTTGACATCACTCTCCAAAAATATTTATGCTTAAATTTAAGATTCTCTCCTCCCATAAATTTTGCGTCTGGAGGGGAAACACCTGGCGCAGGCGAAAAGTAACTGTGTCCATGCCTTTTCATCGTTAATTCTTCACTGCGTCTTTAGTAAATCCTGACAGTACTGTTTTAATGCAAAAAAAGACTGCAAGCTATTAGTAAATCTGGCCCTAAATGGGTTTTAAATACACAAAAACCAGGGGTATGCACATATATATACTTTTTATTTTTATTTATTCAATTTAATTGTATAAGTTAAAACTATGTAATCCATAATGCAATTCAAATACATAAATCTCATTTAGGCTGTTTATTTCTCTCCCATATTTATTTTTAGGATGTACAGTATTAGTCACCACAGCAACAGACCATTTGATTTAGCTTTTTGTGCCTTGGTTACATGAGCTCCTGGCTCTTTGTAGCTTTATTTGATTTACTGCATATAACCCAAACATATTTATTCTTTCTTTATCCAGCATGCTTGTTTGATGTAAATGCACTTGGTGTCACCCAATTCAACCAACTGAACTCTCATGCCATCATTTCTGGCTAGACACGATTAAGGCCCGTGTTGCAGCACCATGCAGATGCTGTGAATGTGTTTTTTTTTTTGCCATCCGTTACATCCACTTTCTTCTGAAGCATATCAGATTCAGCCCTCCTTCTTTATGGCTCAATGTGGCATCGTGTGGTCTTTTTTTAGAGATATTAGACAGCTACTGAAGATCATCGCATCCTTCTATCAGCCTTTAGATGTTTCTTTTTCTAAACAGGTCCTGATGTATCTGTCAGATCAAGAATGGATGCAGTTTAGTATCTTAAAGCTCAAGTGTGTTATTTTTTATGTTAAAAATACTTTCTGTTATCCCAGATTAATATTCAGAGACACTATGATTTGTAGTCTGATTCTACCTTTTTTTTGTTTGTGTGTAAAAATATTTAGAAGCAAAACTGCATATGATATTAAGATTTGTTTTCAGATAAAAAGTCATGAATTTTATTTATTTAATTGTATTTATTATTATTTTATTGTTTTTAAACTACAGTGGCAAACTGCTTTATGTCATATGTGAGATAAAGTTAGTGGGGAAATGTTTTTCTGTAACAAATATCTAAACATTCTTAAAATAAATCTTTGTGATTTAAGCAAAATTGCACTAGATCCAATAGTTTCAGGGAATCTTTAATTATGTTTATTAGTTTTCTTACCACATAAACAAATGTTGTCTTTTTGTGACTTAATTTAGTCAATCTTGTATTAAGGGTTTGGTATTTTTACTCAAAGAAAAATATTTCACATTTTTAACCATCCTACCCAGCCTAAGAAAGTCACATTGGCTCAACCAGTGGCATACGTTTGGGGGCGTGACTATCTTGTTTGACTGACCAATGACAGATGAGAGTGTTCGGGAAATTTGCTTATATATATTTGCAAATATATATACTTCATCCTTAAATTGTGTGGTATATAAGATCATCCATTAAAGATTGTGTAGCAGCATATGAAGTAGATGACATGTTTCTTGACATGTGGCATGCAGATACAGCATGGATGAAGTATGACTGTTGCTTGGATTGTCGGTGCTGCAGTTTATGCAGGGTCACAGTGATGCAGCTGAGTCAGCTCTCGATCCTGAATGGCTGAAGACAATCAGAGCTCGACTCAAAGAGCTAGTGTGCACTTCCTGAAGTGAATTAGAGTGTGCTCATAATGAGTCTGGCAAAATGCAAGAGTGGGGCAAGTAGTGGCTGCTCCATATGGCTGTGCAAGTGAGAAGAGAAGTAAGCTCACATGAATTTGCTGAGCAGCTCACAAGCTCAGTGAGGAAAAATAAGAAGGATGAGCTTACAAACCTGTTGCCATGGGGCTTATGGCTCCGAAACGGCTTCATTCCCGATCCGCCATAGGCTCCGCCATGTGTCTCCTGATCCGCCATGGCTCCAGGATTGGTGGAGTTGTCCTTTGTGCCTCTTTTCTGCTATTGCCATTCTGTCTGTCCTCCAGCCTATTCATATCATGGGCATTGTCGTCACTGATGCAATCTGACCTATCTAATCGCCTAAGAAAGTCACATTGGCTCAACAGTGGCATACGTTTCGTGACTATCTATGTTTGATGACCAATACAGTTGTGTGTTCGGGATTGCATATAAATACCATAATGTACCTTACATCCTTAAATTGTGTGGTATAATGCAATAAATCTACATTGCTTTTTTGAGTGCATAAAGGATGAGCTAATTCTAATTTCAACAAGCACATTCACTTTTGGCATTCACTGTTATTGTAAATCAGTTGTACAGATTTTGTGTGCTAGTCTGATTGTGAAACAATAGATGACTTGGCCTCCACTTAGTAGATCAATTTCAGCATAATTTACCTTAATATCTGTAGCATCTTCTAGATTTCCCAATGAAATGTAACTCACATACTCTCATTGGTAGGGAAATAGGAAATGTTTAATGTGCTTTTATCAGCACTTTGCATCAGTGCTCTCAACACGACCTGTCAACTGCAGAGTGATTTTCTTTTTTTTAAGTTTGCCAACTCATAATTTTAATATCTAATTATCGAACTGAGCATAATTTTATTTTGCATCCCCTGTTGAGAGAGCAGAGGAGGAGAGCTGCACTGGTTTGCATTGAGATCTTCTGAAGCGTAGCTTGTACAGATTAGAAGATAAATCTCCGGTGGCCGCTGGAGAGTGAGGAAAACAGTTTTATGAAGTTGTCTGCTGCCTTTTGAAGCAGATGCTTTTCCTTTGATTTTTGTCAACTTTTTTCATGTCTTTGTTTCAGAATAATCTTTTATCTTTCCGCTTTTTTATCTACAATCACTATATCAACCTAGTTTTACTTGACTTATAAATATAGTTTTGTGGAGCACTGATTCATAAGCAAGAGTCCATCTGTCTCCAGACGATACTTTAGCTAACTTCAGGGAAAAAAGGGCTGTCAAAGATTAAAACTAGCGATGAAACTGTTCACTACTACTATTAAATAAAAATGTATAATTGTAATGAATTATTATAATAAATATTTATAATATTATAATATTAAATATCAATGCTGACAAATGATTAATCGCATCCAAAATATTTTTTTGTTTACATAAAATATGTATGTTTACTGTGTATATTTATTATGTATATATAAATACACACACATACAGTATATATATTGAAAATATTTACATGTATATATATTTATATTCTTACATTTTATATTATATATCAAATATATTTAATCTATAAATATAACATGTTTTTCTTAAATATATATATACAATATATACATAATACATATACACAGTATACAAACATATTATGTAAACAAAAACTTTTATTTTGGATGCGATTAATTGTTTGACAGCACTCTTAAATATATAATATTTATAATAGTATAATATAATATAATACCTTTCAAAACTGTGGGGTAAGTATGAAAAAAAAAAAAGTAATACTATTCAGATGCATTAAATTGATCAAAAGTTCAGTTTCCACAAAAGTATTAAGCAGCACAAATGTTTACAACATTGATAATAATCATAAATGTTTCTTTGGATTCATAAATGTATCCAAATCAGCATATCAGAATGATTGTTGAAGGATCACGAGACACTGAAGACTGGAGTAATGGTGCTAAAAATCCAGTTTTGCCATCACAGGAATATATGACATTTTATACTAAGATTGGAAACAGTTGTTCTAAATTGTTGTAATATTGCAAAAAATGATCGATGCATAAAATACATCTTTCAAAAAAACATTCAATAATTTATCAACCCCAAAATTTGAACGGTAGTATGAAACGGTATAATTATTAAGCATTTAACCTAGTCTAGGACTAAGTAGTATTTAAACTGATAAACCTTTTGAATCATCTATATCATCATCTGTATTCATTGCTGTGCCCAGCATTCATGCCATTATTTTGTTTGGAATAGAGTTTTGCAATGCAGTCGATATTTTAGAAATAAAATGCAATTAGTATCTTATCATTCTCATTTTTGTACTTTTTTTGTAGAATAATTTATATAACAGGTTGTATACGACAACACATACAGTACCGAATCATTGACTTTCACCTCTAGTCATGAATGCCAAAGTCCCAGTTTAAACCTCAAAGCGGATATCGGCTCTTGGGACAGTTGTTTCAGTCAGCCACTGATGTCATTCTCTGCGATAAGACCCGCCGAAAGTATACATCACCACCGCAGCGCCGCTCCTGTCAGGCAATGCGTTACATATCGCCATTCTAGCATTCAACAAGTCACTCTTTTGTCATCTCTGAGGAACTGCGCTGCTAATGTCTCCTGCTTCTGATTTAGTTTGCTTTGGGTGGCTGCTGCTGTCGTATCGTAATTGAGTCATCAGTGACTGAGCGGTCGGAGTGGAGCTGGCCTGCGGGCACAGCATTAATGAACCCTGCAGCCAGTGCATCCTGGCCCGTGATGACTGTGACTGATGAGTGATTGCTGGTGGATCCCGCCATGCTAGACTTGTCACCAAAATGAGCCCCCCGCCCCATCCCGACTCCTGTACGACAGAGCATCAAGAACGTCACGCAGCCTGTTTGTCAAATGATTGAGTCTTCAAAACAAGCTCAAAACCATCAAGCTGTGACGCATCATGTCTGAGGAGCGCCATAAATCGCACGACGTTTGAAAAGCGACAATGCGATTGATATGAATGCATTGCCACGTAAACGCCAGCATATAGTCCTGATGGAAGTACGAGGGGGATGAATGGCGCCACTGTCATTATTAACGCTCGTTAGAGTAAGCCGCGGCTTGTAATCATTTCTGGTCGTGTGGAGCGTAAGGACTTTCTAAATCATCCTAAACTCATGGAGTGTCATTAACCCTGAGTGGCTGTGTTAGCAATCTAGACTCCATGTTTGACAGATTACTTCACTATCAGGTAACTCACTCACTCTGTCTTTCTCAGAGGGCCAGTTGAGATACTGTGACTGAGTTTCTCAGATATTGCTTATCACAAAGCTGCTTGTTGCAGCTTCTCAAAGAGCGCAAGATTGTTTTCCTTTGGAAAGCTGATACATGTTCTCAATTTCTTTACATTTTAATTCCTCTTTTTTAATAAAAAAAATAATATTTTTGCTTTCCCCCACCACTTATTTATATATATATATATATATATATATATATATACAGTGTATATAAATAAACTGTGCTGAAGATACAACCTATACCTGGTTTAGAAGGCACTGACCAGTTCCTTTGTTAATGTTTAAAAGATCTAGTGATGTGGAAGAGAAATGTCAAAGACCTGATAATTTCTTTACACAAGAAAGGTGAAGGCTACAAGCATTTACCAAGAATACTGTAGCAAAAGTTTTTAAAAAAGTTGATATACATACAGAGACGTATCGTCCATGTTTGTGTACTGTTTATATTTATGTATATACATATACACACATACCTGTACATTCTCTCCTTACAAAGACAATTAACTTAACAGAAACAGGAAGGCTTAACATAATTAAAATGTGTGATGTTTAATACTACATTTTAACATTTTGAACTCTAGTAACCTGTTTTTATTCATCACAGGTCTTGACTGAAACACACAAGGTGTAGTTTATTTCAGACAGTGCGGTGATATCGATTCATGGCCTGACCCCATCCTTGAACTCTGCACAGAGGCGAAATGTCCTGTAAAGCCGGCACGATTGAAAGCGTAGCAGCCACCATGGCTTTATACTGTGTGCCATCATTCTTCTCAGTCATTGCAAGGTCTCCTCTGAACCTACTCCAAAAGCCTCTCTGTACATTCAGCCGGCAGAGTCGATCTTATGTTTATTCTCTTGAGACCCCAGAAGAGCAGGACAGAGAAGGAAAGAAAGAGCAGGTGTGGAGTTGAAGGAAACTGAAATGGAGAATGAGACAGAAAGAGAACCAGATGATAGAAAGTGAATGCCAGTATGAGATACATTAAGTGAGAAATGGATTTGGAGGAAAAAGAATAGAATAAAGAAAAAACAGAATAAATACAGCCTCAGAAAAAGGAAAATGTAAAGCAAAATAAAGGAATCTATGCTTTTTTCAAAATCCTAGTGAGCTGTCTATGCAGACAGCATTTTAAGGCATCCTGGGTGTCAAGCATGTTCTATTATATTGCCTCTTATAAGATATATTTTGGCCAAATTCATAATTAAACACTACAAAAAAAATGCTTTTCTTACATAGTTTTTTTTGTCTTGTCTAAATCAAAAAAGGATTTTCTAGACAAGAAGAATGTTTACATCAAACGTGACTTTTGAACAAGTAAAATAATCTTATTTCAAACAGAAAACAAGATTATTTGTTATAGGAAAGGTTGTTTTATGAGCAAACACTGTCTTTCAAAATTTAGGGTCAGTAATATTTAGATTTTTTTAAGAAGCCTCTTATGCTCACCAAGGCTGCATTTATTTGATTAATACTAAATAAAAACAGTAAACTTGTAATATATAAATAACAGAACAAAAGTTATTTAATTAATTCCTTTGGTGGCAAAGCTGTATTTTTAACAGCAATTTCTCCAGACTTCAGTGTCACATGATCCTCCAGATATCATTCGAATATGATGATTTGATGCTCAAGAACATGTCTTATTTTTTTGTGAAATGTGTGCGGTTTAATATATACAGGTGCATCTCAATAAATTAGAATGTCGTGGAAAAGTTCATTTATTTCAGTAATTCAACTCAAATTGTGAAACTCGTGTATTAAATAAATTCAATTCACACAGACTGAAGTAGTTTAAGTCTTTGGTTCTTTTAATTGTGATTATTTTGGCTCACATTTAACAAAACCCCACTAATTCACTATATCAACAAATTAGAATACTTCATAAGACCAATAAAAAAACATGTTTTAGTGAATTGTTGGCCTTCTGGAAAATATGTTAATTTACTGTATATGTACTCAATACTTGGTAGGGGCTCCTTTTGCTTTAATTACTGCCTCAATTCGGCGTGGCATGGAGGTGATCAGTTTGTGGCACTGCTGAGGTGGTATGGAAGCCCAGGTTTCTTTGACAGTGGCCTTCAGCACATCTGCATTTTTTTGTCTCTTGTTTCTCATTTTCCTCTTGACAATACCCCATAGATTCTCTATGTGGTTCAGGTCTGGTGAGTTTTCTGGCCAGTCAAGCACACCAACACCATTATCATTTAACCAACTTTTGGTGCTTTTGGCAGTGTGGGCAGGTGCCAAATCCTTCTGCAAAATGAAAGCAGCATCTTTAGGAAGCATAAAGTGCTCTAAAATGTAGTGGTAAACGGGTGCAGTGACGAAGCAACTTGGGCTATGAGCTTCTCCACCCTTCCTCCAGACTCTAGGACCTTGGTTTCCAAATGAAATACAAAACTTGCTCTCATCTGAAAAGATGACTTTGGACCACTGGGCAACAGTCCAGTTCTTCTTCTCCTTAGCCCAGGTAAGACGCCTCTGACGACAACTGTAGCCAAATTCCTTGACACGTCTGTGTGTGGTGGCTCTTGATGCCTTGACCCCAGCCTCAGTCCATTCCTTGTGAAGTTCACCCAAATTCTTGAATCGATTTTGCTTGACAATCCTCATAAGGCTGCGGTTCTCTCGGCTGGTTGTGCATCTTTTTCTTCCACACTTTTTCCTTCCACTCAACTTTCTGTTAACATGCTTGGATATAGCACTCTGTGAACAGCCAGCTTCTTTGGCAATGAATGTTTGTGGCTTACTCTCCTTGTGAAGGGTGTCAATGATTGTCTTCTGGACAACTGTCAGATCAGCAGTCTTCCCCATGATTGTGTAGCCTAGTGAACCAAACTGAGAGACCATTTTGAAGGCTCAAGAAACCTTTGCAGGTGTTTTGAGTTGATTAGCTGATTGGCATGTCACCATATTCTAATTTGTTGAGAATTTATATAATTTAAAATATAATTGCTTGTATGAACATAAAAAAGCCAGCATGCCACCTTTTGAATAATGAGCCCATGCTGAATAAAAATGTTAAGTTCTTTAAAAAAATTCTAATTCAAGTAGATACCATGTTTTAGCATAGACATAATTTATGTGAAACTAACAATGGGCTGCAGATGGAACTGACTTGCTTTAAAATAACTTTGATCAAACAAATCAATTTTGAGTCGAGTCTCCCGTGGCTTTGTTATTTATGTGCCCTGGATGTAGAGCATTCCAAATCAGTTGCATATGTGTTTCCATGTCAGTTCGCATCCCGCTTTATAAGGCTGCTGTCTACTAGGCAGTAGACATTGAGGCAGCTCACTAGGTTTTGTAACAGAGTAGTCAAAGAGGATGAGAGTGAATGTGTGTATGAGAAAGAGAGAGAGAGGACCCTTGTGGGCCGATCTCATCTGTCACAGCCAAGCTTCATCATTAATATGCAACAGCAGCCTGCTGATGCTTGGCATTGACCCATTTTCTCGCTGAAATATCACCGCAAGGTTCACAGTGTGAGAGAGACGCAGACCTGCAGTCCTGCACATAATCGGCTTTGCGTGGAACACCCAGGTACAGGGGGGGTTGGTCTGCTTGAAAACACAAGCACTCAAATCCAGAGATAATAACTTCCTCTTTGTCCAGCACACTTTTGATTACGAGAGCTACAGGAGTTCAGAAATACTTGTCCGTCCTCTAAAACTGATAACGACAAAATCCGAAGTCATTACACATTTAAACCGGGTCCCCCTGCAACAAACGTGGCCTGCATAGGAAATGTGCCAATAGCAGGACGTCACAAGATGGAACAGAACCGCAAGAGTATTCATGAGATTCACAGGTAGTAAGAGGGGAGGTGTGCAGTGGGATTTGGTGCATATGAAAAGTGTCAAGATATTCACGTTAATATAATTCTTAAGTGGAATGAGGACAGACAGATTTGGCTTGCGGCCTATGATGGAGGGCTCAAGAACGCTTAAAAATGTATTACAGGTGGGGTGGAGGGATGCTGCAGAAATTTTCACAAGAGAGAGTTATTAATTTATGTGAACACCTGTGTCATGGAAACATATTGGATGCACAGGCTGTTTCAGCACAGAGCTTTTTCTGAAGAGTGTGTTGAAGTACTTTAGCATTAATTATCAAAGCTTTGAGGGAAAGATGTTCTATCTGCTGTAGAGACGTCTTCCTGTGTGATGTCTGGATTTGGTTTTCTCCCACTAGCATGTAATATGTATATGTGGCATGAAAACATGCAAAATGTATATATCTACATTTAAAAAAAATATTTGATTATCTTTTGATGTTGTATTATTACAGTTTTTTATATAATTGAAAAATGTATATTTATTATGGTAAAGCTGAATTTTCAGCATCATTACTCCAGTCTTTAGTGGCACATGATCTTTCAGAAGTCATTCTAATATCATCTCTATAATCATTCTCATTCTAATATGCTAATTTGCTGCTCAAGAAACATTTCTTATTATTAACAATGTGGATATAAAAAAAAAAATTTTCTTTCCAAAAATTCTTACTGCTTTTGTTGTTGTTGTTGGTTGGGTAATTTATTTATTTTATGTACTTTGTAGTTGTTTTTTGTAGCGTATTGACATGAACAGCAATTTTTGTTTTTCATAATTCGTCGCGTATCATGTAATGTATTATGCACGTGCCATTTAATATTTTATGTTATATATATTTAATAATAATATATTGTATATGTGTTTTATGTATATATATACCTGTAGTGATACCTTTATATCATATATTTATTTTGTATAATATATATTTATTATTGTGTTATGTACCATATGTATCATTTGAAAATCTACCTTGGTTTTCTCTCTCTCTCTCGCAGGTGTTGGGCGGTTTTAGAGATAGTTCCCCAGATGGCCGTGCAGTCACTGCTGGAGGAGAAACTCTTAAATAGCAGCGCAGGACAAACAGAGACGACTCATACAGCACGCACGTTTATCTACTCCAACATCTCCCTAGAGGAGTGAGGACATACATGCACACGGACATATAAATGTATATGCATTGAGGTTATTGTACAACAAATGTAAAGCTGTCTCGGGAGACAAGATACTCGAACGTTGCTGTCATGATTACCTTAGTGTACCAGGTGTTGTTTTTCATGGGCCAAAGTATTTTTTTAACAAATGCCAGTTCTAGTTTCTGTGTGAGAAAACAACGCGAGGTTAGCTGTGCCACTTTAGTTTTGCTCTGCGAACTGTTGTATTCTGCTGTTATACATCTGCGTTTAAAAGCACATCTTCTTTCTATAATGCATGATGGCAGATAACGAATAGAGCGCGTTCGGGACCAGTCACGAAGAATTACAGCTCGATAAAACAAGCCGCACAATGAATGACAACGCAAGTCATACTGAATCCGAACATCGCTCTCGCTCTTTTAATCGTTATCTCCTTGACGGAGGAAATGGAGAACATCTTAGGCAGGAGTCTTTTTTAGGAATTCATACATTACAGTGCTTGTTTATGTATGAGGCTTGTATTAATATTTAAATGAGCTCCGTTCAGATCGGTGTCATGTGTAATACAAGCAGATAGATTTCTGGCCCTAATGATTCAGAGTTGTTTGTGTGACGGTGGATAGAGTAGCATGATTAGACACGTCAGTCAGCGGTTTCTTCGCTCCCAGATGCTGCCTCATGCAGCCATTTTCACCCCGGCACACACCTCGAGTGATGCGCCGAGCGTCGTATGTTTGACTAAGCAGCACTTAAACAGGTGAGGACCCTGTAAATAAGCTTTTCCCTCAGAAACGCTCTCGATTTAGACCCCTCCCTCCATCTCGAACTCTCTGCGGATGGATTCTGCCACCTGGAGATCTGCTTTTCGCCTGCCCTCCGCTGTTTATATCAGCCGGGTTTGTCGAGGTAATCCAGCCAGCTCCAAACTAGCGCGGAAAAATGGAGTCAGGGAAATGGATTTCTGGAATAAAATGAAAGTGTGTTTTGGTTGTGCGTGTGTAATGTAACTCTGACAGGGAATTCAGTGAGCCGCATAACTCCGTTCACTCATCTGTGGAGGTTTTTGTTTTGTTTAGTAAAGCTTAACTAGGCTGCTATTTTACTCCAAGGCCCTTCTACTCTGTAATTTACTTTGAAAGCCATTGTTGACTCTTTTAAAAGAATAATTGGTGAAGACTAACACTATTCGAACTATTTAAACAGTATCTATGTGCCGTATCAGGCGCAATTTAAAAAACACAACATCAAGGGGAAAATTGAAGGCTTGCTTTTAAACACGCCCGCCACTTGATCTATTTCCCATAAAATATTTCCTTTATATTCGCAGTGAAACAGATTTTCGTGTAAGTATTTTGACAGTTATTTAATTTAGCTGTCTGCACACCCCTGCTTTTTGAATATGTGAATGTTTTCTTAATGACGACAGGTGTCCGTGGTAGTTATGAGAGGGAAGGATGGGACTCTGAGTGAGAGATCCGCAGAACAACAGTGGCCCCTGGAGGTTAAAAGATGCACTGCATGAGCCTGGCCTGCTTAAACTCCATTATCAGGTGCATAAGTACCTCGAAAATAAAATCTGCTGAAGTTCACTGCAAATGTGTTCGAGGTCGTAAAGCACTGCAAGTACGTTGTTACGCATCTAGCATAAACTGCATCTGCGAATGCATGTGATCTAACTAGCAATTACACATAAATCAATATGTAGCTCTTTGTTTACGGGTTTCAAGGGCATGTTTACGAGTTTATCCAAGAAAAAGCACCTCATTCATCGTCTGTCTTTCTTTACTGTGGCCGTCTTCCTCTCTGTCGCTCGCTCGCTATCATTCTTACTCTCAGCATCAGACCTAACTCACTAATGAGTAAAAGCCTCCCCTCAGAGCCGCCATGTGTAGTGAGACTCTCTAGACTAGAGGCTCTCCGAAAGCTGTAGTGGTAGGTTTCATCTCATAACTTGCTTCACATTAATTTTAGGCTTTAATTTGCCTATTTGATTCAATTAGCCGTTTCATATGGTCCCCTAACAGCAGTTTGACTCTGTTGCCTTATTCAAATGTGCACACAGTTCTCTAGGTTTTTGCCTGCACCACCAAGACCTGGGGGAAATGCGGTCTACACCTGGGTGTGCGTTCGGTCTCCCGGCAGAAAAATGGAGGTCAGACACAAAATGTTTCGCACAATCCTCTGGCTGCAGAGAGGAGGACTCCAGGGGAGTGGGAGGAAAGAAATAATTAAAGCCAAGAGAAATTAATTTGCGCCACAGTTACAGAGAATGTCATTTCCACTGCATTATGCGTCTCTTTTACAAAAGCCGGGGTTAAATATTTTAAAGGCCTGACTGCTTCTCATCTGGCGTTCTCCATTATTGAAAGCGAAATATACTTTAGAAGGCAGAGGCATTATCCCACAGCTAGAGGGTCAGCTTGCTTCAGATGTTGCCTTGCGTTTGATAACCTCTGGATTCATTGATTATATACAGCTGATGGATTCTAAGCACTGACTCAGAGCTTTGCTTTTTCAATTCAATTAAAGCACTATAGTGGAGCTACTCGATATTTCTTCCATGCAGGCAATTATATTGTCAGTCGTGCGATTGATTTGTCTACAGTCGTTAAGACTTTTTACAACTGGAGCAGAGGTATTTTCTATAATTATTTATTATTTTTTAGACTCAATTTGATAATGCCATTGTTCATATTGATCTGCTGTCCTTTCCCTGGTTGTTATAAGCTTGTGTGCCAGTTAATTTAGTCGAAGAACATGGGGCGTATTGGGTAATTAAAAGGGTATTCATAAAATCCTCTAATAAAGGATATTTATATATGAGGTTTAGCTTGATAGCACGCCCCATATATTTCTCCATTTGTACCCATTCAAAACAGAATAGAAACAAAATAGTTTGCCAAATACATAATGCTAATATTTCAGTGTTTCATATATTTAATTTTCTCAGTGGCAGATTGATTGATAGATGTTTGAATTGCTCTTAAAATGTTCACACTTTATTTTAATGTCCAATTATCGCTATTGACAAACCATTTTTTGCCTCAATAAACTTCTAATTTGCTGCTTATTAATAGTTAGTAAGGTAGTTGTTAAATTTTGGTGTTGGGTAGGATTGGGGATGTAGATTATGCTCATGCAGAATATGTGCTTTATAAGAACTAATAAGCAGTCAATATGTTAGTAATAGTCATTCTAATAAGCAACAGTTAATGTTGAGAATTGGTCCCTATACCCTTAAAATAATGAAATAAGAGTTTTTTTGTCTGCTTATGTCACAACTTGGTTTTTATTATTTATATATATATATTTTTTTAAATGTGATGTTTAATGGTAGTACATTTTTTAGCACAATCTAGAGTTATTGATATTTTGTGGATTTTTTTAATGAAGTGGGGTTGAAAGGTTTAGATTTTATTATGTATCATTTAAAATAAAAAAATTGTAGACATTTTTATTTTATTTTAGTTCATTTTGGAGTCAGGTATTACAGACCTCCGACGTTGTGCTGTACGGAAGGACAGAGCAGTGAGTGTTAGTTGACTTCTATCACCCCTTTTGTTGAAGTTAAAACATGACTGAGATGAAGTGAAAGCAGTAGGTCAGTGCAGCTTCTCATTGCTGGCCTTAAGCAAAGCACTTGCCAAATGGTTTTCTGGCCAACAAGGAACAAAACAATGCATTTAAGGTTAGTTCTGTCGTTTTTACCATGTATGTGGTCAAATCTCCTCCGTTGATTTGCTTTCAGACGTAAGCTCCTGGATGATTTGAAATTGGCCAGACATCAAGTAATACTGCAGGCTTCCTCTCTCCAAAAGCAGATTAGTAGCTCTGAAATACAGCCCTCTAGCTACAAAGCCACAAAGAAAAAAGACAAAAAATTATTTGAATTTCAAAGACACAGGGACTGAGCCAAAAGCAAGGACTTTATAAGACACAACAGTGAATGAAAATGGAATGGAGATTCAGTCCACACATTCCCACAGGGGTGACTGTTTGAAAGATCGGAGGTACATTTTACCCTGTGGACCAAACCTAGAAAAGTTTTTGCGGAGGCTTGTAACGGATTCACTCCATGCTCCACATGCAGCAACCTTTTGGCCTTGCCTTTAGGCTTTTGACCGCTTAACTAGAATGTTCTTCAGTGTGACTGGAGTAATAAAAGATCTGGATTTTAGTATCATAGAGTCAAAGTAGCTCTCGTTTGAGAGAAATACACAGTACTACACTTATAGTCACTTATACAACACTTATAATTAAAGCAGATTATTTCTTTCTTTATATATGTTAATTTGAATATATATATTTTTTTTTTGCAGATCTGGAAAGGCAGGGGAGATTGCGACGATACCTCTAACCAAGGTAAATGCCATTGTTTTACTCAGTGTCCAGTGCTTCTCAGATCCAAATGTGCAGACCTTGTAATCCAGAGAAAGCCTTTGAACGTCTGTAGTGCTTTGAATGTGTGGCAGGCCAATAATAAGTGAATATTAAGATGCTTCTCCTATGTTTAAGCCTTGGAGTGTAAGGGGTTTCTGAAACAATGTACTCTAAAATGCTTTTTGACTTTCAAAGGTCAAGTGTTTTGCAACTCAGAGAGGCTAGTGGGCTTGAGATGCTCTAATCCAGGGGTGTCCAAACTCAGTCCTGGAGGGCCGGTGTCCTGCAGAGTTTAGCTCCAACTTGCCTCAACACACCTGCACGGAAGCTTCTAGTATGCCTAGTAAGAGCTTGATTAGCTGCTTCAGGTGTGTTTAATTGGGGTTGGAGCTAAACTCTGCAGGACACCGGCCCTCCAGGACCGAGTTTGGACACCCCTGCTCTAATCAGACTTCATGTCTGAATCACAGATCATTGTTGCCGTCTGCAGTTGACATCTTGATTTGTTGAAGCTCTTTGTTTTTGACTCCCTCTTCAGGATCATTCTATCACTTTAAAACAGAGTAGCTCCAAGGCATTTTGATGTTGAACATCTATATGTAAGGAATGTAATACATAAAAACAAACCCACAGCAGTTTAACATAATATTAAAGTCCAACTTCACATAACTATTAAAGTGCTGTTATTATTCAAATTAACCTCATAAAACCTGTCAAGAAATGTCACATTTCACCCCAGAAACCAAAAGATTAGTCGTATTTTGCTCAAAGAAATGTAATCTACTTTTAGGATATATTAGGATTTTCTTTGGTTTGTGATATTATCAAATACACACATTTTACTGTGATGCATCTGGCATTAAATTAAGTCTAATAATTCTTATAATGATTATTTTAAACAAATGTTCTTTAATTCGTTTTTGCAATATATGTTTCAATCTCTCAATATTACAATACTGAGAGTTAGACGGTAAAATAAACTTAATTGTCCTGAAAATAATATCACAATGCAGTGACTGTTAAGCAGAATTCTAATTTCTTAATAACAATTTTTTTAGGAAAACATTTTTAGTTTTTTTTTTACTTTTAAGGTAAAATGTGTCCTGCACACGTCTTCTTTGTAGAATTTTTCTATTTAATCACCTCACTTTTTCAAATCACCTTATTACTCGAAATCCAAAGGCTTTTATTTTGTCTGTGGAACACAAATGACATTTATTTATTTATTTATTTTTTTTTTGTCAAAAGAACAAATGTTTGGATGTTTGGTCTCCCTCTCTCTCTCTTTGGAGCTTGACAGCCCCTGGTTACTTTTAACGATCGTTCAACAAGCTGTGTAATGATTAAAAAATCTACTCCTTTGTATGACATTGAAGAAAATGGTCAAAAAACTGAATGCAGGTTCTAAGTAACATAAGGATGAGTAAATAATGGCAGAATTTTAATCTTTGGGTGCACTATTTCTTTAAATTCTGCAACTGATTAAAAAGACACAATCTTTCCCATTTGAGAGAAACCCTTTTCGTATGAACAGTGTTTGGCAATTCTGTGGCAACTGAAGTGTGAAAATCATTCTTCTGTGTGCCTATGGCCGGTACTCTGGAAATGAGCTTAGAGGCAGGAGAGGAATCACAATAATGAATAATGCATGACTAAATATTTTCAAGCGCACTCTTGTTTCTTGGCGCTCCTCTCAAAAAAAGACTTTGCTTAAGTCTTACCAACCTTGTAATGAGGCTAAATATTTCCATTCCAATCTGTTAGCATACAAAGATCCCAGCCTCAGCTCAAGCTTCCCGTGTGGTGTTGTGAGTAATGTGCATGTATATCATAACAACTGTAGAGTTCAGCGCAGCTGGCCCAATGCATTCAGTTGTGATGTTTTTCACAGGTACGTGAGCTGGATGTTTGTTTGCGGAGTTACTGCATTTCCACCTCTTGCAGTGCCGTAGTATCGCTGGCTGCTGTCCAAACAATCTTTCCTATTTGGAGTATGATGACTGTAATGATTACCTCATTTGTATCATTCATTCTCAAAACAGTAGGTTAAAAATGAAGTGAACAAAGCGGGTTCATAAATGTGTTTGTCATCAGCTCCTGCCATAGACAGGTCTGTTTGAGGAAGGGAGGGGGCTCAACAGGGGGTTCATCACCCTAGTTAGTAAACATTGCTCTTTTTATGCTGTCACATTGGGGTTGGCAGAACACATGCTCGTTTGAGGACGTTTTCAAGCTCTGACGTCCCTGCTTTCCCCGTGACATTTGCATTGCACAGAGTGCAACCTTCATGCTTCGCCTCACAGAGATGTGCTGTATTACAAGAAGGCTTTGTGAGGAAAGACTTCAGCTCTGCTTGTTATGAAAATGTACACGATCTAGTTGCTGGCTGTTCATGTGCTGGATATAACCAAAGTCTCTTTAAGACAAGTCCTGTCACTCGGCGGCCATCTTTGAAACGCCTCTCGGGCATCCTAGTACAGCTCCTATCACTTTGAATGGGGAAGCATCAAATTCTCCAAAACTGTTCACTAAGCTTACGATTACATTTCATATTTGAAATCACCAATGAAATCTGACAACAATTGTGTCACAAATGTTGTTTCTTTTGCTCAAATAGCGTTATAAAAAGCTTATTTCTCAGGCTAGATCAGCCAGTGCGCATGCGCAGTCCTGAGCGCGCGTCTCAGCGTGCTGACTGTTTCTATAGCAACCGGGACTTCTAACGGCAGCTGCAGTGACGCGCTGACCTTACAAATTAGCGATTGGCTCTCTCATTCAGAAGGCGGGGCTTCCTGCAGTTGAGTGGATATATTAAGCGTTGCATTTTTCCCCATTCAAAACTATACAAGTGACATGTCTTAGGTATTCTATAGAGCTCCGGCAGTCACGTGACCCATTCTGTTTACACCACCATGCTGGCAGGCAAGAACAGCCAGGAGCGAATATGCAATGAATGGCGCCAGCATAAGTTTCAAGGCAACAGAGTTCACTGCGCACTTTAATTCAAAAGACATAGACCTGTACATAGCAAAACTTAATAAATTGAACATAACAGATCCCTATAATGCCCCCGGGTTGCTTTTAACGTGTATTAATATATGAACGGATAGATTTCCTGACCTGCAGTATCCTGAACTACCTCATCAACTTTCCCTCCTAACGTTCCTCCGGAGACTCTTTAAACGCCTACAAAAGCCTGCAGGGAACAAATGGACGCAATCTAATTTTTTTATTAATATGCAGGAGTCTGCTAAAACCACAGACTGTAGAAATATCGTCACTTGAAGGTTAAGTCAATTGTGTTGTTAACTAAAGTAATCAACCCTAGCTGTCCTAGGTAGTCAGCATAATTATATCACCGTGAGTACAGTAGACATCATAAATGTCATGAAATCTTACCCGTTTAATCCCAAATGTTGTGTGTTAGCACGTTTTATTGCAGTGAACCATTTTAGTCGTCTATCGAATACGGTAAAATGATTTCCCCTTTGCTTTATGGGACAAGTGTGTATATAGGAAAATGCATATTTTCAATTAAAGATAACTTATAGATTTAATATGGGCTGCTTTGGGTGCTGGACTGTTTTTTTATTGGTCATTTTGTGTGTTTTACGAATAAGGTAGGCTACAACGTTAAGAAGCTTACTTAAATGGAAAATATGTTTTCTCTATTTTGTAGTGAAATACGGTTTCCCATATTGATCATGTCTCGGCTAGATTGCATGTTTTCTTGCACGGCTGGATGTTGGACTCATGAAAAATAATCATGTTTGTATTTGCCAAAATATAAATTTACTGTAACTTAGTCAAAACATTAGCGCGAGCGCTGCTTATTGTGAAGCGGGAGTGGCCAGCCGGCAGATGAGCCTTCCTTGAAGAGTTATGTTCAGGACTTTCTGATTTACTTAACGAATACTGCGTGAGGGGGCGAGAAACTGGCCAAGGGATGTCACATACGGGACACATAAATTAAACCCAATATACGGGATGTCCCGGCTAATACGGCGTTCCCCTGCATGTTCTGGCATCCTGGCGCAAAGCAGCTGTCCACCATGTTAACATGGTGTAAGTTTTGTAAGGTCTAAATAGTCTGGTTTTAAATTATTGTTCCACAACTGTCGATACCAATGCTACGGCCGCTCTAGCGCTCTCCTAGTTGCCTGCCAAAATGTCGGAGTGTAGATTGCGTGACGTCAACCGCAGGAGCTCTATAGCCTTTGATATCACCTCCAAAGCACCTTCTGTTTATATTAGCATAAATATCATTCAAGTAGTTTTTCCTCCTTTTTGTAATAAATTTTGCAGGCATCTACTTAAAAAATAACAGTGAGATACATCACATGTATTTAATTTAGCAATGGTTAACTACAGTAAAAAGTTGCTTTAAAGGTTAAGTATGCAGTTTCTGCGCTACTCATGCATCACAGTATCTTACTGTTTTATATGAGGCTTTCCAGTTAATAGCTAACATTTGTGGCAAGAACTTGGGTTCAGCTTAGCTTTTGAGAAAAAACTGCAAATTTGGTGTCAAATTCCTCCACCTTGTAAGAACACTGCAGATGTTTACCCTTACTAATCCTATTTGCCTGTCTCTGCATATTTCATAAGTCTTAGAACTTTGGCTTGCAATTCTGTAACCGAATCGGAGTGTAAAGCCAACAAAAAAAAGTGAAGACATTTCTTTTTTTGTAGTGTTATTATAGAGATTACATTTTAAGATAAAAAAACATGTCTTACAGGAATTTCACCCCTTGAGAATACTGAGACTAGTCAGGTGTTCGTAAATATTGCTGACGCCAAATTGCATGGCATTTCAATATCTACAGTCTCAGATGACACTTGATTTATATTAAATCTGCTGAAGTAATCATTACCAATAAAATAAGCATTTTTCATAAGAAAGCAGCCACCAGGAACATAAACATGATTGTTTGTGATCTCTCTACAACAGCTTACTTGTCACCCAGACAGGTAAAGAGAGGAGGTTTTGAAGCAGTGAGCATTCCAGACGAATGATTGACACACCCAGTGTGGGCTTCCCCTCCTGCGATGGGCCTACTGTACCAGAGGAGCGTCAGTGAGCTATACCGAATCTATAATTAGCCTGCCTCTAATCTCTTATCATGTGGTGTATTTATTATACACCACAGAGTGTTTGTGTTGGCGCTGCTACAAAACTGCCCTACCACGGGGAGTCAGTCACTGTACTCACTAGTTATTGACATGATTGACAGATGTTTCTCCACTTCCTCAGCCTGCAACAGATGCTTACCTGCTGCAAGCCACCAACAGGAGTCCAACACCATTGCTGAAAGCGTATGACAGCAATGTTGCCCTAAGAGAGAGTAGTCAAAATACAATGAAGGTCTGGAAATTAATAATGAATTATTTTATATATATATACACAGTTAGGTCCATATATTTTTGTGCACTGGCATTATGAAATTTCATAATTTCGGCTCTGTATGACCCCAGGATAGAATTAAATCGAAACAATCAAGCTGAAATTGAAGTGAGGACTTTAAGCTTTAATTCAAGGAGTTGAGAAAAATTATAACATAAAATGCCCCATTTCCAGGGGCTAAAATGTAATTGGAAAAATAAACATAATCATAAATAAAAGGTTTATTTTTTATATTTTGTTCAGAATCCATTGCAGGCAATGACTGCCTTAAGTCTGTAACTCATGGACATCACCAAAGATTGGGTTTCCTCTTTTGTAATGCTTTGCCAGGCCTTTGCTGCAGCTGACTTGTTGTTTATTTGTGGGCCTTTAGTTTTTAATTCATAAAAGTTATGTTATATACGTAGAAAGCATATTTAATGTAAATAAAGAGTCTACTTTTATGTTTTAAATAACTTTTGTGGAAATGAAACATCAAAATATGGGTCAAATATTGTTCATCTTCATTCAGCTAACAAATATAATACATGCATTATAGTTGATTTTATATATATATATATGTATATGACAGTTCAGTGCACTTATTCAGTAAAGAATGTTCTCACTAATTTAGTGATTGCTGTTAGATTGGACAAAAAAACAACTCTCAGATCAGCCGTTGGCAGCACATTCATTGAGGAGGTGGTTGTGTAGGTGGTTACTTGAAGTGCAGCACAGATATTCAGATTATTTTTCTCACTTTTAATCGTGTTACATATTATTTATGCTTGAACAGTGAAATGAGTCCGAACTGATGATGGTCACACGTTGCCTCCATGGCCACATTCAAGAGCACAAACGCTAGTACCGAATGACACACAATTATCCTGCATTGCCGTTTTAATGAACATGCCACGCGTTCCACCAGGCCATGAATTAGGCTAGTCATCAGTCCGTTGTATAGTAATGGACAGGAAAAATTAATGTAACCAACAATGAATTTGTAATTGCTGCATCCAAAATTGCTCACTCATTGACTGCACCCTATTTAGCGAGTGTAAATTGTGTGCTAAATAGGGGTGAGTGAACATAATTACTGGAAATATTTGGATGCTGACATAAATATCCTTAATCAGAGAGTTACTATAATAGCAACTTTATTTTGTTGTTATACAGTAATGTTCAAAAATGTGGGGTCAGTAAGACTGGCACTATAAAGTTTAAATAATATGCATAAATATAATGCATTTATAAAAAAAATAATTAAAAGAGTTATACTTTAGTATAGGGACCAATTCTCGCTATTAACAAGCTACCTATTATGAACACATTGGCTGTTCATATTCTACATCCCTAATCCTACCCAATACCTAAACTTAACAAATAGGAGTTTATTGAGGCAAAAGTCTTAGTTTATTGTTTGTTAAAGGTGCACTAAGCAATTTTTGCCAAACAATGTTGATATTTGAAAGCAACAAAACAAACACACCCATACCCCAACAGGACCTCGCCCTTATTTTGAAATCTCCGTACACAACGTACCCATGTGTACATACACAACCCTGGCAACGACGATCACGGAAACAAGCAAAGATGACACAAGCATATTCAAACAAAAGCCAAAACGGTTAAGTTGTGTGAAAAGAAGCAAAATCAACGTTACTCACCTATCAAGAAGAAACAACGCAACTTTAATTTAATTATTAAGCTCAGATGAGCTTTATTTGTCACATACACAATTATACAGAGTATAACCAGCAGTGAAATGTGTTCTCTGCATTTAACCCATCCAAGTGCACACACACTTGGAGCAGTGGGCAGCCGACACTGCGGCGCCCGGGGAGCAGTTGGGGGTTCGGTGCCTTGCTCAAGGGTCTCACCTCAGTCGTGGACAATTCCTGCCGGAGCCGAGATTCGAACCCACAACCTCGGGTTACAAGTCCAATGCTCTATCCATTAGAGCCACGACTGCCCCCCTCTTCACCCCTCTTTCCTCTTCACCGTCCGATTCAAGCTCTTCCCGCTCCTTGAGTTCTCTCCACCGCTGGAGAGCTGCTCCGATATTTACACAGGTCTTACCTCTTGTCTGATCGTAACCCTTCTTTTTAAAGTTTTGTTTCTCTGATATTTTCCTCTTTTTTATCGGCCATCTCTCTCTTTCTATAGTTGATCTGCTAATATCTGTCCTGTGTACTCAAACTGAGCGCTCTCTTCTCTCTGTCATTACAAGATGTGCCCCTCACTGCTGATTGGCTATAAGTGTGTTTTGGGACACGGTCCGAGTAAAGGTATTTTTCAAAAATCGCTTAGTGCTCCTTTAATAGAGAGAATTGTATCTTAAAATAAAGTGTGACCAAAAAGAAATCTTACTGACCCTTTTAAATACTTTTAAATGTAGTGTTATCAGAGTGCATTGTGGGTATAAAAGACTATATAAAGAATGAAGATATTCACTCAGAAAACAGCTCTTTTTGGACATTATATATGAAATGGTGAGCGATTTTAGATACAGTTGCTTTTTTCTCATCTATGTGGTGCTATTGCACAATTTAACATCTGTACAATTTTGAATTGAATACAGTTCTAACTGCTTTGTCAAATCTTGTTTTACTTTTGCTCTTCGTTATATATAGGCTAAAGAGAGTTGGGTTGCCAGAAGATCCTTCGCAAAAGTCAATAACAATCATCACTAATTCCTTGAGCTGTTTTGGTTGTTTTCACTGAAAAACAGGTGTTCAGAAACAAGTTAATTCTTCAAGTTGTGCTGAAGGAAGCAAGCAGTTTATTCATCTAAAGCTCTAATTGCTACCTGTATCTGGCTAACAAAAAGTCAACAGTGGAAAATCCAATAAGCCTTATGGTGTAGTTCAACATCTCTGAATACCACCAGTAGAGAGCATTCATGTGCTGTTTGGAGAGATTATGTAACATTCATTACATATCATGAGCATAAAATTAGCCTAAAACATTGATCTTATCTTTCCATATTTCAAAGGTCGACTGGTCGACATAATATAAGTAACCTGACATGAGTTATTATTTCCTCTTCAAGTGTTCTTTCTGATGGTGTAATTCAGCCGTTGGAGGCTTGACTGTGATGGAAGGCGTGAGTCTGCCAATTAGGATTTATTAGGAATTCTCTCTGTATTACTCTGGGTCAATATTTGTCAGAACCACTGCTTAAAACAGCTGAGATCCATTTATTATTCAGAGGTAATGTTGAATGCCAGAGTCCAGGGGAAGACAAGTGGGAGATGTCAGTTGAAATGGATGGATATGTGAGACCTGACCTGCCTGCTTTATTATTGAGTTTATGGTGACAGGGATAGGAAATATGTATAGACATTGGTGGAGATGAAATATGTGAGTGGGGCCAGATATCGATATGGTGACACATTTGCTTTCTAGTCATATTTGGTGTCAGATAGGGCAAAGAGCTCGGGCGCCACTGTACACGCAAGGAAAAGGTGAACATTTTGGACATTATAAGAGGGGGAATTAATCAAAGCTGATATCGATCAGAGTAGGAAAACAAGAATTTCTTCCAAGAAAAAAAGGGTCTAAATCCAGCACCATGGATAGAAAATAAATCATATTAGATTTGAGACCAAAGAGGAGGCTGTTCTTAGTGCAACTGGGAAAAAAGGAGAAGTACACTAGGAAAATCTATTTTCACAATTATCTGTCCATTATTTATGATGTTTTCTATAGGTTTTGGGTTATAAAACTGGTTACAGCACAGATCCACTGCAGTTGCTTCAGTGAAACACTTGGACATTGCGTGTGATCGACTGTGCAGTCTGTATTTTCTGCTTTGCAAAGATTATCTTTGCACTCCCATATTTTGGTGTTCATACCATAATAAACATCAACATTTTTGCTAAAACAAAAATCACCCATTTTCGTCATCTTGTACATTGTCCAAGCTTGATGAAATTCTCTCTTTTCAATCAGCTTCGTCCATCTTTATATTTATAGCGTAAACGGCTTCAAACTTTCAAAATCTTCAACCTTAGGAAAACTGAAAAGAAAACTTTTGAAGTACTTTCTCGTAAGTGAACTTTTGTTCCTTATTCAAATACGAATCTGCAGAGCACCGGTCTTTTGAAGCAGGTGGTGACTCAGCACTATTTGCTTCAGCAGCCTTCATCATAAGGAATATATTAGATACTTCTCGTGTGATGTTATGAGGAACTGCATAGACGAGACAGCAGGTCAGCCGCCCTGTAACCCTGTTTTTGTGGACCGGACATGTTGGACAAACTTTGATGTGCTCATTTACATACTGGTTAACACACAGACTCATAACAAGTAATGTTCTTGAGCCAGTGTCGGCCAGCTTTGAGACTGATGTAATTTGGGGAGCTGGTCTTTCTTGAGCTGCACGATATGGGCAAGGATTATGCAGATGAGACTGGTGAGCCAATGAATCCTTAGAGCTGAAGGCATTGGGAAAGAAAAGGATGGCAGCACGGGTACGGCAAGACAGGTGGAGGAGAAACTGACAGAAAACAAAACATGATGGCATTAGGAAGGCGAGGGAGCTGTAACGCGTTTTTCATCCTTTAGAAAACCGCTGACAGGGCAACCAGATGAACACGTTCGTAAAGGAAGTTGTCAGAGCTGGTCAGTGAAAGCTGACAAGACTGAATTTCCCCCTGGAACATATTCTTCACAAAAACACAAAGAGGGGTTCTTTATACTTGGGCATGGATCTTCAAACATGTAATACAATTATTTTAAAGCTTTATCTATCAGAATCATGTATATAAAACAACCTCTCATTGCAGTCAGTTTGCAAGCAGAGTAACATTATTATATTTGCTCTACTTCAGCACCATGGACAGTGAACATACTGTATTGTGTCAGTTGTATCAGGATGAAAACAAAGAGGAGACATGCTTTACACACTATACCACAAACACGCTGAATAAAGTTAAATGTGCAAAATAAAAATATATAAATGCACGATCATAATTTTATTCATTTATTAATTTAATATTTTATTACTTTAGATTTCAAAGTAATTCAAAATTAATTATATACTTCTACATGAATCAATACATATTTATAATATTATATTAATATGTATAATGCTATATTAAGTTTTGTATTTTTAAAAGGAAAAATTATTGATTAATGTTTATTTGATTATTAATAAAAAACTATTTTTTATTAATATACAGGTGCGTCTCAATAAATTAGAATATTGTGGAAAAGTTAATTTATTGATCAGTTTGTGGCACTGCTGAGGTGGTATGGAAGCCCAGGTTTCTTTGACAGTGGCCTTCAGCTCATCTGCATTTTTTGGTCTCTTGTTTCTCATTTTCCTCTTGACAATACCCCATAGATTCTCTATGGGGTTCAGGTCTGGTGAGTTTGCTGGCCAGTCAAGCACACCAACACCATGGTCATTTAACCAACTTTTGGTGCTTTTGGCAGTGTGGGCAGGTGCCAAATCCTGCTGGAAAATGAAATCAGCATCTTTAAAAAGCTGGTCAGCAGAAGGAAGCATGAAGTGCTCCAAAATTTCTTGGTAAACGGGTGCAGTGACGTTGGTTTTCAAAAAACACAATGGACCAACACCAGCAGATGACATTGCACCCCAAATCATCACAGACTGTGGAAACTTAACACTGGACTTCAAGCAACTTGGGCTATGAGCTTCTCCACCCTTCCTCCAGACTCTAGGACCTTGGTTTCCAAATGAAATACAAAACTTGCTCTCATCTGAAAAGAGGACTTTGGACCACTGGGCAACAGTCCAGTTCTTCTTCTCCTTAGTCCAGGTAAGACGCCTCTGACGACAACTGTAGCCAAATTCCTTGACACGTCTGTGTGTGGTGGCTCTTGATGCCTTGACCCCAGCCTCAGTCCATTCCTTGTGAAGGTCACCCAAATTCTTGAATCGATTTTGCTTGACAATCCTCATAATGCTGCGGTTCTCTCGGCTGGTTGTGCATCTTTTTCTTCCACACTTTTTCCTTCCACTCAACTTTCTGTTAACATGCTTGGATACAGCACTCTGTGAACAGCCAGCTTCTTTGGCAATGAATGTTTGTGGCTTACCCTCCTTGTGAAGGGTGTCAATGATTGTCTTCTGGACAACTGTCAGATCAGCAGTCTTCCCCATGATTGTGTAGCCTAGTGAACCAAACTGAGAGACCATTTTGAAGGCTCAGAAACCTTTGCAGGTGTTTTGAGTTGATTAGCTGATTGGCATGTCACCATATTCTAATTTGTTGAGATAGTGAATTGGTGGGTTTTTGTTAAATGTGAGCCAAAATCATCACAATTAAAAGAACCAAAGACTTTAACTACTTCAGTCTGTGTGCATTGAATTCATTTAATACACGAGTTTCACAATTTGAGTTGAATTACTGAAAATCAACTTTTCCACGACATTCTAATTTTTTTGCACATGTATTAAATTAATGATTGTGCTTGAAAACAGTTGTATTGTAATATTTAAATAAGTTAATTATATACTTTATGTCTTGTTTTCCCAAAAAAATCAGCCACTGAGGTAAATTTTGTAGAGATCACACAGCAAAAGATAAAATAATAATGCATTTCCTCTGTTGGCTTCTGTTTATGCCACTATGTAATTTAAATCTCCATAGTATTCAAGTATGCTCTCTTTCTAGCAAATTAATCAGTGCTGCATATTTACAAACATTTCTCTCAGCTTCAGTTGTATAATTAATTGAAAAAAAGACAATGGATGCAGATGGTCTCCTCTGCATGGGGCCCCATTAGAAGTGTATTGGTACTGCTATAGAGAAAACATTGCTTATAACATAATGATGAAATAGTTTTTTACAGTGCTGAATCATTGTTTCTCAATTGAATAGCTGGCTTATCCAGCAATAAAATGAAATAGACTAATAAATCCCAGGGGTATATCACCTACATCATCAATTCTGTATAATCCTGCTTGCGTTGACAGCGCACCCTGCTACGGAGTCCCGCGCCATATAATCTTGGGGGGATATACATTGAAAGGTTTGCTGTGACCACTTTACATTCGTAACCTGGAACTGGAGCTCCTTAATTCAGGGGCAACCACTGAAGCAGATGATTTTGCTGAGCAACATCAAACAGCATTAGCTGTAGTTGAGACTCTTTATGTAAACATGATAAGTTGGGTGTCAAGAAATATGGGCTCTCTCATTGATCACGGAGCAAGTACAGATATTTCGCTGGGCCCTGACATTCCCAGCACTTCATCAATTATTCAGGCTCTGCTGCAGGCGTTTGGGACACGCAGGGCTGTTTAGCATTATGCTGTAACTCTGCGCTCCCAGGTTCTCTGTCGGGACACATGCTCCGTTGTTCCTCTGCACCTGCCGGAGAGCTTCTGACAGGCTCGTGTGTCCACAGAGAGCTACTTACTATACATGCATCCAATGTTGAGTGCACGATTGTTTCCATGGAAGTACCTTTCCGTCCTTCACACAGGCAACCTAAAGTGCTATCCGGCTATAGATCCCATTATGTTAAGGATACATTTAAACTAAACTAGCAGCTACAGTATCTATCTATCTGTCTGTCTGTCTGTCTGTCTGTCTGTCCTGCCTGTCCTGTCTGTCTGTCCTGTCTGTCTGTCTGTCTGTCTGTCTGTCTGTCTGTCTGTCTGTCTGTCTGTCTGTCCGTCCGTCTATCGTTTAGTCATTTTATCTGTCTGTCTGTATTCATAATAGTCTGTCACTAGTTTTTAGATCCACTAATTTTACATTGTAAAATTTTACTGTAGCTGAGATACCTGCACATCTCTCAGCAGGTCATTTAAGATTTCCAGTGTACATTTGTCCAATCAGTGTCCACCGCTGTGTTTGAACAGAGGATCAATGGTGGGAATCTTTTGTCTTGGAGATGATTAGCATAATGATGAGCTGGCCCTGACCTCACAACTGCCATCAATCACAACTCTGCTATCTGTTCAAAGCTTTGAGCTGACCTTGAGTTTGGCTCTGAACTAAAACCTTTAAGATCTCATTTGAATGCGTTTAAAACAAAAGTGATAAGGATGGATGGCATATAAATGATGACTGTTTAATGGAAATTTCAAACAGAGTGATTCATGATAAAGGTTTCTGTCAACAGGACATGCTTTTTTAATCTAAAGGTCATCTCATGCTTGTTAAGGAAATGGTGTTGATTTCTGCAGCTGCTGGCAAAATTTTCCTCCACCTAAGCCCAACAGGGTGACATTTCCTTTGAGTCATGGAGAGATCAGAAACGCTACAGTTCTCTGTAATTCTAAAATTTGTGCTGGAACAGTGAAAATGTGTTGTGCTATTGCTGATACATTTTAAACGTTATCTTCACTATTACATTTGTCACAGAGCTTTTGCTTTATACTCCTGCATCCCTACGAGGCTCTTGAGATTTTACAGACCCTTAAATAAGAAATCTTCCTTGCATTTATAAAAAGGTCATGTACTGCAAAAGGTCATTATTTCCTCGAGCCGTTCCAAACCTGTGTGACTTACTCTCTTCCATGCAACACAAACACTCTCTTTCATGCAACACAAACACTTTTTTTCTAGTTAGTATTATATGCAATTGAAATGAAAGAAAAACTGAAGCATTCAAGCTTCACAAGAACAGAAAATCATAGTGATAGCAGTCCAAAAAGCTTAAGCGCTATATCCCCAGTCTACCCAAGCTATTTAATAGTTTTGTGAAAAACAGTTAAAAAATGTTACTAAAAATCTGCCCACTCATAAATCTGCCTGCTTACATTCAAGATCTTTTGAGAAGCAGCAAAATATTTTTGTGAATGTATCATTCTTTTGATTTGAATCTTTTTACTGAGTGAATTGATCCAGTTCACAAATGTATTCAATAATTCATTATTCAAACCGATTCAGTTGTCAAGTTCAAATAACTCTTGACTAACGTATAAATGTTTAACATACAAATCTGTTCCTCATACATACAGCATGACTAGCACATGACTTGAGAAGACTTTAAACATAGGGCATATATAGACCTCTTTTATGATGCATTTAAGAGTCCCTTGCACCTTTTTTGAAGACTTTGTACCATCTTTGTGGATCACTTGAGAAACACTCTCGTACATAATTTTTTAGATGAACTATTCCTTTAAAACCATATGTAAACTATTAGGAGCATTGACTAGTTTGAGGGGAATTAGCATGTTTATAGTAGAAAGGTTATTGGAGGATTTGAGCTCCAGACATGAGGTTACTATAAAATAACTAATAAATGAAATACATATAGAATATCAGCACAAACTGTGTTCTGTGAAGCCCGACAGTTTTGTCACGATGAAAGACAAGGCTGTGGTTTGTAAAGTTCAGCAGAGTTCACAGAGAATTTCAGAAAAAGTTGTGATCACACTCTGAGGAGCACAGTGGCAGCGGTCTTGTAGCGTGTCTGCTTGTTTCTATTTATACATAGTCTGCCTGAGACAGAGTGTATCAAGCTGACAATTTCATATGCACCGCATCGAGGATATAAATAAAGTCTTTCCTCCAAGGGGCGAGATGAAGAGAAACTTTAGAATCCTAATTTACATGGAAACATCTCAAATGTATGATGCAGCGATGTTATATTCCTTTAACGCGGTTCTTTTCCCTAAATTAGATAAGCGTGCAAATCGCCTTCAGCCCGATGGTTTTTGATGTAGATCATGTTTTATTTAAAAAAAAATTTTTTTCGGCCAGCTAGATTACAATGCTCGCGGATTAAAAGATAATGTCCAACAGATCATCCATCATTGGTTCTGTTACCAGGTGCTTGTCTAAATAAAAAAAGCTGATAACAGCAGCCACGTTTTTGGCTTTATTGAATAGTTTGTCTAAAACTGACAATTTGTCAGCGGTGATAGCCCAGTGGACAGTGTGCCGACATATAACGACGTTTCGTTGCAGGCGTCCCGAGTTCGAATCCCGGCTCGAGGACCTTTCCCAGAGCTTTGCTTCCTCTGCACTATCCTATCTTAATAAAGGCAAAATCCCAAATATAAAAATAAATGACAATTTAGAAATGTATTCACCCTTAGCAATGCAACAAGTTGAGGTCGATAAAATGTTTAAAATGGTTTCTTATGCTCAAAATACAGTAAAAACAATAATATTATTACCATTTAAAAATAAGTATTTTAACATGTATTTAATGTTTTAAATGAAATGTATTCCTGCGATAGCAAAGCTGAATATTCAGTAGTCATTACTCTAGTCTTCAGAGTCACATGATCCTTCAGAAATCATTCTAATATGCTGATTTAATGCGAAAACATTTATTATCATCAGTGTTGAAAACATTTGTGCTTCTTAATATACTTTTTTTTTGTGGAAGCAGTGAGACATTTTTTCAGGAGTCTTTATAATGAATGGAGTTTATTTGAAATTGAAATCTTTTGTAACATTATAAATGTTTTTTTCTCTTACTTTTAATCAATTTAGTGCATTCTTGCTGTATAAAAGTATTAATTTCTTTAAAAAAGCAATCTTTGATCTGTATATTTAGCAGAATGCCCAACCAGCAACAGCAGAGAGTTACCAAAAAGCATCATTAAAGCAGTCCATACTGATATTTTGTTATTTGCATATTCAAACCGGCTACTACATCTCCTTTTGTGTTCCACTAAAGAAACAAAGCCATGCAGGTTTGAGACAACATGAGGGTGCGTGAATTGTTATGGCTGTAATGTCAATCAATATCTGCTGTTATAATTTTTACCTTCAGAATTGATTAGCGTATGGCCCTTTAATTCTGCTGTGAATGTGCTGTAATTGCTGTGTGTGTGAGTATTCGGTGGCAGCAAAGTATTAAACAATAATGTGCAGTCTTTTGCCTGAGGGGGCAATGGAGAGACTGTGCCATGAGCGAGAATTTGTGATCTAATTTAGGGGCAGTGAGGCGTTGAGTCTCCTCTCTGCAGACTTTTGGCTCCCTATACCACTCCATTTGCTTTTTTTTTTTTTTGACTGACCAGCCCCTCAAAACTTTTTATTTGTTAAAAAATGCATGCACTGAATAAAAGGCTTAATCAACTTACTTTTTTGTTTGTTTGTTTGTTTTATTGCTCAGCTCTGCTGCTGAAAAATCTGTGTGCCTGTGTCATTATTATCAAAGTTATATGAGTCCGAAGAACCAGATTTGGCATATCAGAGCAAAAATACCAAAATATTTCTCAGCATGCAGAGGCGATAGAGAAAAGTGCATGAAAAGAGCCCAGGGATGGTGTGCAGGGCTGAGATTCCAGAGACAGGGCTGAACGATTGAAATGTCAGATATGAGTCAGAACCGCCAACCACAAAGAGATCAGGGCACTCGCACACGAATGAGAACAGAAGATAGAAAGACTATACTTGGAAAGACCCACATTTCCTAGCCCACACACAGCGTGTTATGATAAATCCTGTTTTATTGATGGGGAAAAAGGACTTTTCAAATCAAAATGTTTTCCACAAGTTGTGTTTTTCAATGTGCAGTGCCTTTGCCCGGAGCTCAAAGCCCTTTTGAGCTCAAAGTTCATTTTTGTTCTGGCTAAAAACAGGGTTTTTTGTTCTGTTAGCCTGAAAATATGGCATAATGATCTGTTTAAGGCAGTGCTGACCTTTAAAACTTCACCTCTACGGTAAGTGTGACCTCAAGCACACAAGCAGCTCCTCTGAACTGATTCTTCTGGAAAGGTGAGAAGACAGGTTTTTTTTTTAAATGTCAGTAGGTTTGCTCTTGATCAGATATATCATGTGTTTGGTTGTTTCTAGTGGGATTTTGGACCACATTTTTAGTTTCTGAGTTTTGTTACTGTATGTAAAGGTTTTTATTTTAATCAAACATACAAAACTCATGGTGCTGGTGAGCTGCTAGATTCTCAATGCAGTCACTTGAAGTCAATTTACTAGTTCAGTTGTGCTCAGAAAGACAAATGGTGTCATCTAGTGGTGACCTGGTGGTATAACAGCTGCAACATACACATTCTTCACTGTGTGCATGAAATCTGCTGGCTGGGAATCTGACGAGGCTGTGTGCTGTTCCACAGATCATAACACAGAAGTACAGTCAGTTCTCATGGCTGGCAGAGCTGATCCAGATCTTCATCACCATCAGTATAACCGTGAGCTTCCTCGTGATGGGCACAGCCATGAAGCACACCAGTGAGTTTTTTATTTTTATTGTATTATGCTCTAAGTGCTTTATCATGCATGTATTAGAAAAATAATAATATCTCAACATCCCAGCATCACTCTGTTGGTCATGTGATCCCTATGTAAAACAAATCAACTTAAAAATATATTTTAGCTTATAGCTTATATACAGCTTTATATATATACATTTGTGTGTGTGTGTGTGTGTGTGTGTGTGTGTGTGTGTGTGTGTGTGTGTGTGTGTGTGTGTGTGTGTGTGTGTGTGTGTGTGTGTGTGTGTGTGTGTGTGTGTGTGTGTGTGTGTGTGTGTGTGTGTGTGTGTGTGTGTGTGTGTGTGTGTGTGTGTGTGTGTGTGTGTATACACATGCATATACATATACATTCAGCCCTATATATAGTTAACTTTTTTATTAGTTCATGTCTAATAAAAGTTAGTTTTTTATGCAACAACTACATTGAAATATCTCCTCCTAATATAAAAAAACCCATAAATAACGATGAAATAAAAATCAATAATCTGTAAAAGAGTTGATCAGTCGCCATGCAGTAGCAAACCCAGATTTCGAAGAGTATTCCCGCTTGGTCTGCTTATTGAATGCCAGTCGTCAGTGTGTCCTACACATGATCAAGGCCTCCGCTGGAGGTTGTGTGTCCAGTCCTGACTCTGACTGCTCTTGGCTCTGTTACACTGTCCTGCTGCATCTATCAGAGAGGCTGAAGCCTGTTTCTGGGCCCAGTCCAGCAAAGCTCTCAGCAGAGGGTGTCAGTGTGAATTATGTCCAACCCATGGCTCACCACGGTATGAATTCAAATAGCCTCTGTAACACATTACAGTGAGTTGCATGTGACACATTCCATCTGTTAATGTTGAGTGAGTGTGATCTTGCATCTGGCTATTAGTTGCTAGTGTGAAACAGTATTGTGTAGGAAGAGATTGTATGAAGTAACTATGATGCTGCAGAGCAGGTTAATTGAAAAGACTAATTATTCGTAACTTGAATAATGAGATTAAGGTCAGAGAGAGAAATGTAGCCAGGGACTAATTATTACCTGGAATATTGTTTTCAGATACAAAACATCCCACGGTCAGAACTCAGAACAAATGTTCATAAAAACTGTTATTTTAAAGGTGAACGGAGTATGTATATTTTTTATATAATGTTAATGTAATATGTAAACATTTTAAAATGTAATTTATTCCTGTAATGATGAAGCAGAAACTAAAGCTTGTGCTGCTTAATATGTGAACCTGGACCACAAAAACAGTCTTAAGTAGCATGGGTATATTTGTAGCAATAGCCAAAAATAGATTGTATTTTTCAAGATTATCGCTTTTTCTATTTATTAGGATATTAAGTAAAGATCATGTTCCATGAAGATATTTTGTACATTTCCAACCGTAAATACACTGCCCATCCAAAAAAAAGTCACACACTCTAATATTTTGTTGGACCCCATTCCCCATTGTTGGGAACCCATTCGCCGTGGCATCATTTCGATAAGCTTCTGTAATGTCACAACATTTATTCCCGTCAAGAGTTGCATACATTTTTCGCCAAGATGGGAGATGATGGGAGAGTCGGACCGCTGCGCAAAGTCTTCTCCAGCACATCCCAAAGATTCTCAATGGGGTTAAGGTCTGACTCTGGACTCTGTGGTGGCCAATCCATGTTTGAAAATGATGTCTCGTGCTCCCTGAACCACTCTTTCTCAATTTGAGCCCGATGAATCCTGGCATTGTCATCTTGGAATATCCCGTGCCATCAGGGAAGAAAAAAATGCATTGATGGAATAACCTGGTCATGAGTATATTCAGGTAGTCAGCTGACCTCATTCTTTGGGCACATAATGTAATCACCCATGCAGTAATTATCCAATGGGAGGATCTTACCTCCCATTAGTTAAATCCAGGTGGTGACTTTTTTTTGGGACGGGCAGTCTATATCAAAACTGAATTTTTGATTAGTAATGTGCTAATATTAGTAATATTATAATATAATATTATTAATAATGAGTAATACGCTAAGGACGACTACATCTGGACAACTTTAAAGGCAATTTTCTCAATATTTTGATTTTGCATTCCAGGTTTTCAAATAGTTGTATCTCAGCCAAATATTGTCCTATCCTAACAAACCATACATCAATGGAAAGCTTATTTGTCAATGGAAAGCCTATCAATCAGCTTTCAGATTAGGTATAAATCTAAATTCCAAAAGATTTACCCTTATGTCCAAGGTCACATATTTGAGGAAATTATGAAAATTTTGTTTCAGGATCCTTAGAAAGTTATTTGAAATAGTAAGAACTTTTACATTGTTACAAAAATTTCTGTCAGTTTTGAACAGTGCATGTGTGTATTACATTTACATTTATTAATGTAACAGATGCTTTTATCCAAAGCGACTTAAAAATTGAGGAATACAATAAGCGAGTCATTATAAAGAGGCAAACAGACACAGGAAGTGCTTGCAATACAAAGTTTCAGGCATTATTCAGAGTAAATACTAGCTAGACAGGGAGGTTAGAGGTTAGTTTTTTTTTTTATAGAAAAGATGAGTTTTCAGGTGAGGTGTCGCTTAAAAATTGTCAGGGATTCAGCATTCCGGATGAGGGTGGGAAGTTCATTCCACCAGCCAGGAACGGTGAATGAAAACGTTCTGGAAAGTGATATTGGGCCTCTCTGTGATGGTACCACGAGGCGTCACTCACAAGTAGATCTCAGACTTCTGGAGGGGATGTAGATTGTTATAAGTGAGTGGAAGTAGGAGGGTGCTGAGCCTGTGGTTGTTCTATATGCAAGCATTAGTGTCTTGAACTTGATGCACGCTGCAACCGGGAGCCAGAGCAGGAAGATAAAGAGAGGTGTGACGGGCTCGTTTGGGCTCGTTGAAGACCAGTCGTGCCGATGCATTCTGAATCATTTGTAGAGGTTTGATTGCGGAGCTAGAAGTGCAGCTAGAAGAGCATTGCAGTAATCCAGTTTGGATTTGACAAGGGCCTGGACAAGAAGTTGTGCAGCATGTTGTGTAAGGAAGGGCCTGATCTTTCTGATGTGTCGTGCAAACCTGCAAGATCGAGCAGTTTTTGCAATGTGGTCTTTGAAAGTAATTTTCACTGCAATACCCCCCCCCCCAAAAAAAAAAATAAAAAAATAAATAATAATACAAATAAATAAATATATATAGCAGCACTAATTTCTTGACCTAACGTGGCCTCTGCTTTCAGTCGATGGGCTCGCCGGCTCACACTGGACGGAGAACGCTGAATGGATGGCGAGAATCAGTGCAAGGCTTTTGCCCCATTGCTCACAGTGGAGGACATCAGGCCAGAGATTACAGCACTGCAGACGGTAAACTCTGGATTCAGCCCTGGCAGATCATTTCACACACCATTTCTTACAGCTTTACAGCCCATCACCGCACACACAGCCAGCATATTCCTTTACTCTGCTAATAAAAAAGGCTTTTGCTGCATTAAAAACACTGGCTTTGATAAATCGCAATAACTCCCAGACTCAATAACCTCTCTGCCTTCCCTTCTTCCAGGTTCTTCAGCGGTTTCATGTCCTTTTTGGCTTTCGGACTCATTTTTGTCGTTTCAGCTTGTGATCCGAAGGTCAGTACTCATTTGAAGCTGATGTTTGGAGTTTATGCTAATAATGTGATGATTCATGTGGATTAGGTTCACATATTTCTTCTTTTATACAGCTGCAGTACATCTCATTAGAGAAAGGATGTGCACAGAATAAATATAACATAGATTTATCAAGCAGCCACTAGTGATTACAGAGGAAGTAGAATGCATTGGTTCCCCAAGTTCAGCCACTGTGAGCTTCAACAGGTGGACTGCCAGTTATTATTATGCGAAAAGTAAAAATATGAATTTAACAAAAAATACAGTATTAAAATAAATTATAGATTAGGCTTAAAATGCAACACTTAAGTTATCAGTGTTGTTTTAGTATTATTATTTGTATATTATTATTTTCGTAATTTTCTGTTAATGTTTATATTTAGCTTTGGTCTATTTTAGTTTCAGTTTTTTTAACATTTCAGCTTACACTTATTTTAGTCAGTTTATTTTCTAAAACTTTTTTCATTTTCCATCTAATTGTTAACTAAAACTAAACAAATTGAATAAAACGAAATACCTAAATACTTGAAAGTAAATAAACTAACTGAAATTAAATAATCTATTAAAATGTTTTACTTCAGATAGATGCTAAGACAACATTTGTCATTTTATTTTATTTTAACTTGAATTACTGAAATAGCTAAAGCTAAATTTCGTAAAAAAATATCACTATATTAACACATTAAACAAATAACAATTTAGACAAATTAATAAAAAATGACAATAACAAAATATACAAAAAAACCTAATTCAAAATCTTAACACAAAATTTCAGTGATACTAAAATAACACTGATTTCAACTTTACCGAAATGATTAATTTATGTTTACATTTTTAAATAAATAACGTTTTCCATCTTATTATCTGTTGCATAGGGATATTAACATAAATTATAGATTAGGCTTAAAATGCAACACACACTTCAAATAAATAATAAAAAATTAAAACTTTGACTAAAACAAATAATTATTTTAGTTTTAATTTTAGTCAGTTTTACATTTTGCACTATTTGTTTTTTAATTTTCCATCTGAATTTTTTATTTTATTTCCACTTTATTTTCATTAAGTTTATTATTGTTAACTAAAACAAAATAATAACAATATAATAACTAAAACTAAATAAACTAAAATGTGTTACATTTACTATTACTATATTAAAAAATACCAATTTAAACCAATTTAAAAAAACAATAACAAAACTAATAAAACTCTAAAATACAGTACAATAAAATATTTTTAAAAACCTAATCATCAAAATATTAACAAACTGTATCAATGATACTGAAATAACACTGATTTCAATTACCACATAAAAGATCTAATAGAGTTAGTCTTCAATTTTAGTTGACAAAAACAACACAGATAAACAACTTTTTACATTCTATTTATCTGTGGCGTAGGGATTTATTGTGATGCTTGACAAAGTGGTCTCCTTCTCCTTGAACACGGAGGTGGGCTTGTTCATCTTCCTCATGCTGAGAACCTCCAGATCCGAGCGTTTCAAGTGAGTAAAAGCATTTGTTCATCTCATGCCCATCCGTCCTCCTGTTTCACCGCTCCTTTCTGTTCCCAGGCATCTGACGGTGCCTCTGCCGGCGAGCGAGAGACTCTTCAGGCTCCACTGGCTGCTGCCCATCTACTTCCTGTTCGCCGTAGCTTACGACGTCTTCCAGAGCATCCTAGAGATCACTGAGAACGTGGCGCTCGTCCTCCGCACCAATTCTTCTCTTGGATGAGAGCGATTGGATATCAGGTGGGACAACATATGCTGCTGTGGTCTCTAAGGAACGGACATTATTACCTCACACTGTGCCAGCGACCCAAACCAAACACAAATAACACCAGAGGATACACACAGATCACAGAACCAGCCCAAACTTCATTCTCAGCACTGCACCAGTATAGATCATAAATGTTCTTTGGGTAAAAAGGTCCCTCGTTCACGCAAGCTAAGACTATTTTTATATCTTCCCATGTCAATATAATTCAGCAAATTGCATGTGCTCTCAGAGTTAGGAAACATATTTTGATTTCTTCAACAATGCTCAGTGATTAAATCTGCAGTCGTGCCATCAAACCATAGCAATGTTCCAAGAGCTGCTACAAAAAGATATTTAGGGAAATCATGGGCTGTTATTGCTATCCAGTATATAATATGTGATTTAACGAACAGGCTGGAGCGCTTTGACAAGAAAGAAACCACAAGACATCAGAATGAAATATAGTGATTTGATCAAGGTGTGAGATGTTTATGTTTGTGTAGATCACACATCATTCAGGTTTCTGTTCTGTTTTAATACTCCACTGATTCATATAATTTAATAAAAGATTCAAATACTTTTTTGGCAAGAATTACTTCTAATATGACTCATATTAAACTATTATGGAAATAGGTCAACCAAAAAAGGGAATTCTTTTGACAAACATTTGCTTAAAAAAAGTAAAGTAAAATAGTAATATTTCTCTGAATTAATATGAATTATAATTCATATTATTAATATGAATAATACTTCTATTCAACAAAATGCATTAAATTGTTCAGTGACAGTAAAGACATTTGTTACAAAATATTTAAATTCAAATAAATGCTTTTGTTTTGAATCTTCGATTCATTAAAGAATCCCGAAAGAAGTCCTGGTTTTGAATATTGATAAAAAATATATTTCTTGAATGATTTATGAAGAATCATGCGACACTGAACTAAAATTAGGTTAAGAAATATATTAAAATAGAGCTAAAACCAGCTATTTTAAATTGTAATTTCACTATATTACTGTTTTTAACTGAACTTATGATCAAATAAATAGACTTGAGAATGAGATTTCTTTAAAAAAACATAAAAACAAATTAAAATTACCTACCCCAAAGTTGTGTATAAGGTTTGTTATAGTGGAAAAGCGCTAGAAATGTTTTACCTGCCTAATTACATGGACATTTTAATTATAAAGCTAAGAAAGATCAAGCAATATTACGCAATGGCATTACTATTTGGAATCATAAATGTGTATTAATAAATAGAATAAAATATTAGTCTCAGTAGTCTGATTCAGTAACGTGTTTAGTAACTTTTTAAGGTTCATTTGCAACAATATTTCAAAGTCAAATCAGGAGAATAAAAACACAGCCTTAATATCAAAATATACTTTATTTTGGACTCCAGATCTGATTCAAATGACAACAGATCAATGCAATGCAGGGGGAATTTATGCAACCAAAAACATTTGACTGGGGAAACAAAGATCAGATGTGGGGACATCTGAGAACCCGCGGGACTCAGAGTGAGCAAAACTGAGGTCGAAGCTGTACACCCTCAAATCGACCTCCAGTAGTTTGTTGGGGTTTGCTTTTTTCTCTCTTTTTTTGCTTATTTACTCTTTTTTTATAGCTACAAAGAAATACGAATTACAAAAGTTTTAAAAGAGTACAAAAAGTCCAGGAGACACAGATGAAGAAAGAATAATGATTAGAACTGGCACTGAGGAAATGAAGGTTGTTGTGGGCAGGCAGATGCTGGGGCAAAGGGCCGACTCAAACACCCTTCTGTTGTCGTAGCCTGTAATAAATAGTGTCCAGATGTTTTTTTTGTCAGTTTTAAATCTCAAAATACGACACCCTTGTTTAAATGCAAAGTTATCTCTGTGAGGGGAAAAACAGATTCAGAGACAGACTTTTGCACTCTTGGGGTCTGTGACTTTTCCCCCCCTCGATGATCGAGGCATTGCAAACTGTCTAAACATGGAGAAAAACCAAAGCACATTAGCACTGACTGTCCTCATGCAGGCGATTACTGTAAATGAACATCAGCATCCCATTACAAGGTAGTGCAGAGAACCCCAAAAATGATATTTGCAAAAGCATTAAAATAACATCTTTAAGATGTTTGTTCAATATTCTGTCAACAAACTTGCTTTAGGTTTTGGGTTCTCCAACAAAAACATGCTTAGAATTTTACGTTTAGCGATAAAAAAAAGGAACTGAAAGACAATGAATTGAATAAATAACCCAATTATTAAAACGAAGTACAAAAGTATGAAATTACGCTAATGGGTTTAATTCAAAATGTTGTAAACCTAAAGCAAGTCTTTCTGTTTTCAATCCGCATGTATGTGAAACGATCCTCGGTAGCTCCAACATCACATCTCGATTTGAGGAACATTTACCAACTAAATACAGTAGTATGAACGAACGGATGCATTTCCTGTAGAAACAGGGTTCGAGGAGAAGAGAAGATTACAGTTACAGCATAGCATAAAAAAGAAAACCAAAGAACAAGATTGATTTTTTTTTCTGATGTCCCCACACTGTTGAAATCACAAAACATCCAGTACCAAAAAGACTAAATATCTTTACTTGTGTCAAACAGAGGAAAACGTGAGTCCTGGAATCATGCTGCTGTGACGTCAAATCAAATGTGCGAAAGAAAGAGAGGAGGGAGGAAAAGAAAACGATATGTCTGCACACTGAAACGGAAACTACCAACAAAGATTAAAATCCTTTCGTTCGTTTATTTCGATGAGATTGGTTTTGAAGAACAAATAGTAAAATATCTTCCAAATTTGGTACATATACCAGTCTTGTATTTCTTTCTTCCTCTGTTATATTGTTTTTTTCCCCCACTTCACAAAAGTCATTTGAATGTCTCTGGTTGGAATCACATCCTCTCCGCTCAGCCTGTGGCGTCAGGCTGCTCGTGTTTGTTTGTCTGTAGTGGCTGGCCATGGTTTACTAGGGACTGTAGCAGTTTGAGGGTCAGGGACAGTCATTTTGGCTATGTACACATTCATAGTCGGTCCATGGCTTCCAGCAAGCAGCGCTATTTCCGCAGATCTAATACACAAACCTACAACGAAAGCAAGGAAATATTTAATATAGGCATTATCCGTTAACTTTATTTGAGGCGCAGAGTACTAAACTTGTACTTACAGAGCCGTCCGACGCACTTGCTCCTACTTTGTCTCCTGCTGCATTCCAGCAAACTTCAAAAATGCCTCCTGTCCCCCTGTAGCTATGGACTAAAGCACCAGTCTGTGGAAATGAGAGCGATTTCAGATGAAGAGTTCAGATCCAGCTGCATTTTGGGCATTCTCTGGATCGGACGGTTCAGAGCTCCTCTGGTCTTACCTGTGTGTTCCAGATGTGGACACATTTGTCAAAAGAGCCGCTGGCTAGATGGCGTCCGTCAGGGCTGAAGGCCACGCTGTACACGGGCTCCTGGTGTTTGGTTAGTGTGTGGATGCAGATGCCTCGATCTACATCCCAAAGCCGAACAGTGGAGTCAAAGGAAGCACTAGAGGTGTCAGAGAGAGAGAGAGAAAACAATCAGCTTGTGTTTAGTAATCATTTTATTAAACACCACACATTTTATTAGGGCTGTAAAAAAAGACAAATCTGTCCAATACTGATATTTTATTTAATTTTTAACTTTTAAACATTTTATGGCTGATAACCATAGTAGTTATTACCATGTAATACCACAATGTACCAATTTGTAAGAAAAAAAATCTCACAAAAATGTAAATTTACAATTACTTACTAATGTAAGATGTAAACTCACAATTCTGAGGAAAAAAAAGTCAAAATTGTGACAAACAATTGTGAGAAAAAAGTTGCAGAAAGTAAACAATTGTGAGAGAAGCAACAATAACCTTTATTTTTTTCATGGCAGAAAAAAGCTTTTAAAGATATCCAATCAATGGTAATTAAAAAAAATCGATACTATCCCAAGTTTAAAATAAAACTGAATAAATAAATAAAGTTAAATGCTACAAGTGAATTTAGCAATCACAACTTTTGAAAAAATTTTCAGCATGACAAATGGATATTCATGTTAAGATTTGCTAACAATTCTATTTAACAGTGTTACATTACATTTTTGTTTACCTTTGCTGTCATAAGTTAAAGAAACACACACACACACACACACACACACACACACACACACACACACACACACACACACACACACACACATACACAGATTAGACGAGTGGGTAAAAATAATTTGATCACCTGCTGATTTTGTTTTCCCACTGACAAAGTAATGATTAGTCTATAATTGTGCATTTTTCAGGATTTTGTTGTTGTTATTCTGTCTCTCACTGTTCAAATAAACATACCATTAAAATTATAGACTGATCAATTCATTGTCAGTGGGCAAACATACAAAATCAGCAGGGTTATGGTGGGAAAAAATATTTGATCCCCTGCTGATTTTATATATATATATATATATATATATAGCAACAAAAATAGTGTCTGATATACAGTATACCAGTCTATAATTACTCTCAGTAGCAAATGCGCATGAATAGCTTTCCTACATCTTTCATTAATGTAAAAATCTCCAAAGCAAATCTTTCCAAAATTCTTTCACTTGTTGCTTATTTCCTTAAACTGAACTGGAACTGGTTTCATTTTCAATGTGTACTGTAAGTGTACAATATGTGAAACGTAGCAGCAGGTGAGTGTGTATTACCTGGCCAGCATTAGATTGGCATTGGGGTTGTTGGTTCCTGGACCTGTGGGGCTCCATTTGATGGTGTAGATTTCTTTGCTGTGAGCTTGCAAATCATGAACACAAATGTCCTGTTTCATACTCCAGATCTAGGACGTTGGAAGAAGCAATTATTTAGACCACCATGACAGCATTTGCATTATCAAAACACCTGCTGAAATGTGTACCACGGACTTGCACTCATCTTAGTAGCACAATAAGAAAACACGACTCTGAATTGATAAATAGTATAGCCAGCGTTGTAAGGGGTATTACCTTAAGAGTCATATCATCAGAACACGACGCCAGCAGGTTACCAGTCGGATCCCATTTGATTGCATTAACTTCATTCTGGAGACAGAGAGAAAGAGTTTGATATTGATCCTTTTGGCAGACTGGACTTGTAGGAAACGGCGGGACAAGCAGACAGGTCTTACTGTGTGTCCTTGGAATGTCTTAATGGGTCGGTCCTGGCCCAGTTTGCACACGTGGATGCACATGTCTGTGCTACAGGAGGCAAACGTGTTGTTACTCTGCCAGTCCACGTCCAGAGCGGGTGCTGAGGTGAGAGGGAGAAAAGGCTACAGCGTAAGAGCTTTTTCCCCTCGAAATAGTCAATAATATTATTCTAATAAAGTGGAATCTGTGTGAACCTGAATGAAACGGGAACTGCTGTTTGGCTTCCCCTGTGTGAGCATCCCAAATGATTGTTGTCTGAAGAAAAGGAGGAGATATTAAATCATATGTGACAGGGTCAAATATAATGCATATTTAAAGGTGACGTGGGTAATTTATGTGCCACTCACAACATGTATTAACTAGAAGATATTTATTTTTCCTGAAGAAGAGAGTGGTGGATGCCTGTGCAATGTTCTATGTCAGGAATTTCCCAAACTTTTTTCTTCAAGAAGTATGTAGAGTAAATACCCCCTGAGATTTAATATTTTAAAGTTAATACTTAAATAATACATTCACAGTTCTCTGATGTTGGTTAGTTGAGACTTGACATGCAGGTAAACAAATAACATATTACAAATATATTATCAAATACTTTAGCAAGCATTTTATTTAGATTTGTATTTTTTATTATTAATTATTATTATTTTTTTATAAATTCTTTAACTATTAGTTTGGGAAACCCTGTTTCAGTGTTATTATTGTTAACTAAAACCTCAAAAAATATTTATTTTAGTTGAAAAAATAATAAATGATGAAATAAATGATAACGATAATAATAAATTATAAAATAATGATATCAGCTAGTTGACAGGGCAACCTTTCTCATTTTCATTTAGTGTAACAAAGTACTAAAACTATAATAAATACAAATAATAAAGTCTATATATATATATATAAAAAACTAAGAAAAATGACAAAAACAAAATTAATACAAATTTAAAATGAAAGTGGAAAAAAATATTTTAAATAAATCATTCTAATATTATATTTAATACTATTATGTCATAAACTAACACTGCCCTGTTCTAGATGATTGTCAGGATGTAGGTATTCTGGTAGTTTGTAGCATGTTGCTATTGTTCTTGGTGCTTTCTTGCTGCACTTTACAGACCGTAGCTTCTTTTCTTACCTTATCAACACCAGCGCTGAGGATAAAGTTTCCTTTTTTGTTCCATTTTAATGCGAAAATTGGACCTTTATGTTGACCAAGGGTACTGGCCAGATTACCTGTGAATGAACAGTTATCAGTCTGCTGAATGGAATGACAGAGCACAGCATGTTGGCACAGAAGGCAAAAAAAACTGTTTCTTACCATCTTTAGTCCATATTCTTGCAAAGCCGTCATAGGAGCCTGTAGCTAATAGTGTACCTTCACTCTGATAAACAGAGGAAATGTTAGTCTTTCATAATACACAAAGTTTTAGAACAGAGGGAGCGTGTCGTAGCTGAACTCACGTTCCAGTCTAGCGATGTGACGTCTTTGTTGCTGGGCACGTCTTGGCCACCTTCCCGTATGCAGTGCCTCAGGACGAGCTGTGTAGAGCTACTACTGCTGTTCTCGCTCAGATTCCAGATGCGGGCCGTTGAGTCTCCAGACCTGCAGAGAGCCAGAGGATCAAATAACTCTGCAATTTTATCAGATGTACCAGTCGCAATCTTTCTTTCCGAATATTGATACTTGAGCAGTCCACTGCCAGCTTTTAGTCTTCATCTGTTTATAATATCTATTCCACACTAAGGCTGGGTATTGACATACATTTTAAGATTATTTTTTATTCACAAGCTAGTGATTAGATTACAGGTATAGTTCACCCAGAAATGAAAATTCTGTCATTAATTACTCACCCTCATGTCGTTCCAAACCGGCAAGAGATCCGTTCATCTTCGAAACACAAATTAAGATATTTTTGATGAAATCCGAGAGCTTTCTGACATGTTCAAGGCCCAGGAAGAAAGTAAGGAAATTGTTAAAATAGTCCATGTGACATCAGTGGTTCAACCGTGATTCTATGAAGCTACGAGAACTAGACTAGTCGCAGTCTGACACGGAAGAGTAGAAATTGTTGAATAAAGTCATGATTTTTGTTTTCTTTGCACACAAAAATTATTCTCGTAGATTCATAACATTACGGGTGAACCACTGATTTCACATTGACTATTTCTGTCTTTACCACTTTTCTGGGCCTTGAATGTGGTAGTGGCATTGCTGTCTATCCAGGATCAGAAAGCTTGTGGATTTCATCAAAAATATCTTAATTTGTGTTTCAAAGATGAACAAAGTTCTTAGGGGGTTTGGATCGACATGAGGGTGAGTAATTAATGACAATTTTCATTTTTGGCCGAACTATCCCTTTAAACTGATCTTAATTTTGATTCAAGATCAATTAATTTGGATATATCAGGTAGATTTTTCTCAAGAGGAAAAAAAAACAACTAATTTTGTAAACTATACTATCAGTTAGTAAATTACTATTTTAAAGGTTAAAATTAACAACTGACTTGTATACCAACATTGCACACAAGGCAATTTGCATTATAATAACATACAAATAACTGTTTAATGAAATTAAAGAAGTAACAAGGCACAAAGCTTATTGCGATTTTTTTTTGGGTGGGAAGCACGCTACGAATCATTTTTAGCAGTTCTCAAAATCAGAAACAATTCAAATTAAGAAATATTTTTAAACCATTCCTATCCCACACTCTTTGGAATGACCTCATAATAAAAATTACAATTCTAAATTAAAAATTCAAGCAAATTACAATATGCATTTACAAATTACATTAAGTGCGAAAGAAAACTTCTGGATACTCCTGTGCTTTTTCTGTAGATTGACCGTGACGCCCGTGTCTAAGCCAGAGCACTGAATCTGAGATGATTGACCGATGCCAATCCATTTTAAACGGTCAGTATTAGCGTAGTTAGTGATCTAGGTATCTGATTGGTGGGTCTCTACTGTGGACTCAGCATGGATGAACAACTGAATGTATTTAGTGATGCAAAGATTCAGAAGACAAGCGGGCTGTATAACTAACCCGGAGGCGAGCAGATCACTGACAGGGTTCCAGGCGCAGATGAAGACCTCTGACTCGTGACCTCTCAGCACCATGGCTTTATTCGGAGGGATCTCCACATCCATGTCCATGTCCATCATGTCTGCGTGGTTATCTGTAAAGACAGAGGGCCATGAGGACTAACATACACCCAGAAGACGTCACATGACATCCATCACCGAGAGAAAAACAACAGCTCTTTGATTTACAGCCACAGTACGTAACTGAAAGAAACAACATTCACACCGTTAGGCAAAATTTTCAGGAAAAAAACATTTCATGAACAATGATAAACCACGTAAGGTGATTTAGCTTCATTCGGTGACTCACTAGGTAAGGCGTGAGCACCGTTCTCCTCTCCGTTTGCGGTGTTTTCTCCATTTTTGGCGTTACTCTGCATGTTGGTGCTGGTTGAAGAGGGTGTTGCGGCGCCCTGCTGCTGGGCAAGTTTTTCTCGGTATGCCTGCTGCCGGGTCTGTACGACATCGGGCATCACCGCGTCAATCAATGACAGAGATTCAATTGGCCGCCCATCGAACAGTGTCCCGTCCTGCAAACAGAATACATTTTTATTTTGCATTATAAATTTGAAGCCAATTTTTTGAAACCAAGACATTTGTCAATAGTATCACAAATCAAATTATATATATGAATTAAGCATAATACATAAATTAAAATGTAAAATATTTATTGGTTATTATACATTTATAAAGTTTATTTTCTAATATATCACAAAGCAAATGATATATACACTGAACATAATTATAAACGCAACACTTTTGTTTTTGCCCCTATTTTTCATGAGCTGAACTCAAAGATCTAAGACTTTTTCTATGTACACAAAAGGCCTATTTCTCTCAAATATTGTTCACAAATCCGTCTAAATCTGTGTTAGTGAGCACTTCCCTTTTGCCGAGATAATCCATCCACCTCACAGGTGTGGCATATCAAGATGCTGATTAGACAGCACGATTATTGCACAGGTGTGCCTTAGGCTGGCCACAATAAAAGGCCACTCTAAAATGTGCAGTTTTATCACACAGCACAATGCCACAGATGTTACAAATTTTGAGGGAGCGTGCTGATTGGCATGTTGACTGCAGGAATGTCCACCAGAGCTGTTGCCCGTGAATTGAATGTTAATTTCTCTACCATTAGCCGTCTCCAAAGGTGTTCCAGAGAATTTGGCAGTACATCCAACCGGCCTCACAAACGCAGACCACGTGTAACCACACCAGCCCAGGACCTCCACATCCAGCATCTTCACCTCCAAGATCGTCTGAGACCAGCCACCCGGACAGCTGCTGCAACAATCGGTTTGCATAACCAAAGAATTTCTGCACAAACTGTCAGAAACCGTCTCAGGGAAGCTCATCTGCATGCTCGTCGTCCTCATCGGGGTCTCGACCTGACTGCAGTTCGTCGTCGTAACCGACTTGAGTGGGCAAATGCTCACATTCGATGGCATCTGGCACTTTGAAGAGGTGTTCTCTTCAAGGATGAATCCCGGTTTTCACTGTACAGAGCAGATGGCAGACAGCGTGTATGGCGTCGTGTGGGTGAGCAGTTTGCCGATGTCAACGTTGTGGATCGAGTGGCCTATGGTGGCGGTGGGGTTATTGTATGAGCAGGTGTATGTTATGGACAACGAACACAGGTGCATTTTATTGATGGCTTTTTGAATGCACAGAGATACCGTGACGAGATCCTGAGGCTCATTGTTGTGCCATTCATCCACGACCATCACCTCATGTTGCAGCATGATAATGCACGGCCCCATGTTGCAAGGATCTGTACACAATTCCTGGAAAATGAAAATATCCCAGTTCTTGCATGGCCAGCATGCTCACCGGACATATCACCAATTAAGCATGTTTGGGATGCTCTGGATCGGCGTGTACGACAGTGTGTTACAGTTCCTGCCAATATCCAGCAACTTCGCACAGCCATTGAAGAGGAGTGGACCAACATTCCACAGGCCACAATCAACAACCTGATCAACTCTATGCGAAGGAGATGTGTTGCACTGCGTAAGGCAAATGGTGGTCACACCAGATACTGACTGGTTTTCGGCCCCCCCCGGAATCCCCCAATACAGTAAAACTGCACATTTTAGAGGGGCCTTTTATTGTGGCCAGCCTAAGGCACACCTCTGCAATAATCTTGCTGTCTAATCAGCATCTCTATATGCCATACCTGTGAGGTGGATCAGGGCTCTAGACTAACTTTTTGCACTGGTTGCACTGGTGCGCCTAACTTTTTTTCTTAGGTGCACCAGCACAAAAGTTAGGTGCACCCAAATTTTCATATAGGCAATATTGACTAGCAAATGATTAACTAACAATCTGGTCAACAAAGTTCTTTATTTTAATCACAATTCTACAAGAAAGGAAACTTACTGAAAAAGTGTTTAAAGTGCCTCACTGAGCTGAGATTTAAACTTAAAACATCTCAAGATAAATGAAATAAAATCTAAATTAAGTGTTTTAAGGGCATCAAACTGAACATCTCACGGCTCAATGTCTTATGGACTATCCTCCATTGCAGTCACATGCCCCACGGATGGCCAACTCCTGTAGTTTGGCCTTCTTGATCTTTGGTCTTGGCTAAACCAGCTGGCCACACTCTCTCTAGCATCAAAATCTTCCAGAATTGGCCCCTCTACACTGATTCTTATCAGATCTTCCACTGTGTCTGAATGAAGGGATGCTCTAGTGCAGTGCTTCTCAAACTTCTTTGGTTTATTAATAAATCTCCATCACCTGTTTTCAAATGGAGCGGCATTTAAATACATGAACCATAGTTCACCGACAAGCTACGCAATTTGCTCTCAGAATCGCAGATGAATCGCCTATCGAACGTGTGTAGCTTGTCAGAACCGGCTTTACTGACTAGATGACAATCGCATGCAATATATCGTGCAGCCCTAATGTGTGTGTGTGTGTGTGTGTGTGTGTGTGTGTGTGTGTTGTGTGTGCACATCTATATATATATATGTGTGTGTGTATGTGTGATTACATTAATCAAAATATGTTTTGTGAGATTCAACTAAATTAAGATTAATCTAATAATTATTATAATAGTAAGTATTAAATATGCAAATGTGATTGTTAATAAAAAAAAAAAACCTTGATGCAGATAAGTATTGGCACCTTGATTGGTTTTGTAAATAAAGCTGTGCTCTCACCTCATTGATGCTGACTTCAGCCTCTACGTACTGCAGGCCCTTCTGGATGATGGAGATCAGGGCAGCAGGGGGCACTAAGGCGCCGTTGATGTTAGACTGACTGATGTGACTCTCAATGCCGAATGTGAAGGCCGAGTGGGAAAACCCTGCCAGAGGGAATGATAAACACTTTAGTGTCACGCTTGCTGGATCATCTTTCTCTCACAGTTACGCGGAGGGTATCGTGTGTGTGTGTGTGTGTGTGTGTGTGTGTGTGTGTGTGTGTGTGTGTGTGTGTGCGTGCGTGCTCCCTTAACGAACACCCTGACTGTGAACAGTCCTAATATTTTACTGTAATCAAGGCTGATAGTAGATATTACTGATAGATACATTCACATATCTGTGAGTTATCTCCAATAGAGAGTGAAAGTAATAATCTAATAGGCATATTTTCATGTGGACTCAGAAGACATGTTCTTTTCTTTCTTTTTTTGCTTCTTTTTGGATATTAACGTTAATTAATTAATATTACTTTTTGCATTATTAACCATCGCTGTAGGCAAAAGCTGTGTAACAGTTATAGTTTTGGAGTGTTGATTTGGGCTGTTTGGTAGCACCTACCTGACTCCTGCAGGTATCTATACACCAGGAAGTTGACCTCATCGCTGCTAATACTCATCTTCACACCTGCTTACACCATGAGGTCAGCACACAGGACACTAGCCTGAGAGAGAAAAGACAAAAACAATATAAAAAATCCAGCAAAAAAATATATGGCAACAAATGACATCGGAAAAGATATGGATATTGCAAGGCTCTCTGCCTTCCACTCATAGCATGAATAAAAAGGCTCTTTTACAGTGCAATAAGGGGGTAAAAGCTCTCTTTGTCAGCCCGAACTTGAGTGTGTACTATGCTGCCAGAGGTTACCAAGGGCTTCACAGCCCTTCATGGCTGAACAACAAGGTGTAGTACCAAAAGTGGCCAATCCACTGTGGGGGCGCTCTTGCACCAAGACTACAAAGCAGAAAATCATCTGCCACTGAAAATGTTTACATGAGGGCTACTACAAAATACTTCTGTTTACTTGAGTTTGACACTTGGATTCTTTGTGACTGGCTTTACAGAGCTGCCAAAATGCCGTTAACGCTAACAGATTTTTTTAGCGCAGAAACATTTACTTGAAATTAAACTTGACCTAGATTTGACACTCTAAATACTGGTTAAATTGCGATTTAAAGCAAACAAGCAACACATTACATTCTCAAGGCCATTTGTTTACATTTTAGGGTTGTTTATTCAAATAATATTTCATGCTTACGCTCTATATTATGCCACAATTTCAAGACGTCCGCTCAGCATTGGACTTCCTCCAGAAAAGAGCATCACCGAGCACATACATATTTTCAGTTCCACATCGAAATGCTGCGTAACTACAAGTGGGCTAATTCTGAAAAGTGACCCCTTTCCTCGTGACCTCAGTGTCCTCCATTCCAGATCACATCCTCATTTATACAGAGAAGTGAAGTGGAATGTGCTCCCCCATCACTCTGCGTTTAGTCATAGGATGTGGTTTGCTTGCAAGAGGGGTGGTTTTAGTCTCCTCCTCGGGTTCTTGCTCATAATCGTTTTTTAGAGCGATGGGGTTTTGTTCTATTTGAAGACAGTGCTGTCGTGTGATGTAACACCTACCTGCTCCCTTCTTAACCGACTACAGCTTGTTTTTGAGTAACATTTAGCCCGCTCAATTAGCTGGCTGAACTTCTCGAACAGAGTTGCCTGTCTTCATAAAATATGTAAAAGCATGCAAATAGGAACATCATCAAAAGGCAGTGTGTCAAGGCCAATCAGATAACAGAGATACTGCGGCGTCCAATCAAATCAGGTAGAACGGTGCCACCGGATCGATGCATTTTATCTCACAGCATAGCCAAATTAAATCCCTGCAACAGTGCAGAGTGCTCATCTATATTATCGAGCGGCTGAATCGATACTGAGGAGGAACGCTACCTTCCAATGAATCACCCCTGCTCTGCAGGACCACCTAGTCTGTAAAACGGAGCAGGGAACTCCAGGCATTTACAGTCAGCAACATTAGTTCAAGTAAAGAAACCACGGGTGAGGAAATTCCCTTGTAGACGTGACACAGAAATAGTTTTTATTGAAATGGGTCACGGACCTCCATGAGATACATCGCCATCTGTGCCTCGTAAATCGCCTTCAGGAATGCTAATTTCATGATACGTTCCCTGCCTTGGACAACATTTTGGTGCGCTGGAGGATGCTTGGTGTGTAGCGTAATCTACATTGTGTAGTTAAAGGCGGCGTGGGTTGCGTAACAGTGGAGCGCATGCACTCGGGGTGAGAGAGTTTATAATGTGTTATTCAAGGCTGAGGGGGAAGTCTGAGAGGAAATGCTATTTAACTGGTTTGGGTGAAAGGTGTGATAGATGGCCATCGAGTTACGCACTGATAACAGGCCAGTTTATAGCAATAATGTCAAAGAAGGCCATGCAGAAGAGAGTTTCCCGCAGCTCCAGAGTGATTAAATGCGTTCAAGTGTCAAATAAGAAATAATAATAATAAATAATACTCTTAATTCTGCCTTAACGCTTAATATTCACATTGAACTATTTTGGTTTTAATTTAAAACATTTAAAAATCCATTATCAGGTAGGTTAACCAAGTAAATGTGTTGTACACATTTAACATTTTCAAGAAAAAAGATTAAGTATATATATATATACATACATACAGTTTTAGGCCCTGTGTGTATTTATATATACATAATAAATATACACAGTACACACATATTATTTAAATATGTTTTTTTATTTTGGATGTGATTAAATCGCTTGACAGCACACACATATATATATATATATATATATATATATATATAGTGCTGCCCTCTCCCCTCCATCCTGGATATTTTCAAAGCAAATTGATTTTTCAAAGCAAATAGTATCGTGAAGGATCCCACCCATCCTTCCCACATTCTCTTCCAGTTCCTACCATCAGGAAGACGGTACCGGAGCATCAAAGCCCGCTCCGCCAGACTGCTCAACAGCTTTTTCTCCCAGGCTGTGAGAGCCCTGAACTCAAATCCCCCCACCCCTCTCCGAAACCCCATACAAACCCATACCTCCTGAAACATGGACACCCCCCCCCAACCATACTACACCACATCACCAAAACAAATAAATAAAAATACATCAAACTTTTTTCGTGCACTTCAAAGTGTGCTACACAGGTTAGTGGGCTTGTTCAAGCCACTTGTAGTAACACACTTTCCTCTATTCGCACTAGACACTTTTCACACACTACTGTGTGTACATAACCCCACAAAAGACTCAGTAATATATGCATGTTTACATGCTCACGCACTAAAATCTATCTTACTCATCCCCAGCCAGCTGCTTGACTCACGATATTCTCTTTGCACATGTACAGTATTTGTACAGTTTGTATTTTTTAGTTCATGTATAGGTAACCATTTTTATATATAGCATATGTATAGTCAAAATCTGTCAGTAGGTTAGTTGTGTATAGGTTTATACTTTTTAAGCATTCAAGAATATCACAGATTGTTCATTCATGAATATTGTGCTTAAGGTAGTCAGACCACATGGCATTTTACATCCTGAACTACATAAATCTGATTTTTAGAAACTAAGAATGTCGGGCTGATGATGCAACCAGCAATATTTTGAAAGCACCACAAAGCCCTAGTGTTTACACTCTTCTTTATGTCAACATGCAGCTGACTGACTAACAGTAGTCTCATTGAACTGGGAGGAGAAAGTATTTTAGCATTGAAAAACTACACTCTTAACTATTTAGAAGAGGCTGATTACACCTTTCGGTGTGTGTTTGGCAATGGTACACTGGGCTTTTCACACGACTCCCTTGACAACAGTGAACTTGATCCTCTCAAACCTCTGAGGGCCTCAGCGAACAATGAGAAGCTTGGAGAGCTTGTGTTCTTGTGTAACACTGACCGTTGGATGCAAATTCCTCAATACACTCTTCACAGTCAGTGTTCCTCTTCCACCAATTAAGCACACAAAAAATATCCCAAAAGCATAAGCATTAAAAATCGGTTTCAAGAGTGCCATGAATTGTGGAGATTATGTTTGACCTGCTATCCAAACTCATTCACTCATAACTCACAAAACCACAGCATATTTAAGTAGATGTGAGAGCAAAAAAGGACCAAGAGATAGTCCTGCCCCAAACTCAGATTATTGCTGGAGCCCATGCTGTGGTGTCAGGCTGGTCAGACAAATGGAGCAATAAAGTGCACACCTTTACTTATAGTTGCTTTTAGGTTATAGCTGATTCTAAAGTGTCAGCAGTTGAGATTTATATTTATTTCACCATACCAATAACATATTTAGAATATGCATATATTTAATTTGATAAAATATGAATGCATTTACTAAATAAAAATATAACAGCAAGATAAATATTAAAAACAATAAAATAAACTATTTATAAATTAATTATACAAAATGGTATGTAGCCATAAAGTGCTGTGCATCAATGAAGTAAACATTGCTTAATATTTACAATATAATAAATCACACAAAAACAATAAAATATTACAATTATGTTGATATTAACAACAATACAAATATTAGAAAATACTAAATATATGAACATAAATGGTAAATATGTAACCACTAATTACCAATACACAAAACACTGCTTTACTAAATAAAATACAAAAACAATGCTATTATTATCTTGTGCGTGTAAGAAATACATGTGTGTGTGTGTGTGTGTGTGTGTGTGTGTGTGTGTGTGTGTGTGTGTGTGTGTGTGTGTGTGTGTGTGTGTGTGTGTGTGTGTGTGTGTGTGTGTGTGTGTGTGTGTGTGTGTGTGTGTGTGTGTGTGTGTGTGTGTCGTGATAGCAAAACTGTCTCAATACTATCGTGGTCACATGTCGATATGAAACGATCATTCTGAGAGTTGTGATGACAGAAATACAAAGTTCTTGCATGAAACTCTAAATGACGCAGTCCGATAGTTCTAAGTCAAAGCTGATTGATTCTCTCCTGTAGCCAATGAGCTCGCTGCTCAACATTCAAATACCTAGCTAATGTTTGTAGTAGCAGTTTGCAGCGCATTCCAGAAACCCTCCACCTTCCCCCGCTCCACCTGTATAGATCTGCTGATCAAGTATGCTATGGGGTTTATTCATGTTATATGTGCAGCAGCAGTAGGACTGTGCAATTAATCAAAATTCAGTTTCGTTTTTGGACTCTAACGATTATGAAAATACAGTAATCGAGATAAAATGATTATTGCACCCCATTCCGCCCCCTTTCCAGTGGTGCTCTTTTGTTCCTCCATAAAAGGCATATTTTATGTGCAAATCAGTCAAATCATGTAATGAGACTTTAGTACAATGGGACGTGCTTGATTTATTTCAGTTGATATGATGTATTTTTGTTTTTAAAAGCGTGAGAGAGAACATGTGCTTCCTCAGGAAGATTACTGTGTATGCACTCAGAGACAGAACACAACACGGACATGTAAAGTCATCTTTTAGCACCTAAACAGTCAAATACACGCAAAAATGTGTCAAAATGCGGCGCTTAGTGATTATTCATGTAAATCCTTGTCGGTTATGTAATAAATTAACAAAGAGTTGAGGATGAAAATACTTGTGTAACAGTAAATTGGATCCGTGCGGCTCTTAAAGTGACAGCGCGCTATATTCCTGCTGCCGACTGTGTGCTTTATATTAATAATCAAACAACAAAAGACAAATTCAAAATCACTCTCTGCTCTTGGCTGAAGGACTTTTGTAGCTTTAATAAGAAACAAAGGAAGTTTAATTCTTACAGTGAAGGCTATACTGTTTTATTTTACATTAGTTTATTCAATTTCTCTAGTTGGCTGTTAACTGAATAGCTACTTTAGACTTGCATAAAAAAAAACTTAAAGCACAGTTTGATTAATTTGTATCTTTTTTATTATATTGTATTATTTAGCTTTTTTATTACTGGCATTGTATTCCTTTGCTTTTTTATTACTGGCAGTTTAATTATTTTCAATAATTTTGATGACCTTTTTTGTTGTTTGTTTTTTTAACCAATATTAGTTACTCCGGTATTCTGCTGTGGTATTGAGAATCGTGACATTTCGCTGGTCTCTAAAATGTAGATGTCATAGCAACCTTATTTACAGAAAATATATATTGATTTTTATCACTATCTTTAAATAAATCTTTCATATAAAGTTTTGGTCATATTGTACTAATAATCGTTTTAAATAATCGTGATTACAATATTGACCAAAATAATCGTGATTATGATTTTTGCCATAATCGAGCAGCCCTAAGCAGCAGTATTTCTTACATGCCCACATCAGTATGTTGTAGATATATATATATATATATATTTTTTTTTTTTTTAAACACACCCAGGTAGAATAATTTCATAAAATGATAATGTCATTTTTATATTATATTTCTATAACTGTTCTTCATGAAACACTTGGCTACTTGTAAACTAAAGTAATGTCACAGCACGTAACAGAGCAGCTCTGAAGCAGACGTGCTACCGTCACTCCACATCCAGACAACAGTACCATTTTTCTTCCTCTTTTCAAGTCAATTATGTCAACACCATTTCCACCAGACGCTTTTGGAGAAATCAACATATGGCTTGCATCCCTCCGTCATAATCTAACAATCAGGTCGAGTTCAAAGGCAAAGCAGCCCAATCAATCCAGCAGGAACAATGACCATTGCTTATTAGATGCCACACGCTAGTGAATACTGTCACAAGCGATTAAGACAGATGCTGGGCTAAACTGCTTGTGATGCAACCTTACTCTCCGAAGGGTGAAAAATAAAAAATAAAATTGGACCTGCGAGATTAAAGGCCGGTACACACCAAGCCGACGGTTGGCCGTCGGGCAGTTTTTGTTCGTCGGCCGACTAAGTTTTCTCAGTGTGTTCCGCACCGTCGGCTGAAGTTGGTCCTCGTCGGCTTGTTTTCGGCCGATTCGACATGTTGAATCGGCGTCGGAGCTCGTCGGTCAGTCGGGCCATCTGATCATTCTGATTGGCTGTTCAGCTGGCGAACCAGTGCGCGCGAAAAAACCCCCGGAAGTGACGAAGTAAGTAGACAACGAGGTCAAGAGGGAACACACAGAACGCTCATCTTATTTGTTTGCATTTCTCATTCCGGTACGTTAATATTTTAAAAAGATATGGCTGTCTGGAACGAGGCAAGTGAAGATGAATTGATTAGCATGATCCGGGAAAGGCCGGGTTTGTATGACATTACGGAAAAATGTTATGTCAACCGTGTGGCAAAAGCTGAACTGTGGCGTGAGATCGAAAATAAACTTGTCATATCAGGTAAGATCTCCTTTTTGTCAACTGAGGTCTTTAGAAACTTGTTTGTTATTTTTCAATAGTCCATGAATCTTGTAGAGAAAAAAGTAACATTTGTTGGTATTACAAATAGTCATGAAATTGACCTAATAACTAGGCATAAATGCTTACAAAAATTGCCTTTGTCCCTCAGAGAAAGAGCTCAAGAAGCGGTGGGATTCATTGCGTACCCAGTACATGCGTTACAAGAAACATGGATCCTCAGGAAGTTCTGGAGCTCAAAAGACTGGCAGGCAGCAATGGATACTGAACCGCCTGCAGTTTCTAGAGCCTCACACAAAAAGGAAGGAGAGCACTTCAAATCTAACGATCAGGGTAAATAAACAAATCTATATATATGTATTTTTTTTTATTTCAGAATAAAAAGAAACATTTTGCTTTTTGTTAAGTGGCCAATGATTGTGCAGATGGGTGTATTTACAAGTAAATCAACATATTAACACAAGCTGATAAATTAATGTCACATTATCTTCTGCAATGTGTCATAAACTGCATTTGAATAGAGCCATTTTGCCAATTTGCAGGGTATTGTTTTAGCTATGCCCTGTTACTGTTATGAGTGATAGGTGAACAGTTGTTAGAAACTATGGTATCACATCGTTCACATTTTGATTTTATCTTTTTATGTTTTTTAAGGAACCTTCGACTGATAGTGACTCCTGTTCACCATCTGATGGTACCAACAGTGACACCTGGACTGCCACCCTTGAAGAGCCCAGTTTCATTGAGGCTGAGCTACGGCCCAGTACACCCTTGGCTGAGTCCACCATCTGCGGAGCTGAATCAACAGCCATGAGAAACGAGCCTTTGCAAAGCACCTACATAAAGCCAAATACTCCAAGGCCTAATGGGAAGCGTAGGAAGAGGCAGGACGAATCCTCCAGCGAGGAGTGGGCCACAACCAAGCACTGGATGCATCTGCCAATCAGTATACAACCATGTAATACATTATGTAGAATAAGTGTAAACAGATTTTTTTGCATTTTGTAAGCTGCATTTTTCATATGTCATGCCCAGTTGTAATTTATATTATAGTTCTTGCAGAATTCGATGTAGACTTTCAAGTATCTACTGTTTGTGTTTTTATAATTTTATATCATTGCCTTTGTAGCAAATTTTTTGCCCATTGTACCGCACATTGGAAAATAAAACACTTTGATTTTGGGTAAAAGGTACTTGCAATCACAATTCTTTATGTAAAAAAGGATCACAAAACACAATGACAAAACACAATGATGTAAAATCCAGGTATGTTCGATGTTCTTTTCTCCAAAGCATCCTGCAATGAGCATCCACCAAATACTCCACCATCTGAAATACGCCCATTGCAGCCCACATCAACATACAGGAATCTGTAATTGCTGTCAACCAGTGCCATTAGAACTATGGAAAATGTATGCTTGTAATTGTAAAATGTTGATCCAGTTCCTGGTGGGGGACGAATGTTGATGTGCTTCCCATCCAGAGCACCCAGGCAGTTTGGGAAGTTCCACTGAGCCTGGAATCTAATGGCTACTTGCTGCCACTCTTCCACTGTGTCTGGGCACTGAAAAACAATAGAATTAAAACAAAAAGTAGTTTGATAACTTGTAGTCATTTTGTCATATTTCACTGTCTGAATGTGTACAAACTGCACTATAAATGTTGAAGAAAAAAAGATACATGTATACCTTCAGATATTTCTCTTTCAAGACCTGGTAGATTGCTGCACAGGTTTCAGGAACGAATTGACGAATTGTAGTCATTCCCACTCGGAACTGGAAAGAAAGGCTCTTGAAGCTTTCTCCTGCAAAGATTACAATCACATAACTCTATTGTCGATGTTCCACACCTTTTACAGAGTCCAATCAAACACTTTAAATGCATTTTCATTATATTACATTAAATCAGATTATTGTTATCAATTATTAATGGCATTGTGCTATAAACAACCCGAATTATGTTTTATATGTTGTCTCTTTTTAAGTAAGCTACAACTGCCATCTGAAATAATCAAATTCTTTTCACTTTTATAATGCTTAATGATACACCGAAATAAACACAACTGAAAATGCGTTGTAATGTAATATTTAAGCAGCAAATAACCTTTAGCTTGCTTACCTGTTGCCAAGAACCGTAGTGTAATCATCAGACGTTCCCCTACTGAGATACAATCCCGGTAGTTCGTGTTTCTCCTCTGTACGATTGGACTGATAAGTTCTTTTAACCTATGAAACTGAATAGGAAAAAGCCGAGCGATTTTTTTAAATCAGAGGTTTCATCTAACTCTGATAACTCACTGTTTTGTATCCCTTTAGCTCTTTCCGGTTTCCACTTTGAGTAACAAACACAGACATTGCCACCTGCTGGTACGAAAAGGGATTTCTTCTACGCAAGCGCAGAACGGACGTGATACTTGGCCGTCGGTGTCGAGCGTCGGCTTGGTGTGTCAGGCAATTTGAACTCAGACGCTGCCGACGTCGGCCGACTCCACAGTCTGATTTCGTCGCAACTAGTTCGTCGGCGTCGGCTTGGTGTGTACAGGGCTTAACACGTCACCTCATCTGACCTACTTTAGGATCTGGATCCATCAGTGTCTCTCTGAACATGGGGGGGTTGGGGGATGGCATGACACATGAGGGCCATTAATGGATCTCCCTGCTCTTCTTCTTTTGTGTGAAGTGTCCTAGAAGCAGGTCAATGGATCGCACTGGCTGTGGTCAAACACGTATACATCCACCTTAGGCCTCGAAGTGCATTTTATCAAGAATCCTTTAACCGCTGCCCTACAGATGACATAGATCTGCCATTATGGATGCTTCAGTTACAAACACAGTGTTTACAGTCTTCAATATGTCAGCCTATGAATAGCTTGAATATAGTCATCTCTGCACACAGGAGAATGGATTTTATCATCCAGCCCATCTCCGATAAAGCACATAACCACAGCCCCTATGGGATCATAAAATAGTCTAGTTTTGGCTCCAACAAAAGTTGGATCAAAGTCATTCTGCAAAGGACAAAATATTATAAAGCCTCCTGCAATTCCAACAGTGTTTTAGTAAGCAGCCAGCCTTGTTCAAAATCACAATAAACATCATAGAATTGAAATATATGACTTTTAAATAAACACATTTTAATGAAAATGAAACATTACATCGATACACTCAGTTTAAAAAAATCTTGATTAATGTTTTTTAGTATAATAGATTTTCTGAGATTGTTTGCAATGGCTCACTGAAAGTGATTATACAACTGTTTAAAGCTAATTAAATTCAACACTCTCTAACCAGAGACAATTTGCTACTGTGGTTTGTATCTGCAGCTAGCAAACAAATCAGTATGAAAATGCCACAAAATTGCGCATTTACAGACACGCTGCTTTGCACATGTATTGAACGCTTGAAAGTTGACTCTCGTTCACAACCAAAAGTAAAGATGATTGCAGATTTATCATGTATAAGTCATATTTTAAAACAAAGTCCAAAGAAATAAACAAGAACGTATATTTTAAATATTAAAAACCAAGTAATTTTTTGGTCATTTGATAAGTATCACAAAGATTAAGGTGGATCTGATGGCATTTCATTTACAAACAAACAGCTTGCATCTTTTGACAAATACAATTTTAAAACCTCCATTTTTATGCTGTTGCATGGCTAATTTTTGTAAAGCTAATTTTAAATCCTTGGAGGTATTAAATCCTGAGCCTAACAGCTTAAAGTAAACACCACATGGCAACTTTTGAAAACAGACAAGTTTGTGGCTGATGTAACAGAAGGACATATCAGAGACAGGGAAGGTTATCAGCACATGTTGTGACATTGCTTCTGGGTGAGCGCGGCTGTCACTTTTCTGAGTGGCTGTTCACTGCATTTTTGTAATGAAATGTTGACTCTCATATCAATGATTTTATCTTTGCCGCACAGGTGGGAGTCGCTGCAAAGGGAGGCGACGTGCTTCTCTAACCAGGACTTGACAGAGGGCAACAAGAATGGGAGGTAACATAAGGACAAGATCTAAACTGCCTGGATTCCTGGAGGACCATGGGGATTGCATAATGTTTTTGCCCTCCTCCGGCACTTTGAGAACTCCAAGCATGTCATTTAGAAAAACAACAATGTGACTTGTTTTTACAGGAGGAAGCATTTTGAAAGAATATAACATTTTTAACATGGTAAAAAAAAAATCCTTTCCAGAATTGATTAAAATGTGAGAATAATTATCAACATTGACAGATCTGTTTGTTTCTACATAAGTTTGATGCTAATTAGCATACCTACATGTACGCACTCAGCATTACTTAGTCCTTTGTTGTTGATTATTTAATCAAGTCAACAGCATGTTGTTTTTGAATCCTGTACCTGAATGATCCTGGAGCTGATTTGGTGTGCTGCAGCACAGGCACGGATGTGCTGAGTGTGTTTAATGAACTTATTTGCCTCTGTTAACGAGTGACACTAAATGTGGCCTGATTGCCAACAGCTACAGAGCTAAACTATGAGTAAAGCAGCTGAAGCTGACCCTACAGCCTACACATTCTTTCTGTAGTATGAATCACTAAATTCAACACCACGTTGGACCAAAGGTGAGGCATTGAAGTGTATGTTAAAGGACAAATGCGTTATGAGCTGAGTGAAAAGCAGAATGCATTGCAGCACCTCAAGGCTTGAATCTCACAAAACCGGTCCAGCCTATTTTGCCACAAAGACAAAAGAAATAAGAAAACATTTATTTTAATAATTGTGTTATTTTTATCATGGCAACTCTCTGAAGATTTTAGCATTATAATGGATATGACAATGTTGATGTACAGTATTTGGTCTTGGCAGAATATATGTGTTCCCCTCCATGGGAACTCGAACTGCGTCCCCTAGGGGTCGCTACGGGGAACGCCCTCAGCGTGACTCGTGCCTGAAGATACATATGTAAAAACACCACCTGTTGGCCGGCGACAGCCCATGACGTCACTACCGGCGTGCCACAATATAAGTGCCGCCGGGAGGATACATCATCAGCTTTTTCGTCTTCACTGACTGGTTTGTTTGAAGCGTGCAATCTGGTAAGAGTACAGTTTTCTCTCTATCAAATGGCGAGCACTAGCAAGCGTTTAAAGATTGTGTGTGGGAAAATCGGGACCCACCGCGATGACACACACAATCTTTGCGTCTTTTGTTTGGGCAAAGAGCACGCACGCGATGTCCTTGAGGGAAATCTGCGTGCACTGTGAGCTTTTTCTATGTAAAAGCTCCACTCTCGTCCTGTCCCTCTGTCCGAGGAAAGAGGGGCAGCCGTCTGCTTCCCGCGATTCGGGACCCACCGCTGCCGAGGCACGGAGGTAATGATATTAGCAGTTGGATTGGGCCGATGAGTGAGAAAGAAAAGAGGGACCGCCCCCTTTTCCGCGCACGTCGGCCGAGAACGAGAGGAGCTGCTGGATTGTGACGATCGATCTTTCTGACATAATCAGATTCAGCGGCTAGTGCTCTTCTCTGCATATGAACTGTTTTTGGGGGTTGTGGATCAAAAAATGAATCTTTCTGGCCAAATCACCCCCAGCTCGAGTGAGCCTTGCTTTCTTCATAAAATCTCGATGTGGAGAGTGAGAAGGAGTGAAAAAAAAGGCTATTTTTTTCTCGTATACATAGGTTTCAGCATACTAGTTATGCTGACACTGTGTGAAAATGGCTATGAGGGGATGTCCCCTGTGCAAGAGATGATGAACAGCTTATCTCTCTGTGGCAGACATCCTCTCTCAAGGCTCCCCCTGGCCACCTAAGCCCCTGAATCTCGCTTAAATGGCAGGGTATATGCAGCAGCAGGTCAGACCGTCGCTTCGTTGCACACTAAGGCGTACCAGACTGATCTGCTGAAAGACCTGGATAAGGTTCTATATAATCCAGGTCTGAGCCCGAACAACCAGGGGTCCTAGCCCATCTCGGTCTGAGGGTCAGAGATGGGCTCAGAAGGCTATCTCGCGACTCATGCCCCTCCCCCTCCTGCGGCTAGGGTGAGAGAGAGGCGCAGGTCAGAGAGAGGCAAGCTCTCTCATTCCTCTCTAATTCCCCTGTAACCACCGTAGATTTCACCTGACCGAGGTTAGGTGGATATTTCCTGCTGTGATAGGTCTCTCTCCTTGCTGGTCGAGCTAGCATTGCTCCCCTCACTATAGAGGGTTATCTATGAGCATGCCGCTCCCTGCTGAGCGTCTGAGTTCCTTCTCATTCTGAGGAATGAGTTCTCCGCTCTCCAGAGCTCGTTATAGGTAGAGCTAGCATTGCTCCCCTCATTAGAGGGTCATCTTTGAGCATGCCGCTCCCTGCGGAGCGTCTGAGTTTCCCTCTCATTCTGAGGAATGAGTTCTCCGCTCTCCAGAGCTCGTTATAGGTAGAGCTAGCATTGCTCCCCTCGTTAGAGGGTTATCTGTGAGCATGCCGCTCCCTGCTGAGCGTCTGAGTTCCTTCTCATTCTGAGGAATGAGTTCTCCGCTCTCCAGAGCTCGTTATAGGTAGAGCTAGCATTGCTCCCCTCACTATAGAGGGTTATCTATGAGCATGCCGCTCCCTGCTGAGCGTCTGAGTTCCTTCTCATTCTGAGGAATGAGTTCTCCGCTCTCCAGAGCTCGTTATAGGTAGAGCTAGCATTGCTCCCCTCATTAGAGGGTCATCTTTGAGCATGCCGCTCCCTGCGGAGCGTCTGAGTTCCCTCTCATTCTGAGGAATGAGTTCTCTCCGCTCTCCAGAGCTTGTTATAGGTAGAGCTAGCATTGCTCCCCTCGTTAGAGGGTTATCTGTGAGCATGCCGCTCCCTGCTGAGCGTCTGAGTTCCTTTCTCATTCTGAGGAATGAGTTCTCCGCTCCTCAGAGCTCTGTGATAGGTCGCTCTCCTTGCTGGTCGAGCTAGCATTGCTCCCCTCACTATAGAGGGTTATCTATGAGCATGCCGCTCCCTGCTGAGCGTCTGAGTTCCTTCTCATTCTGAGGAATGAGTTTCTCCCGCTCGCCAAGCTCGTTATAGGTAGAGCTAGCACTGCTCCCTCATTAGAGGGTTATCTATGAGCATGCCTCCCTGCTGAGCGTTCTGAGTTCCTTCTCATTCTGAGGAATGAGTTCTCCGCTCCCCAGAGCTCTCCTGGTTGGTCGAGCTAGCATTGCTATGAGCATGCCGCTCCCTTCGGGGCGTCTGAGTTCCCTCTCACTCTGAGGAGTGAGTTCTCCGCTCTAGAGCCCCTTATTGGTAGCTGAGGTCCTCTCATTCTGAGGAATGAGTTCCCCGCTCTCCAGAGCTCGTTATAGGTAGAGCTAGCATTTTCCTCCCCTCATTAGAGGGTCATCTTTGAGCATGCCGCTCCCTGCGGAGCGTTTGAGTTTCCCTCTCATTCTGAGGAATGAGTTCTCCGCTCCTCCGAGCTCTGTGATCTCTCGTGCTGGTCGAGCTAGCATTGCTCCCCTCACTATAGAGGGTTATCTATGAGCATGCCGCTCCCTGCTGAGCGGAGAATCATGGTTGGGAGTCTCACTCTGAGGAGTGAGTTTCTCCGCCCCCCCCAGAGCTCTGTGATAGGTCGCTCGCCCTGTTGGTCGAGCCAGCATTGCTCCCCTCAACCAGAGGTCATCTATGAGCTTGCCGCTCCCTTCTGAGCGCTGAGTTCCCTCTCACTCCTCCGAGGAATGAGTAGTTCTCCGCTCCAGGGCATAGAACGTTCTTCTAATAAGTGCGCACGCGAGACTTTGGGCACTTTCTAAAATCCACTCAGTGGTAAGTCCGCACATCAAGGTTCTGCGTTCTTTTCTAAAATCCCGTAAGGGTAGGGTTACGCGCACAGCTTCGTGCCCTTTTTTGAGTTGGTTAAAGCCCCGGTTTGTGCCTTGGGCCCCGCTCCCTTGTCCACATGTGTTGGGTCCAAAAAGGAAAAGAAAAGAAAAAGGAAAAGGGGGTACACTACCAGAGGTCTGTTGAGACAGTTCCCTCAGTAAGGAGCAAGTGGTAACCCCTGAGTGATCGGCCAGGACCTAGTGAGCCAGGTGCCTGGCCATATCCCCTTAAAGGAATCTTTTCTGATTCCAAGACCTTGAGCTCTACCCTAGGCCCGGTAATCCCGCGCCTAACAGGTAAGTACTAGGTATGATGCAGCTCAGCCTTTGGCCGAAGGGGATAATATCACTGACAGCCGTCCCAGGGGCAACTCCCTTAGCCGGGTAGAGTTGGCTTAGTGCTCGCCTTTTTTGCGAAATTGGCTTGCATTCCCCTCAGCATGGTGAAGTGGGTATAACGTTCCCCGTAGCGACCCCTAGGGGACGCAGTTCGAGTTCCCATGAAGGGGAACGTCTCAGTTACGTATGTAACCATGGTTCCCCGAATGGGGAACGAGACACTGCGTCCCCAGGCTTTGGACCATGCTTCGGACGCAAGCTTCAGACGAAGAAGCTGATGATGTATCCTCCTCCGGCGGCACTTATATTGTGGCACGCCGTAGTGACGTCATGGGCTGTCGCCGGCCAACAGGTGGTGTTTTTACATATGTATCTTCAGGCACCGAGTCACGCTGAGGGCGTTCCCCGTATCGACCCCTAGGGGACGCAGTGTCTCGTTCCCCATTCGGGGAACCATGGATACATACGTAACCTGAGACGTTATGCTGCTGCCCCTAAATTACTGCTGCTGCTGCAAATTAAGTACAGGAAATTGCTACAGCTAATGCATATGCCTATACGGTGAAGTGCGTATAAGACTAAACAAGCAGATCTATACAAGTGGAGCTGGGGAGGTGGAGGGCTTCAGAGGAATTCTGAAAGTGCGCTGCAAAATGTTCAAGTGAATACTAAACAGTCATTTAAATGTAAAGCAGCAAGCTCATTAGCTGTGTATGCAAGCCGAACCAATCAGCTGGTGCCAATTAGTTTTAGGCTAGAATATCATCTGTTGCGTTAACGACCCATCAGCCTGCGCCATCTAGAGTTTCATGACATAATATTTCTCCCGCAGTTCTTTAAAACAAGAAACTCATTACTGTACATAATAAAAGGATTAGACATATGGGGAGTATTTAAGAAGAAATGTGATTAAATGTGCTGCTTATTCATATAAATAGGTCACAAAAAGAATAATCTGAAACAAGCTTTTTTTATCATTATTGAAAACAGTTTTACTGCTTTATGTTTTAGTGGAAACCCTTTTTTGGGGGGGCACTTGTTAGAACAGAACATGTTAGAATTGGACATCTTTCTGTAATATTATAAATGTCTTTACTGTCACTTCAATTTAATGGAACCTTGCCCAAAAAAGTGTGTGTATCAGTAATACATTATTTTTGACATTAGGGTGACATATGATCTGGACTTTTTGTGTGTGTGTGATAGAGAGATTCACACGGTTATTGTCAGAATTGCAATAATGTAACCTCAAATGTGTTGCTTTATCTGCATACCTAGATTATCCAGAATGTGATAAAAAGCAGTAGATAATGAATGATAACTGGCCAGGCAAAGAAATGAGCATAATCAATGCTGGAGCTCGGAGAAAGCCAATAATCAATAGCAGATTAACCACTCCCGGTCAGTTACGAGAGTTATTCATCTCCATATGAACTGAGTGCACCGACAGCGTTTCCAGGAACTCACTATAACGCAACTCAGACAGCAGAAATGACTAATGATTAACATATTCAAGGTCTATGGAGACCTGGTTAACAGGGGAGGCATTTTATCTACAGCGATAAAGGAACTATACAGGTATCTACCCTTCGACCCGATTCTGCTGCTGGTGTGTTTTTTACACATGTAGACCCTTAGGATGGGGTGTTTCTGGAACATGTGGAACAAGCACTGCCTAAAGTTCTGCTGGAACATGATCTCGCTGGAGCTGTTCAGAGGGGTTACATCATATCACCACCTGCCAAAATCACTTACTTTAGCTAGAGTGCCAGTACACACAGACTCTTTCATTGTTCTTATTTGAGTGCATTAGCATTAGCGATTGCATTAAGAAGTTTTTGTCTGCTCTCAAAACATAACAGTTACTGATAAAGGCAACTCGGCACAAAGCTGTCATCCTTGGCCTATTATAAAAAGCAGATTGTTGAATTTATAAATTACATCCTAGGCACGATCTAAATTTGTGATCGTGTGCATACGATAATGGTTGCCTTCACATTAACACTACTACAATGCCGTAATTATAAGTGGCAAACTCTGCTTTCTGGGTTTGGGGTGTATCAGTTAATTAATTATGACTGAAGCTAATTCGTAATGGCTATAATTATGTTTTTGTACCGAACACTGACTTCAAAACTCTACATCTTTACAAAAAATAAATGAGTAGCAGTAGGCCTTTTAATTTGATTGGCTAAGTTTGTATCACACCGTATTGCTTTGAGACATTCAATCATTTTGGAACTATTTTTGATGAAAGCAGGAAGTGAATAAAGTAAGCAAACAATATGAAATTGACAAATACATGCTTATTATTATTCCCTAAAACATTTTAATGCCATCATGATTCAATGTAGGAAGTCTAAAGGTAGTATATGATCACATTACACACTACAAAATGCTGTGCTGTTTTATGACTTATGGGTATGTTATGACCCCTTGACCTTTGGAAGTTAATTACAGTCATTTTGAATGTGCAAAAGGGCGCCAGACTCTGTGTATTATTAAAGGTAGTTATGATTTAGGGAAAACACCTAAACACTTTCATGAATAGTTCATCATTCTCTTTCCACTTTATATTAGGTGGCTTAATCACCATGTACTTACATTTAAATTAACAATTTGATACAATGCACTTATTGTGTACATACATGTTTTTACATTGTAGTTATACTTTTATAATAATAATAAATATAAATAAAATAAAATATCTGCATGTAATTCCATCTGTTGTTCCATCAATTATGGCAAGTCGTCCAGGTCCTGAAGCTGCAAAGCAGCCTCAGACCATCACACTACCACCACCATGTTTGATTGTTGGTATGATGTTCTTTTTATGAAATGCTTTGTTGGTTTTACACCAGATGTAACGGGACACACACCTTCCAAAAAGTTTTTGAGAACTTTTGTCTCATCAGTCCACAGAATATTTGGCCAAAAGTCTTGGGGATAATCAAGATATTTTTTGGAAAATGTCAGATGAGCCTTTGTGTTATTTTGGTCAGAAGTGGCTTTTGCCTTCTCTCATGGATGTCGTTTTTGCCCAGTCTCTTTCTTATTGTTGAATCATGAACACTGACCTTAATTGAGGCAAGTGAGGCCAGCAGTTCTTTAGATGTTGTTCTGGGTTCTTTTATGACCTCCTGGATGAGTCAGCATTGCGCTCTAAGATTAATTTTGGTAGGCCGGTTACTCCTGGGTAGGGCCCTATGGAATTAATTTTGATTTTTTTCCCCAAATTCCGTTTTATTTTTCTCTAAATTCAGTTTTTTCCTTTTAAATGTTTCTGGACTCCTTTTTTATGATCAAATTAAATTGTATTAATAAAAAAGCATGTTTAATTAACTAAAATCATGAAACTTATACAATTTAACATTCATTTATTAAAAGTGCAACAAAAATGACGTTTAGGGCCGTATGAAATGTTACATTTTTTCTCACCTTATGTTTTATTGCTACTAAATTCTGTGTTTTAGCATGTCTTATTATTTGAATTCATACAATTTTTTTTTTATTCTTACAGTAGCCTTATAATTTAATTTTTCTCAGAAATTCTGTGTTGTGTATATAAATTTAACTGGTTATCAGATGAAGGCATAACACATTGATTTAATTTATATTTGAATTAATGAAAATTAAACATTAAAATTTTTGGCGAATAAATGGGATTTACTATTAAAATGTTAATATTTTGTGATTATTTCTTTAAAAGATAATGTTTTATTATTCTTCAACAGTAGTATTGTAGTGGTATGTACATTCTACTAAATAATAGTAATATAGCCTATTTCTGGCACAATGTCTTTAATAAGTTAAACCAACTTTTATTTTGACGGGTTGCCGTGAATACCTTTACCCCTTAACTGTCACCGTCCCGTATACGGGACGCCTAACTTTACTTCAATATATTACCATTAAATCTTAATCTAATCATGACAAACTATATATCGTTGGAAAGGTCCAAGACTCCTAAATAGATATTTTACCACTGTTTGTTGTAATAAAATATGTAGGAGCAGTAATAGATTAATTTATGACAAGAGCGCACCTCAAAACATATACACCATAACAGGACTCTGATCTTTGACACAAAAATTATTTTGTTTCCTTTTTTTCCTATCACATGTTTTAGTAATCATCATATATTATATATCATTTGAAAGCTTATAATCTCAAAATTCATCATGTGAAAACCTTTGAAATCGGACATTGCGTTAAATGATGACGGTATTGCTACCATACTTAACGTTATACCTTTAAGCGGGCTCCTCCCCTTTAGTGGAGGTGTCATATTTAAAATGTATTACGGTCTTATAGAATCACAACTTTTTATAATCTTGACAAAATACATATCATTGGAAAGGTCTGAGTCTCAGATTCCATATTTGGTGGTCATTTTGTGATAAGAGTAATAGTGGGAGAGAAATTGATACATTGTGACAGAAAAGTGCATAAAAAAAATTAAATGGGGTTTGAATGGCACCCGGTGGCTGTTTGTGGTATAACGCCTAAACAAAATTGCATAGTAACCTCAATTTTTTATATATCAACTTCAAATTTGAAACACAACTTATTTAGATATATGGCTTTAATTGTATGCCAAATTTGGATTAAAACATATTTTGTAAAATATTTATTTTATATAATATAAAATAATAATTGTACATTTTTATTTACAGTAAATTTAAACTTGTATAACTTTTTTACTTTCATTGTTTGAAACGATTTAACTTCTGCAATAATCTGCTGATTGTCTGCTTAAAAAAAGACACCAACCTGAGGTCTGTATTCAAAAGCGTTTATAACTTATAACAATTTAACTTTAAATAGTGCACTTTCAAGTTTTTCAAAAGGGGGGGTGACAGTTAAGGGGGTTGAAGTTCTGTGTGTATGATATGATGCTAGTTTTACTCAAATTAAATGGTAAAATGCTCGTGAAGTGACTCTCAGAACAGTTCTGGAGCTATTGTTCATATGTTTATGTCCTCATTGAGACTGCAGATGAGCGCACTGTGTATGTAACGTTAGTAAACAAAACCTTGAGTCTGCTCCATTCATACAGAGACGCGCAGAACATGCAGGATTCATTTTTAAATCAACTTTTGTGGCGTAATATTTACAAAAACTAGTCCATATCGCGATTCGATATTAGTGTAATGACCTACTTTCGATTAATTAATCCAAACTTTGACACATTCCGTGACATTCAGCAGTAAACTGTATATTCCGTTTTTATGACTGGATTCCGCGATTCCATCCGCGTTTTCTGCATCGCGGAAATCATAGGGCCCTACCTGGGGATGTTCACCACTGTAACAAGTTTTTCTCTGTTTGTGGATAATGGCTCTGACCGTGGTTCGCTGAGTCCCAAAGCCTTGGAAATGGCTTTATAACCTTTTCCAGACGGATACATGTCAACTATTTAGTTTGTCATCTGTTCTTGAATTTCTTTAGATTGTGGCATGATGTGCTGCTCTTTAAGAATTGTTCACTTTGTCAGACAGGTTCTATTTAAGTGATTTCTTGATTCAACGGGTCTGGCAGTAATCAGGCCTGGGTTTAGCTTGTGAATTTTAACTCCGCTTTCTAAAATAATGTGGTTAATCACAGTTCTTTCATGATTTAACAGAAGGGGGCAATTCATTTTTCACGTAGGCCAGGTAGGTTTGGACAGCTTTTTTCCCTTAATAAATGAAATCATGTCGGCGCCGATAGCCTCGTAGGCAGCGCATCGACATGTAGCACCGTTGCGCTTTGGCCGTCC